>CM063313.1:24038392-24540843 GCA_032173965.1 Sitta carolinensis | reverse complement strand
GTGAAGGAAGGGAAGGGATGAAGGAAGGAAGGAAGGAAGGAAGGAAAGGGAAGAGAAGGAATGTGGAAGGAAGGAGGAAGGAGAGGAAGGAGGAAGGAAGGAAGGGAATGGAAGGGATAAGGAAGGAGAAGGGAAGGGAAGGAAGGAAGGAGGAAGGGAAGGAAGTGTGGAGGAAGGAAGGAGGAAGGAAGTGAAGGAAGTGTGGAAGGAAGGAAAGGAAGGGAAGGAAGGAGGAAGGAGGGAAGGACGGAAGGAGGAAGGGGAAGGAAGGAAGGACGGAAGGAAAGGAAGGAAGGAAGGAAGGAAGGAAGGAAGGAAGGAGGAAGGAAGGATGGAAGGAAGGAAGGAAGGAAGGAAGGAAGGAAGGAAGGAGGAAGGAAGGAGGAAGGTCAGGAAGGATAGTGTCGGAAGGAAGGATGGAAGGAAGGAAGGAAGTGTCGGAAGGAAGGAAGAGGAAGTGTCGGAAGGAAGGAAGGAAGGAAGGAAGGAAGGAAGGAAGGAAGGAAGGAAGGAAGGAAGGAAGGAAGGAAGGAAGGAAGGAAGGAAGGAAGGAGGAAGGAAGGAAGGAAGGAAGGAAGGTAGGAAGGAAGGAGGAAGGAAGGGAAGGAAGGAAGGAAGGGGAAGGAAGGAAGGAAGGAAGGAAGGAAGTGTGGAAGGAAGGTGAAGGAAGTGTCGGAAGGAAGGAAGGGAAGGAGGGAAGGAAGGAAGGAAGGAAGAGGAAGGAAGGAAGGAAGGAAGGAGGAAGGAAAGGAAGGAAGTGGAAGGAAGGAAGGAGGAAGGAAGGAAGGAAGGAGTGAAGGAAGGAAGGAAGGAGGGAAGGAAGGAAGGAAGGAAGGAAGGAGAAGGAAGTGAGGAAGGAGGAAGTGTCGGAAGGAAGGAAGGAGCGGAAGGAAGTGCGGAAGGAAGGAAGGAGTGTCAGGAAGGAAGTGTGGAAGGAAGGAGGAAGGGGAAGGAAGGAAGAAGGAAGGAGGAAGGAAGGAAGGAAGGAAGGAAGGAAGGTGGAAGAGGAAGGAAGGAAGGAAGGAAGGAAGGAAGGAAGGAAGGAAGGAAGGAGGAATGGGAAGGAAGGAAGGAGGAGAGGAAGGGAAGGAAGGGAAGGAAGGAGGAAGGAAGGAAGGAAGGAAGGAAGGAAAGAGGAAGGAAGGAAGGAAGGAAGGAAGGAAGGAAGGAAGGAAAGGAGGAAGGAAGGAAGGAAGGAAGGAGGAAGGAAGGAGGAAGGAAGGAAGGGGAAGGAAGGTAGAAGGAAGGGAGGAAGGAAGGAAGGGAAGGAAGGAAGGAAGGAAGGTGGGAAGGAAGGAAGGAAGGAGAAGGAGGAAGGAAGGAAGGAAGGAAGGAAGGTAGGAAGGGAGAAGGTGAGAAGAAGGGGAAGGAAGGAAGGGAAGGAAGGAAGGAGGAAGGAAGGAAGGAAAGGGGAAGGAAGAGTGGGAAGGAAGTGTCGGAAGGAAGGAGGAAGGAAGGAAGGAAGGAAGGAAGGATGGAAGGAAGGAGGAAGGAAGGAGGAAGGAAGGGGAAGGAAGGAAGGAAGGAAGGAAGGAAAGGAAGAAGGAAGGAAGGAAGGAAGGAAGGAAGGAAGGAAGGAAGGAAGGAAGGAGGAAGGAAGGAAGGGAAGGAAGGAAGGAAGGAGGAAGAAGGGAAGGAAGGAAGTGGGAAGGAAGGGGGAAGGAGGAAGGAAGGAAGGAAGGAGGAGGAAGAAGGAGGAAGGAAGGAAGGAGGAAGGAAGGAAGGAAGGAGGAAGGAGGAAGGAGGAAGGAAGAAGGGGAAGGAAGGAAGGAAGGAAGGAAGGCGGAAGGAAGGAAGGAAGGAGGAAGGAAGGAAGGAAGGAAGGAAGGAAGGAAGGAAGGAGAAGGAAGAAGGAAGGAAGGAAGGAAGGAAGGAAGGAAGGAAGGAAGGAAGGAAGGAAGGAAGGAAGGAAGTGGAAGGAAGGAAAGGGGAGGAGGAAGGAAGGAAGGAGGAAGTGTCAAGAAGGAGGAAGGAAGGTGGAAGGAAGAAGGAAGGAAGGAAAGGAAGGAGGAAGGAAGGAAGAAGGAGGAGGAAGGAAGGAAGGAAGGAAGGAAGGAAGGAAGGAAGGAAGGAAGGAATGGAAGGAAGGAAGGAAGGAAGAGGAGGAAGGAAGGAAGGAGGAAGGAAGGAAGGAAGAAGGAAGGAAGGAAGGAAGGGAAGGAAGGAAGGAAGGAAGGAGGAAGGAAGAAGGGGAAGAGGGGAAGGAGGAAGGGGGGGGGGGGGGGGGGGGGGGGGGGGGGGGGGGGGGGGGGGGGGGGGGGGGGGGGGGGGGGGGGGGGGGGGGGGAAGGAAGGAAGGAAGGAAGGAAGGAAGTGGGAAGGAAGAGTAGGAAGGAAAGGAAGGAAGGAAGGAAAAAAAAAAAAAAAGGGGGGGGGGGGGGGGGGAAGGGGAAGGAAGGGGAAGAAGGGAAGAAGGAAGGAAGGAAGGAGAAGGAAGGAGGAAGGAAGGAAGGAAGGAAGGAGGAAGGAGGAAGGAAGGCGAAGGAAGGAAGGAAGGAAGTGGGAAGGAAGAGGGGAAGAAGGAAGGAGGAAGGAGAAGGAAGGAGGAAGGAAGGAAGGAAGAGGGAAGGAGGAAGGAAGGAAGGAAGGGGAAGGAAGGAAGGAGGAAGGAGGAAGGAGGAAGGAAGGAGGAAGGAAGATGGAAGGAGGAAGGGAGGGAAGGAAGGAGAGGAAGGAAGGGGAGGAGGCGGAAGGAAGGCGGAAGGAAGGAAGGAGGAAGAAGAAGGAAGGATGGAAGGAAGGAAGTGTCGGAAGGAGAAGTGTGGAAGGAAGGAAGGGGAAGGAAGGAAGGAAGGAAGGAAGGAAGGAAGGAAGGGGAAAGGAAGGAAGGAAGGAAGGAAGGAAGGAAGGGAAGGGAAGGTGGAGAAGGAAGGAAGTGTCGGAAGGAAGGAGTGCCCCCCCCCCAAAAAAAAAAAAAAAAAAAAAAAAAAAAAAAAAAAAAAAAAAAAAAAAAAAAAAAAAAAAAAAAAAAAAAAAAAAAAAAAAAAAAAAAAGGAGGAAGGAGGAGGAAGGAAGGAGGAAGGAAGGAGGAAGGAAGGGGAAGGAAGGAAGGAAGGAAGTGTGGAAGGAAGGGGAAGGAAGTGTCGGAAGGAGGAAGAGGAAGGAAGGAGGAGGAAGGAGGAAGGAAGGAAGGAGGAAGGAAGGAAGGAGAAGGAAGGAAGGAAGGAAGGAAGGAGGAAGGAAGAAGGAAGGAAAGGAAGGAAGGAAGGAAGGAAGGAAGGAGAAGGGAAGGAAGGAAGGAGGAAGGAAGGAAGGAAGGAAGGAAGGAAGGAAGGAAGGGGAAGGAAGGTGGAAGGAAGGAGGAAGGAAATGGAAGGAAGGAAGGAAGGAAGGAAGGAAGGAAGGTAGGAAGGAAGGAAGGAAGGAGGAAAAGGAGGAAGGAAGGAAGGAGGAGGAAAGGAAGGAAGGAAGGAAGGAAGGAGGAAGGAAGGGGAAGGAAGGAAGGAAGGAGGAAGGAAGGAAGGTGGAAGGAAGGAAGCGGAAGGAAGGAAGGAAGGAAGGAAGGAGGAAGAAGGAAGGAAGAAGGAGGAAGGAAGGAAGGAAGGAAGGAAGGAGGAAGGGGAGGAAGGGGAAGGAAGGAAGGAGGAAGGAAGGAAGGAAGGAAGGAAGGAAGGAAGGAAGGAAGGAAGGAAGGAAGGAAGGAAGGAGAAGGAGGAAGGAAGGAAGGAAGGAAGGAAGGGAAGGAAGGAAGGAAGGGAAGAAGGAAGGGGAAGGAAGGGGAGGAAGGAAGGAAGGAGGAAGAAAGGAAGGAAGGAAGGAAGGAAGGAAGGAAGGAAGGAAGGAAGGAAGGAAGGAAGGAAGGAAGGAAGGAGAAGGAAGGAAGAAGGAAGTGTCGGAAGGAAGGATAGTGTCGGAAGGAAGGTGTCGGAAGGAAGTGTCGGAAGGAAGGAAGTGTCGGAAGGAATGGAGAAGGAAGGATGGAAGGAAGGAAGGAAGGAAGGAATGGAAGGAAGGGAAGGAAGGAAGGAAGGAAGGAGGAAGGAAGGAAGGGAAGGAAGGAAGGAAGGAAGGAAGGAAGGAGAGGAAGGGAAGGAAGGAAGGAAGGAAGGAAGGAAGGAAGGAAGGAAGGAAGGAAGGAAGGAAGGAAGGAAGGAAGGAAGGAAGGAAGGAAGGAAGGAAGGAAGGAAGGAAGGAAGGAAGGAAGGAAGGAGGAAGGAAGGAAGGAAGGAAGGAAGGAAGGAAGAGGAAGGAAGGAAGGAAGGAGGAAGGAAGGAAGGATGTGTCGGAAGGAAGTGTGGAAGGAAGTGTCGGAAGGAAGGAAGTGTCGGAAGGAAGTGTCGGAAAGAAGTGTCGGAAGGAAGTGTCGGAAGAGAAGGAAGGAAGTGTCGGAAGGAAGTGTCGGAAGGAAGTGTCGGAAGGAAGTGTCGGGAAGGAAGTGTCGGAAGGAAGTGTCGGAAGGAAGTGTCGGAAGGAAGTGTCGGAAGGAAGGGAAGGAAGGAAGGAGGAAGGAAGTGTGGAAGGAAGGAAGGAAGGAAGGAAGGAAGGAAGGAAGGAAGGAAGGAAGGAAGGAAGGAAGGAAGGAAGGAAGGAAGGAAGGAAGGAAGGAAGGAAGTGTCGGAAGGAAGTGTCGGAAGGAAGTGTCGGAAGGAAGTGTCGGAAGGAAGTGTCGGAAGGAAGGAAGTGTCGGAAGGAAGGAAGTGTCGGAAGGAAGGAAGTGTCGGAAGGAAGGAAGTGTCGGAAGGAAGGAAGGAAGTGTCGGAAGGAAGGAAGGAAGGAAGGAAGTGTCGGAAGAAGGAAGGAAGTGTCGGAAGGAAGTGTCGGAAGGAAGTGTCGGAAGGAAGTGTCGGAAGGAAGTGTCGGAAGGAAGTGTCGGAAGGAAGTGTCGGAAGGAAGTGTCGGAAGGAAGTGTCGGAAGGAAGTGTCGGAAGGAAGGAAGGAAGGAAGGAAGGAAGGAAGGAAGGAAGGAAGGAAGGAAGGAAGGAAGGAAGGAAGGAAGGAAGGAGAAGTGTCGGAAGGAAGGAAGGAGGAAGGAAGGAAGGAAGGAAGGAAGGAAGGAAGGAAGGAAGGAGGAAGGAAGGAAGAGGAAGGAAGGAGAATTATATGAATTTTTAAGTTGTTATTTTTGAGATGTGATACAATCGCTTTTGAAATCTAAAATACGTCTACACTAGATGTGTAAGGGCCTCTTCGTACATAATATCAATGACAGCGTAGGTTCCCTTGATTATCTAACATAATAGGTGGACTAAAAATAACCGTTTACTTCCAACTTCTTTCTTTTTGATATTAAATTGCTAGCTTTCATTTCAGTTCACAATGGAACTTTTAACAGTTCCATCATCTAATGAGTGGAGAAGCTTGTCATGTATAGTTCTGAATTGGTCAACCCATGTACATAATAAAAGGAAAGTTTTTGATAAAAGAAGGTGCCCAGTCTTTTAATAGTCATCACAATGTTCTAACAGTTCTGTCTTTTGATGGAAGGCTTGAAATATTGCTAGACCATACACTACTCAGATTTTATCAGTGTCATAACATCATACTCTTTAAAACTATATGCTGATACTTCAAACGCAAGAATTGATGAGGACTGGTCTATGCCTGTTTTATATAGATCATGTTTGAGTTAAAGAGGACTTCAAGCATATGAATATTGACAACAGTATCATTGTTTCAATTATCATAGTTTGAATTATATTAAAGACAAACTAAAAAAGAGCAAAAACAATTTCCTTTTAATTACTTCTTTCATAAAGAACGGCAGAGAAGAGTAATGGGGGAGAAAATATTTTCAAAGCCAAATATTTTAAAATATTTGAAACAGAGTAGAAAGGTTGTGATTCAAGTCTCAGAAGGACAGATTTAACTGGAAATCAAAGGGTATACAACGAGTCTTCAGTTCTAAATTTAAAGCTTCTGGTAATACCTATGAAATAATGTAATGCCACTCATGAATACCATATACAGAAACATGGTACATCAGAATAGAGATGGTGCAGGGAAAAATTATATTGATTATTAACTAATATTAAAAAGGTGATAAATTAAAAGTCTTCTTATTTTAAACTCACTCACTTGTGACCAATCTCATGTGCAATGGTAAAAGCTGAACCTAGGCCAATGTCTTCATTAATGCTGCAGCTCCTTTCAGGCTCACACATTCCAGCCACAGAGGCCAAGCCTGAATAAACAGAAGGAGACACAAAGGGTCATGCCAAGGTGTTTCAGTCTTAAAAACCCTAGCTATAAATGCCTGGATTCTTTTTAATAACTTCTATGCACAGAAGGGGCAGTTGGCAAAAGGTTAACTTTCTAGTCATTTGCAAAATCACTGGGGGGAATTTCACTTTGCCGGCTAGACATTAATATTTTCTGAACTGCAGTCAGTGCTGGAAAATGTCTAGACTAGGGGTTAGATTTATAAATTTTACTTCTGGTAACTTGGGACCACCTAGTAACTTGAGCCAGGACAGGGAATTCAAGAAAGCATTTCTATTTTAACATTTTTGTGCCTGAAGAAAGCAAAATGTATCCACCTTATTTTTCTAAAGAAATCTGTTTAAGTTTAGTGGGTTCATAAAAACATAAAAAGCAACTTTTTTAGCTGTGAAGAACCTCACATGGTGAGTTAAAAAAAAATAAAAAAACAAAACTGAATGCATCAGTGAAGAGAGAGGAGACATGTTAATAACAAACACACATTTAACCATGGAAGTCCTTTCCATTTATCACCCATCATCTTCTGGCATTAAAACCTTATTGTGTTACGAGGGCTTTTAAAAACTTTCTTCAGAGAGAGAATGCCACTGGCATTTACCGACTATGGCTCTTCTGTATCTTACACATTTTTCGGCAACAGATTATTACCAAACATAATATGGTCATAATTTAGTGCCACTGGAGAAAGCTTTAAACATTAGGTTTATTTAATGTATTTCTCCCTTAGACTTTCTTATCTCAAAAAAGCAGCAAACCTTTCTTTAAGGAAGTAACCTGCTCAGTTAACAGCATTACAAAAAAAAAAAAAAAAAACAAAAACCCCAAAAAATCCCAACAAACAAACAAACATACCAAAACCAAAATAGAACAAAAACTAATCTGAACAATCCCAAAAATAACAACTAAAAAATATGAAAAAGCCTAGCTTTGGTTGAGAGATGAGGGGAATGGAACAGGGAGTGGGAAAGAGAAAGCAAACTATTTATATAAGCAGAGACTTCTAATTATTCTATTTGGACTAAGAGTAAGCAAGTCATAATATGACAAGTGCTCCTGCTGTGCTACATTAGCAATTCATTTGAAGGCATAGGAGTGGATCAGTACAGTGAAGCACTGATGTTGAGGCTCTTCGCGTATCTTTGCCTCCTGGTTTGGCCATTCTGGACTAGTTAAATCCTGTAGGCTGAACATCACTACACACGTGGGTCTAAGCTTCCCGAAGGAAAAAAATTTTGCAGGGGTATCATAAGAACACATGGGTGATCTCAGGTCTCCTGAACACATATAGAGCATTTGGGGAGTAAGTGTTCCATGTTTTCTCCCAAACTAATCTAGTTTGGACACAGCAAAACCACTCTGATAGCCAAATTGACATGGGCAAAAAACTGAAAATGTGTGTCTGGAGAGTTTGCGGTGTGCAACCTGCAAAAAATGCAATAATTACAGTTTACCCATGCTGTTCTAATTGAAGAAATTCTGAAGACAACATGGCAATACATATATTATACATATATTATACATACATATATATAATACATATACACAACTATCATGTTCCCCTGCAAAGTCCACCATATTTGAATGATAAAGTCATCTCCATCTTCAGTACTTATAACTGAGGACTTGCTTCGCCAAATTAGAAGACGACACTGTGGTCTTCATATACAGACCAATATAACCAGAAAGTGACAGAGATCAAGTTAAGAACTCGGTCAGTGACTCAGACTTTTAAAGGGCTTATCATTCACTGGAGCCACAGACCCACTGCCAAGATGTCTGAGGTCTATCTTTTCTAAGAGGCTCCATGAAAGGTTCCCTCCTTCAGGTGTCTGAAATAGGATACAGATGTTTATGCCACATGAAATCTTTTACTTCTGTCTCTTCCTAGAATACCAATTATTTAGGTTTCTTTTGACCTTCTGAGACCTCTCTGTGACTTTTTTTCACAGACCCCTTATATATATATATGATTAACTTTCTTGGATGTCAATGTGACTTAAGCATATCAAATGCCTTGCAAAAGAGGACTACAGGACCTTGTCTCTTCTCCAATTCAATGCCTATAATACAAAAAAAAATTATCATGGTTTTGTTGCCAAGACCACTATGACAGTTTAAAAAAAATAAAAATAAGAGTCACATATAGTTTTAGTTGGAACTTATACTATATGTGACTCTTATTTTTAATTTTTTTTAATTCAAATTTTTGTTTAATAAAATATTTGCCAAATCTATCCTCTGTTGCACTGGATTCAAGTGAAGCAAAATTTGCCTTTATGCCAAAATCTGATAGAGTAAGAGCTAATACACTAACGGTCTGTGTTAAAAGTATCACATAAAAATATCAAATACTTCATGCATGAATGTATTCTCTTTCAACCTTTCTTTTTTAATGCTTGCAAAGCCAGTTCTAAGACCTCATCTCTTCAGTTTCATCACCCCCAATGTCAAATAAAATAAATTACATTTAGAAATTAATCAGCATGATTTGCCCTTTACAAAAGCATGCTGTAGGGCTTTTTCGTTTAAAAAATAGCATGCTGACATTTTTTTATATTTATAGCAGGCAAAATCCTGGTACCTTTCCCCATGTAAACTACAATCCTTTGCCAGAAGCATTATACTGACTTGCAAGAAACATACAGAAAAAAATAACATGGGTTATTGGTGCTATCAAGCTTACATTAATATAGGAAAGACAAAGTAAAGAATCATGAAGTCTGATTATAAAAAGTACTAATAATATGAACTAGTGGAATTAGAAAAGCTTGTCTTTAATCACCTGTAAGAAAGAGGCTTATGAAAGGGTGCAATATGAAAAAAAAAATCTAAACAAGTGTTATATTAGTCTTTGAATAATATCCCCTTTATATGTTAAAGCACCATTGGAAAAAACAACCTATAGTTATAGGTCATCTATAATTATTTATCATAGTACATAACTTCTGGTGACATATTTAGGCATTGAGAGAACAATAGCTCTCCATCCTTAACTTAAAGTCGCCATGTGCACTTCTCTATTGTCAAAGCACTGTTTCAAGTAGAGTTTCAATGTTATTGTATTTTCTGTCACTGTGCTATATTTTTCTAAGTCTGTGAAAGGAAAAATACGAAGCTGTACAACACAGCAACAGTGTAAACCTTAAAGTCCATTTCTTTTGTAAGGTTTATGGGGGTAGTTTTATAACCTTCCTGAGGATTTTTACTTCTGTTTTTTTAAACTAGATTATGGACACGGTAAATGGAAATAAACAGCAAATTCTCTTCTGTAAGAAGTAAAATTGAGTCATCTGCTAGGTTTTATCAGAACTACAGCTGTCGGAGATGAAATACAAAGCACAAGTTCACATTATTCAAACTTCCAGCAATGTATCTACGCCAAAATCCACCTAGATTCTTTTATTTTTCATGTTTATAGAACTGCAGAACTTTGAAAGTACAAACTTAAAAAGATCTAATTAGTCAACAAACCAATAGCTAACCATAAAGCAAGGAAACAGCAAATATGAGCTGAAATTTCTCTTCATGATCTTACCCAGTGTTCCACAGGCTTGTTTTTATATGTGCAGATATCATATCTGTTAAGAAAAAGAAGTAGATAAAGTATGTCAGTGAATCATGTTTGTAAGACACTTTGTGTATTTATCACATATCTGTATCACAGTCCAAGTTGTCAGACCGCAATCAGTTTAATTATGTGCAGCCAGCTGGTGTCGTCATTTTCTACACTCTGGTGTAAACCACAAGCTGCAGTTCACTCACAGCCGCTGGCCTCAGGCCAGTGGGACACCTGCCAGCAAGAAAAAAATGGTTAAAGTGGATCTTTGTAATCACCAGCTCCATAAAGCAGTCTACCATTCTGTTATGAAGCTACAGCAGCATGGCTATAGACTGCTACTGATTCTTAAACCCTAAGTTTTAACGTAAATGGAAACCTCTTATGGTCTAACTCTTATTGACTAAATTGATAAATAATATTAAGTGTAACTTGTACTACTTAGACTTTGACCCTAATTAAAAACCTGAACTCTTAATTATGACACCATTTTTTAAAAACATCGTTATGAACAATCATTATAGTGCCCTTCTCATTATCCTTCCATAATTATAGTGTATCTTAAGAATTTGTGCTAACAAAATAAAATGAAAAACATTTCTGCAAAAAAGGAAAATTTTTGTCATTGTAGATACAATCTTTCAAATACAGACACTAATGAGTTTTTGCATAGTTAATATGAAAATATCTGGAGTGAGCAATGAAATTAAAATGTTTCCTGTGGCATAGCTTTTAAAATAGCAGTGGTCATGCAGTGGTCAATTCATTAACTACACCTTCATTTTTTGAATATGCAACCTTATAATATGGATAGTGAGAAAAGGACACTCCCACAATACTATTGATTTTCAAGGATTTATACTGATTTCCTCAGATTTTTTAAGCATACTATGCTTAAGAATAATTTCTACTCTTTAGAAAGGCAAGTGAGAAAAAATATGAAAAAATACCATTTTTATGCTTTAATTTTAAACCCAAATAGTTACTAGTTTCAGGCCACCAGACATTTCTGTTAAAAATACCATAAGCACTGTTATCAAATAGGAGTCTGATCACAAGATATATACCTTTCACTGTTAAAAGAGTTATGTTCTATCTGCATGCCAAATCCATGGACAAAATAACAAAGCTTAAAATTTGGAACAAATCCAGTAGACTCTCTATGCAGGCAGACTGCTGTGACCACATGGAATTCCTTTGATTTTTAAAGGGTACTGAGTGTGGAGCAGTATGTGGGATTAAACTATAATTTTGAACTTAAATGTTCATGTGCACTAATTTCATCGAGGTGGTTCAAATGTGCACTGATTTCCCATTTGCTGTCTGGAGGAGGGGAAGATAACCAAATCAGTATTCTTATAGAAAGCATTCTTCTAAAAATGCATTCTTATTTCTCTTGAAACATAATACCTGAAATGCCCCTAAGTTTCAAGATGACACAGATTCAGAGCAAAAGAAGGATTTTTATGGAATATATTCTGCCTTTTATATAATTAAAGAACAAAACTTCTTATTTCTGTGTTCAGAAAGTGTCTGAACCTAGTCCTATTGAAGTTCAAGCAAAATTTGTTCCTCAAAGAAAGCAGAGAAAGCAGAGGGCTCAGTCTTATTTAGTGAGAAAACCCTAACTAAATGGTTTCTTTAGAACATAGTCGAGAACTGAATGGGAAAAAGTCTCTGAAATACACAGGTCTTCTGCTTTTTAATATCCAATGGCAATAGAGAAAAACAATGAAAGACATACATCCTTAGATAAAATGGATATTTGAGCATAAAGCCAATTCCACTCAACTCAAGTGAAATGTTGTCACTGACTTGAGCAGAGCTGAAAACTTGCCTTATGGCCTGAATCAACCTACAGTCCTATGGGCGTGAATCTGAAGTTACTCCTCACCTAACATTCAGTTTCACAAAGAACTGTGACAGGAAAGAATTATATTAATTAAATCCCTTGTTTCTGTTATATTTTTGAAAATCAAAGACCACAATATTCTTCATTTTCTGCTGGGAAGTGTGTGTTCTTCATTATGAATAAGATAGCATTTTTAAGAAAATACGATGATAATGAAACTTAAATAAGATAATAAAACTAAGGTAAAGATAATTTTATTTTCCAATACACCAGTTATTTTTGCAAGATCATACCTGGGTTGTAACATGTTCTAATTTTGCCATCACTAAATATTCAAATTTTATAGTCAATGATTAATTTCCTGTAAGGATATTTATACACTCTTCTTTCCAATTTATGAGGAACTTTTTTTTTTTAACTTTTGAAAAAAATTTAATTGTCCAATTACTTATTTTATCTACAAAATCTTCCACCTCCATTTTTTCATCTAACTGCTTTCATATGAATGGTTTCTGCTTGTGATTTGTCTAAAAGTTCACAGCATTCTTATGAACCAAATTGCTTGCTTCCATTATTTGTTTCTTTATATGATTTAAAATCATACTTATCTTTTTTTTTTGTTTTGACGCCACTTCCTCTAACTTTATTTTGAACCTTAAAGGAATCCATTTAGTTCCAAATGCAGAAGGCTACAGATGTAATAAAACTTGACAGATAGTAATTTTAAGCAAATAAACCCTTGAAAACACAAATCATCACAACTGCCCATAAGATTAGATACATCTAATTGCTATGGGAAAAAAAAAAAAAAGGCAACCCACAAACAAAACAAAAAGCCCACACCCAAAATAGCAGCACAAAGGTACGATTTGTTCGCCAGGAGCCTAGTAAATACTTCAGGAGCTAAAGACACTCAAAACGTAGATTCTCAAGCCAACAATTATCTCAACGACCCATTAAAGACTATGACAACAGTCACAGTTACGACAACTGCAAAAATGTTGGTTCAATTCACTGACAGATGGTGTAAGAGGGACACCACACAGAAGTTGAATGAAAGAACAGAGTTACATAGGTAAATAACTTGGGATAAGATGGCAGCCAGGTAATTTTGAGACAGCCAAGAAAAATCTGTGCCCGAGCTAAAAAAAAGATCATATAACTCCTGATAAAATGGGTGCAGTTCCCCTGAAACGTGATCACACCGGGGAAGTGTAATGGAAAAGAGGCAAGAGGGAAGATGGTTGGTTACATGGACATGCCTGCCCTGAAGAAATCAGAAATCATTTCATGAGGCAGATGAGGAAGAGGTCTGAGACTGCTGGGCATTCCTGTGGCACTGCTGAAGAGTTGCAGCAGATAGATAGGAAATGCATGATGAATATACAACTATCACTGACAACTCGGACTGACACATCAGCCAGAAGGAAAATGCACAGACATTATCTGTCAAGAACTGAAGCAACAATACACTCCTGTCATGCCATGGGTCAAACAGCAAGAGTTAGAGCACCATACAGAGACACTTTAAAAAGAAAAAAATCTAGTCTTTTTTGGCAGGATATACAGGCAACATGCTAAAATATACTTGCACACTGTATTAAAGAGAAAGGGATCACACTAGACACTGAAATTCTACTGCCTACATTATCAAGCCATTTTAAAACTCTACCACAATTTTCAGAGAAACATTTCTTGCATAGATTTAGCCCATGAGAACAACTAATCTCAAAGATCTCCCATGAAGAGTTGTGGAGGTGGCCACGATTATTAACAGGCAAAACATACAAAACTAAACGGCTTTGGAGAAGCCAGCCTAGTAGTGTGTACACAAGATCCGTGCCAGTGATACTCAGTGCAATACAAAAGCCACTGCCATGTTTATTCAATGTATTAGTGTAAGATGTAAGCTACAGACTACCTTTTCAAGAAGTCTCTCTTATCTGTAACTATAACCTGAAGAAAAATCCATTTCCTTTGCAAATCTGATGACTGGCATGATCCTGATTATTTGAGTAGGACACTTAAGTCAAACAGATAAAAAAGACAAATTCCCTGTCGATATTATAAGCGCTGCCCAAACTTGTCAGGTAAATTATCTGCAGCTATAACCTATCCCAGGTACCTTAGGGGAATACAGCCATTTGTCTCCTGGTACACTGCAGAGAAAGTAGAGAAGATTCTGCCTGATCCCTGCAAACTGTCAGTTTTCAAGCTTAATTCTTGTGCATCTATGCAGCTCACACAGAGTTCTATGATAGCAAATGTATTCCCACATTAAAAATAAAAATAAATAAAAAATAAAGAGACATACTAATTCACAGATTTGATTATAAGAAAGCATCACAATATCTCCACCCACCCATAGCAAAAAAAAAAAAAAAAAAAGTAATTTATTCTAGTAGCTAAAGAAGTTAAAAAATACTCCTTAGAAGCCATTCAGTCTCGCATTACGAATTGTTTAGAGCTGTCCTAGATTATCCAGTTATCTGCCTTTCCCTCCACAGCAGTCATTTGTGAGTGTTTGCTAAGAAAACAGGACAGCACATACAGATACCTTCCCTGATAGAAGTCCCCAGCTCTGTGGCTTAGGGTACTTCAGAGACAGAGATTGCATCTTATCATTTATTTTTCTTTTATTGTCTTCAGCCCTCCATTAATTCCTTTTTATTTTGAAAAAAACAACTCATTTTAGTGTCTGTCTTATAAATATGGTAATGGATTTATCAGCAAAGTTGAGTCCCACTATTTCAGTAGAACTCCTTCCCTTTGAAATCACTTACTAATTTTTTTTTTTTTTTTTAATCAGATTTATATATTGGATTTCTCAGCACTGTACCATTGCACTGTGACCCTTCTGTCACCACCATGTGCACTCACGGGCTTTTTAAACTTTCTGCAGTGTGTGTATTACAGTTCAAAAAGTTATTCTAACATTGGCATTAACAGCAGTAGATAAAAAGGCAAAATAAATTATTTCTCCTTACATGTTAATGTGCATTTATACATTCAAGGATAACACTGCCCTTTCTACCAGTCTCATTATCCAAATTGGTCCATTGACTAAAAAGAGTCTCTGTGAAACACAATTATTACTATCTGTATGTTACTGGAAATGTCCAGTGTGCCAGAAGGGATTATTTGCACGAAATTAACACTGAGATAGAAATATACCTGTTACAAGATTGGAAATGTACATGAATAGTAGTATTTGATGAGAATTTCATTAATCAACAAGAATATCCCACACAGTATCTTTTATTTAAGTACAGTAAGCAAAGCATGAAAACTCTTATTAGATGAGCAAACTGTTCAAGATCAATATGAAACATCAGCTGTTTACTTATACATACATCAAACTACTCCAAAATGGAATATTTTCAGACATGTTACCTCTGACACATTTACCTCTTTATTTTTCACTTTTAAATCAAATTATACTTTTTGACACTCACTTTTTAATTATCATAGGTTTTAAGAACAAGTAAATAAGGAGTCTAAATACGAGTCCTTATCCTTCTCACACACCATTGCTCAACAATAAACCTAACAAGTTCATTAAAGTTACATATTTTTTACTTTTTATTCTTCATGCTATGCAACATGGTTTATCTACACACACAATCAGATGTTTAATTTTTAAATAAAAGACCAGGCAAAAAAGTACCTATTTTGAAATATTAAATTAACCTATTTCCAACACCTATGACTATAAACCAAACTGCTGCCAGATCAGACTGAAATCTCAAATTTCTCTTAAATGGATCAACACCTTCAAGCTATCTAACAACTCCCCTCCTATTTCTAAAGCACGGAAAACAAAAAACAAAAAACAAAACAAAACAAAAAAAAACCAAAAAAACCCAAACAAACAAACAAACAAAAAAAACCACACACACACACACAACCCAAAACAGTGACTAGCTTGTATTCTCACCCTATTTTTTTTTCATACATATACTTTGCTATATTAAAAAATGGTCATTTTACAAGTGCAGACAATGTCACTAATGCTAGAGAATTGGATGTCACTAATACTACAGAATTGCAATAGAATTAATAACTCCTGAAATAATTTGGTCATTCATTAGATTTGTATAGGTTACTAAGAGTAATACTCTCTTCTACACAGTATTTTTGATGTCTTTCTAAAAGCTTTACTTCGGCACATCCTTTGCCTTACAGGAAGTGGTACACCACAACAGCATTCTGCCCTGAAATAAAGAACACGTCTTATTTTGTTTCTTCCTCAAAAACCTCAAACCAAAAAGAGCTATTTAAACCAAGGAAGGAAAATAATAACATACATGTTACACATCACTCATCAGAAATAGCTTTTTCTATTAATAGTTTTCCATGTCTTTAATGCTGCCATAGACAACCAAAGTCTGTCTCTATTGGACTTTGTTCTGAAATTTAGCTTGGGTGGATAAATTCTGAGTTACAGCCAGAAAAACTATTGTTGCTGTAAGTTCTAGTTCTCTTGATTTACATACATCTTTTAAATAATTGCATTGTAAATGAAACACTTCCATACTACTTTTTCTAAACTGCAAATGCAGTCAAAAAAGTAAAAATAAACACAGTTCTGAAAAAAAATTAGAGCTGTCATTTGTATTCATCAATTTTGGTAATGTAACAATAGAATAGCAGTTGCAAGTTTATCACAATCTTATTAGCGCCCTTAGAACACTCAGGATAACTCCTGACCCACACACAAAAATATTATGCAAGTGCATCAGAAATCTACAGCTACCTACCTGTGTGACAGTGGTGATTTCAATAGTATTCAGGGATAACTCAGAGATTCAGCATTTGCACTATTAACAGAGAGTAGGAAATACTTGATTTGTTGTATTCTGCACTTCAGAAGTGTTTGAAACATTTATTGCATTCTCAGTATTGAGGCAAAATTTATATGGATTTACACAGATGTAGCTGGCTCAAACTGGGCTAGAGAATAAACCAGAAATTTCTACATATCTACTCTAAGTACATTGCAAATAATTTCTCTATCAGTACACTCAGGATAAGTACAGCAACTAATACATAAAGCTTTTTTTCAAATGACATTGACACTGAACAGCTCAAGCAGCTTATAGGGCAATGTTTTTTCTTAAAGAGTGCTAACGCAACCAAGTCTGGGGAAAAGGAAAGCTAGCAAAACTAATTACATAGGTGTGGTTGGGGGCATCCTGCCACACAGCAGAAAATAGGAAGCAACTAGTCTAGACCTCTGGCAGAAGGGAAACACAGCTAACAGCTATGATTACTATGCTACTACTATTACTAGTTAAAACTTGGTTAAATTTTAGCTCTGCTGTACAGAAATAAATTAGATAAGTCAGAGCAATGACATATTGCACATATGTTTTTCTATGATTTCTTTCTATGTTTTTACTGTGGGTATGCTTTTTTCTTCTAAATTTCTGAATATTGTAAACAATTAGTTAACAATCTCTGAGAAGATCACATATCTTTATACACAAAATGTATACTTTATCTACCTTTACTCACACTGCATATGACATAAAAGGCTAAGCATTAGCTGTAAAGAATAGCAATTCATTAGGGTGATGGACCACACCTGGTATAGAAGGACCTAAGAATTGCAACATGGGCCAGACCACAGATTCCACTGTCCCAATACTCTGCCGTCACAATGAACTAAGAGAAGGCCCAAGAAAGAATAACACCACTGCAGGCATAAAATCTCAATTATACCAGTACTCTCCCAACTATTTTTGGCTCAGAATTTTTGAGACAGATGTGCTTCTGTGTATTTAGTACTTTCAATGGATTTTTCTTCTGTGAACATGCCTAGCCAACCTTTCAACCTATACATATGTCCAGCTTCCATAAAGTGACTTGCCAAGAAGTTTCAACATTAGCTAAACCTTGCACTAAAAAGGGCTGTCTCCCTCATCCCGGTTTTGAGTCTCTTTTTCTATATTTTCTGGACAGCCCCAAGTTCTTGTGGTGTGAGATGCTATGAATTATTTTTTCCTCATTTTTGCCCTCCGTACAATCTTGTAACTGGTTAGGTCACTGTAGTGCTGTCCCAGATATGATTTTTCCAAAAGTTGACTTCTCCAAGTAATAGAGTCCTCAACTTAGTAATTTCTTGTAAAGAAAGCCACAGATTTTTTTTTCAGTCATCCTTGCTTCTCTTCTCCAATTCTCCAAAAACCTTTTGAGATGAGAAGGCCAGAGTGATACAAACTATTCAGGATCTAGGCATACTGTGCCCAGTTTAATCATCAGCTTAATAAGGTTCTTTAGTCCTTTCACAATAATCTTTAATATATTTAATTTGCTGAATTAACAATGTATACTTTACATGTAGTCCAAATATTCCCAGAAAAATAACAATGTTATCCAATAGCAGTAACAGTGTTTGTTTTTTGCGGCTTCTGGTTGATATTTGTACAAAATTTCTGAGAAACAGTTCGAAACCCTTACACATATACTGTCACAACTTATTTTTCCTGAAAATGATGAGAACAGTACAACCTCTGCTTGGGCTCAATTAAAGAATCAAAAGTTATATTTACACAAAGGGCTACATTTTAGTAGCTTAATGCAGTAATTAGAACCTTCTTCAGTCAATGCAATAATGTTTATTTGCTGACTTCTCCTAAAGGTCAAAAATAAAGACAGTCATTCCACCCAAACAATTTTTAGCCCTGACTAGAATCAAAAGAATTTTTTGTCTTAAAAGCATATATTCTATTATATGTATTTTGTAAAATATATTTTACAATATATATTTATATATATACCAATATATTTTACAAGTTTAGTGCTTTTTTTCTATAAGCATATGTTACAATTAGTCACAATAAAGGATTTCTCCTCTTCAAAAAATGTCAGCAAACAATTTGATCTGATTGTTCAAAGAACAATACAAAGCCAACTGAGTCCTGGACAGCTGTGGTAGTTTTCCAGATGATATGCAAAATACCACTAACAAAGTTTGAAGCTAACATATTCTGTGGTCTGCTTGTGAACTGAAAGGAAATACATAGAGTGACAGAATGAAATGGCAGCAGAAGCAAAGACTGCTCTAACAAAGAGGATCAGTTTAAAAGACACAAGTTTACAAGACGAAAAATATGTCAGAGATCTTGTCCGAGTTTGTTAGAGCACAGCAACCAGTCATGTTAAGACCTGAAGGAACTGAACTTGATCTTCTGTGTTTTTAAAAGGGGCTGGGCGAATGGAATACATGCACTTCACATGGATCTTTGGAGTGTGTCTATATGAAAAACAGAACCCATACAATTCAGAATTGCATGCAAATCTTTGTTTCATTTTCTTTTCCATGCAATACAGGCCAGGAAGAAATATTAGCTCTATTGAAGATAAAAAGACTTTGTGTAGCATCTATTAGCATTTTCTGTCTAACTTACTTTTTTAAAATAATTCTAATGGCAAGAGCAACAAACTGTTGTGAATGAATGGCTGAATACTATGAGAACTGACTTTAAAGCAGTGGCTCCTCATAAACCACATTACTCTTTGTGTATACAAGTTAGGATTAGTCAACTGTATCTAATCAGGCTCTCTGTGGGCATTATGTCCTACTTCCCCTTACCTTAAAGAATGTAAGAGTGAAGCTGGTGGAATTTATTTTATTACTCCTCGCAAAAACAAAACAAAACAAAACAAAACATAAAATTACAGAACTAGCTAGGAGAGAAGATGGGCTTCAGAAACCATGATCTGTCTTGCAAAGGGATGCACATGTCAGGACTCCTTTCTCTGTATATGAATTATTCAACCTAAGCTATTAAATCCATATTAAAACTACATAATTGTCAAAAGGTATTTCTCTGTGGTTCCTTAGGTTTAAATCTTCCGTACATTATTCAAGCCTTCACTTTGTAAACTAGTCTTTCAAAGCTAACCTATCTTGAAGTGGGAAAATAAATTAATAAATTCCTCTTCATTACATTTATTAAGCCCACCAAGTATTTAGTCACTTTTGTCTTTTCTGAAAACATTTACAGTTATATTTCCAAAACTTGGAAATATATATATATATAATACATATAAAAAATATGTCTATAAAAACTTGGTTCCTCCTACAGATGTTAGGAAAGAGAAGTTCCATTTTTTTTTAATTGACAATCTACTCCTTCATATTAAAATTGATCTGAACTTCTGTTTTATTTTTTACCACATACTGCATATTACCATGAGACTACTAAAATAATTATTCCCACAAGTTTTATAAAATTTTAAATGCTGAATAGGAATTTTGGCTGGCTCAAAGGAGAACCTTTATCCCCATGAGGGCAGTCAAGTAGTAAAGTGGTCTGGCTAAAAAGGTTTCACAAGATTTGACTGGGTAAAGTCTTGTGAAACCTAGTTTGATCTCATAGCTAACCCTGCTCAGCAGATAACATAGGACTGAATACCTCCAGAGGTTCCTTTCGGACAGAATCCAATAGATTCTAAGTAGGTGTTATCTTAAAAATCTTCACATCATTTAATTAATAATCATGAAAAATAAATATTACATTCTAATACAATGCTTCAGAATATTAATTGGAAAGTAAATTACACGAAAATTACATTACTCAAAATGGAAGCATCATTAGAACCATAGTTATTGTATAATATTAAATTTTTTACCACTACAGAAAAATGGGGGAAAAGGTTCCCTCTCCATTCCACTCTGAGCTGGAACAATTCTACATCTTCCTATCAACTACACATGAAACCTCTTGAACTTCATTCCCCAATTAGTTGACTGTGAAGCTTTAAACACCTCACATTGTTCTGTAAAGCACATTATTTTCTGCAATGCCAACACAACTGCCCATAATACTAACTGTAAGAAATCCAGGAACTTCAAGCTGAAAGAAAAATAAGCATGCCTTATTTCTTTTTGCCTCAGTAAATTTTAGAAACCAATATAACTAAACAATTATACATAATGCCAGGTAAATACCATAAGATCTACAAACAAGAAAAATTTACATCCAAGAAAATACTTCTTTTAATTGTGGTTGAAAAAATGGGGAGAATTGTACTGTGTTAAGGTCACAAAATTATTATTTTTTAATTATTAGTTTCATTTATGTAAAGTTATTGAATTAAAACACTTAACTTCTCAAATTTATAGAAGAGGAAGGATCAGTTTAGAAGTTTAATAAAGTAAGGATGCTTTAAAGAGGTTGGATAACATGTAGGAACTACCACTATTTGATTTTCTTTTTAATTTATTAACTGTAATTTCTGTTTTATAAAGTAGTGTGGTTCTCATTTGTTCAGTTTAAGTTATTTTAGTGTTAGTATTATTGTCAAGTATGGCTTTATTCAATAAATACAAGTAATTTACAAATGTAAATACTTGAATCAAATTCCCACTTTTGCTTAGAAAAACCTGGAAAAAAACATATGGTGTTCCTCAGGACAGTGTTGAGGCCAGTCCTGTTCAACATCTTTATCAATTATGTGTATAAATCGCTGCAAGCTCACAGATGACACCCCTTTGGGTGTGAGTGTTGATCTGCTGGAGGGCAGGGAGGCTCTGCAGAGGGATCTGGACAGGCTGGATCATGGGCTGAGGCCAATGGTGTGAGGTTCAACAATGCCCAGTGCTGGGTCCTGCCCTTGGGTCACAGCAGCCCCAGGCAGAGCCACAGGCTGGGGCAGAGTGGCTGGAAAGGCCCTGGGGGTGCTGGTGACAGCAGCTGAACAGGAGCCAGGGTGTGCCCAGGTGGCCAAGAAGCCAATGGCATCCTGGCCTGGATCAGCAATGGTGTGGGCAGCAGGGCCAGGGCAGGGATTGTCCCCCTGTGCTGGGCACTGCTGAGGCCACACCTCGAGTGCTGTGTCCAGCTCTGGGCCCTCCCTGCAGGAGAGACACTGAGGGGCTGGAGAGAGTCCAGAGAAGGGCCAGGAGCTGGGGCAGGGTCTGCAGCACAAGTCTGGGAGGAGCAGCTGAGGGGGCTGGGGGGGTTACCCAGGTAAAAGGAGGCTCAGAGGAGACCTTATCACTCTCCACAACTGCCTGGAAGGAGTGTGTAGAAAGGTGAGGGTCAGCCTCTTCGAGGCAGCAAGTGACACAATGAGGGGGAAATGGCCTTAAGTAGTGCCAGGGAGGTTTGGATTACATATTAAGAAACATTTTTTCACAGAAAGGGTTGTAAAGCATTGGAACATGCTGCTCACAGAAGTGGTGGAATCACCATCTCTGGAAGCGTTCAAAAAACATGAATATGACACTTGACAAAAAGGGTTATTGGTGGTGATGCTAGGTTGACAGTTGGACTTGATAATCTTAAATGTGTTTTTGAACCTTAATGATTCTATCATTCTATGATTCTAACTTGTAAAACCTAAAGCAAAAAATACGAATTAAAATGTTATTTTTATTAGTTCAAAATTTTTATAAAATTAAGATGTATTAATCTGTTTAAGTTCTTAAGCTACATATGAGAATGTGAAGGAAAAGAGTTTTCTTCCAGTATCACAGGGAGAGATGGCAAATTCAGCAATGTACAGACAATAATGAAGATCCACAAGTTTCAGTGAAGTTACTACCTCTAGCACAGCACCATACTATTTAGAATGCCATTTTTAGGAAGGGAAACATACAGAAACAAGGTTTTTTCGACTGCCAAACAGTCTGCTTAATTGACTCAAGACATAACCAAAAATATAATTGCAAACATCACAATTCTCCTGACCAAGTGAATCTCATACTATTGCTATTGTTTTATACTTGGCTTTTTTAACCACTAAATAATTAACAATCATAGCCAAAATATTACTATAATGGAATTTCTTCAAAACCAGTCCTGGTCAAAGACCCATAAACAGATTGCATTGGCCTAACAGATTGCATTTCAGACATCTGAAAAATTCCTTGGTTTTGCCAACATTTGAAGCACAATTTCTTGTTCTTTACTGATTCCAAACACACTGTTCAGAATTGCGTAACAGATTTTGCTCTGCTTTGGCAGGTGGTTGAAAGAGCTCATAGGGTAGAAATTTCTTCTGAAAGAATATGGACAATGAACATTCGTCAGCATTACTTATGACCTTGCAATTCCTAAGCAGAGCTAACTGTCCTAAAATAACAATATAAGCAAATACCTTTCATTATAGCTAAATTAATGTGCAAGCTAAGGAATTGCCTGTACCTCTTCCTGCCTATTTATCCAATCACTTTGCACTCCCTTTTTCTAGCTGCTGAGAGTAATAAATGAGAGATTTACATGGGTCTGGCTGAAGTAGTGTGAAGGCAATCCAAATGCAACCTCAGTGCTATCCAAAGAGGCATCTTAAAAGGTCTGAAAAAGAATCACATACATTTGGAAGCTGAATGTTATCAGCTCCCAAAAATACAAGTTCTACAGTTTTCAGAACACAACCTGAACAAAGTGTTCAGAAATAATAAAATATTAACTTCAATAATTTACACCTGATGCCCTAACATAATATTACAAATACCTACAGCAGTGATTTGATTCAAACAGTAGTATTTGATAGTCATTCCATCTGCAACTCAGTACAAAGCTAATTTTAAAACAAGGTTTTGTAACTGGCCATATGGAAAAGAAAAAATTAATTCTGTCAGTTTCC
Organism: Sitta carolinensis; assembly: GCA_032173965.1. Taxonomy (NCBI): domain Eukaryota; kingdom Metazoa; phylum Chordata; class Aves; order Passeriformes; family Sittidae; genus Sitta; species Sitta carolinensis. The sequence continues at coordinate 24,517,676 of CM063313.1, read as the reverse complement.
ACCCTTCCTACTTTGACCTTAAGGCCTCCAAGATTATAACTGCATTAACTCTCAGGTTATTGACAGTTAAACAGTCAGCTTTGTGGACTAAGCTAACTTCTATTATCTTGTTGGTACTTCCTAGTAAGTTGCTTATATGTCTAATTATTACACAGACTTATATTTCCCTGTCATAAGCTTTACTCTATGTATATCTAGGAGTCTTCCCAGAAAAGACATGTTGGTCAACAGGTACTTAAAACTCCAAAACATAAAACTCTAAGTCGTTTAGGAACTATGTCTCAACTTCAGAAGGAATCCAAACAAACACATTTTAGTTAAATGATCTGAATATTCTTCCTTCTCTATTAGACTGGCCACAATTTGACATTCCAGTTAGTCTTATACTGAATCTAAAGCCATTACTGAGTTCCAAAATCTCATCATTTGTGAGTAACTAGTAAGGTTACACAAATTCCAGACTACCAAAATTTTATCTCACTACTAAGATATGCTACTGACAACATTTTCAATTTTTTAAAACAACAGATCAGAAATTACCTCACTCTTTTGAAAATCTCTTTTTTTTTTGTGGGGGGGTGTGGTGGTGAGGACAGGCAGCAGGGTTCAGAATTAAAAATGGGGAAAATTAATTAAGTATTTGACTTGAAACAATGCAATATTTGATGGTTTTTTTTGTTTCTAGATATTTAAGTACTTCAATTAAAACTTTTATTCCTAAGAATTATTAGTAACTTGCTTTTACAAGAGGAAAACATCTCTCCATTTATTCATAGATCTGTTTTAGTTCCTGTAATGCCAGAGCAAGGGTTTTCACAGCATCCCTCCAAAACTGATACAGGACTTAAAGATGATTAATAGATTCATGCAGTTTGATTGCTAAAAACAATGTCAGTCACTGCAGCAACTTCTGTAATATGGATATATATCTTCTTCTACTTAGAGAAATACTAATTATAACAATAACCTAAACAGAGAATTGTCCTATGTTCTGAGAGATAATGAAAAAGCTTTCAATTCCAAATTATGAAAATAACAATGACTGCTCCTTTAAAAAAAATTAAAGCGCACATGCGTAGAAACCTCCTTTTTCTGAGGTACCCAGGACACAAGTATCTTGCCAGCAAACTGCAATACCGCGTGCACAAAAACTCATACTGCAGACCAACAGTAAACTGTCAAACTGAAAATTCTTGAAGGTACTGATTCTAAATTATTGTGGACTTGAGCTGTGGGGATATATTCAGGATAATCTGTTTGCCAAGAAGGGCTTGGGCAGAAAAACCAGGTGATTACCTATTTCAAGTCACATGAAATTCTTTGTCAGGCAGGCAGAAATCTAGAAACCTAGAATCTAGAAATGTAATCATGTATAAAAGTCTAAATCTAATCTAAAATCCTAGAGAAAGAAAAATGGTCTACCATCCAATCTGGAGAAAAATGGAAGTTGCTACTGGTAGTGCATCAAAAAGAGCATTAAAGCAGGAAAGGACACAAAATAGTTATTCTGCTTTCAAAGTCACCACAGAAAGGAATTTGATTCTGGGAAAATCTACTCCTCAGTGCTCAATCATCAAATAACATATCACTAATCCCAGGGGTAAATAGCTGATGGGTTTTACTAAGCCAGCCATAGATTGTTGGTTTAGAATATATCACATGTATCAGGAACAAAACACCACAAAACATCAGGGAAGCACACCTCAGTTGTAATTTCTGTTTGGTAGACTGAAGAGGATTTATCTTTTCATTTTACCAGATTTGAAATTAAAATAAAGACTCCAATTAAAGAGTAAAAGTAAATCTATGTGGAACAGCAGAAGATGCATCTTAAACGTAATTATAAAAACTAAGCACATAGCATTCTTTTCTGGTTTGTGGAAGCTCTCACTGAATACTATAAAAAGCTTAAGATGTATTTCCTGATTTCACTGTCCTCTCAAAAAACAAACAAACAAACAAACAAACAAACAACCCAAACCAAAATCAAACCAAACTAAACAAACAAAAGAACACAAATGAGCAAGAAGAAAACAAAACAAAACAAAACAAAACCAAAAAGCAAACACAAACTAGGAATCTTTGGATGTGTCCAATAATGATACTTCAAAGCATTAAAAAACAAATGTATCATAAAACAAAACGAGCAGCATTACAATATGGGCATATTTCTAAACCTGGTTCTTATTTCCATCTGTAACTTGCTAAATTCTCGTACTGTGGAAAGGAGAAAAAAAAGCATGATGAAGGTGTGGATATTGTTTTTCAATGACCAGGCTGCACAAAACCAAAAGAATCCAGACTACCCTAATCTGCTATATAAAGGGCTAAAAGAAAAGCACATGGTATAGAAGTCTGTGGATGGTATAAAAGTACAGTGTCTTTGGCAAAAGTGCTAAGAATAATGAAGAGATAGATAGTGAAGCCCAGTTTTTCTTGTTGCCATAGGTTCAGGGGATGGAGACATCTGTGGGATGGCATGGACAAAGGTAGTCACAGCAAAAATTGTAAAACAATAATTTTATATGACCCAAGCACACTGGCAGTAAAATTTAATTTTCAAGTGAATTGCAATACATGGATGTGAAAAGCATGTATTTAAATATGATACTTTGTATTTAAATACTGTACTTAATATTTAAAGGTTTAAGGGTTTACAGTTTATTTGCATTTATGCCTGTAGTGGCACAATCAGACCTTTTAGCAGATAAGAACCCATTGTGAGAGATCCCGTTTGGATATGAGTGCGGAGTATCAACACAACTGAATGTATAAGTTTCACACAGAGAATTTTCACCTTGGCATGAACACAGCTATCAAAATCAAAGGACTTGGATGACTAAAGATTTGATAATCGGCCCTATTAGGTGCTAGCTGATGAGTGAAGGATGGAGGGAGGATGGGGCATAACAAGTATTTTAATACTAATACACACAGCTGTTCATTGAAAAAAATTTATCAAGCAGTCATTGCAAAGCCAGAGAGAAGTAAGAATGTAATAGTTAAACAGCTATTTTGTCAGCATATGACAATTCATACTCATGTTCTCATGAGCAGTGGGAGTCAGGATCATTTCCATACTGTATCTAAAAAAAGGGAACCTTAAGTACAGATGACCTAGTTACCTTGGTGACTCAGAGGGAAGAGTGCCGTCTACTGAGGCAATAACTTAATTATAATACAACCAGCAAATCCTGTTTTTGTCATGAAACAGGAAAGGAGCTGTAAAAGCAGTATTTAAGTGCCTTCTATCTCCTACTGAAAATCTAATATTTTTATTTTAAAATATTACCATCATTTATATGATGGTGGTTCTGTGTTCTTAGTGTTTTAGCTGAATTAACACTGAATTAATGAATAGCTTCTAAGGCCTCTATTTCTAAATGACATAGGAGCTTTAGTTTCCAAGTAAAAGACATCAATTTCTGAATATTCTGCCTATTTAAAACCCCCATATTTGGATACATAAACATGAAGATATTCAGAGTGACACCTGAAAAAGGCCTTTATGACTTTTTATTTTCCTTCATATAAGATTCTGGTGTTGAGTACAAATAACTATGTTTGAGGACAAAATAATAAAAAATAAAAACATAAAGAACCAGTTACAGAATTCTGAATTTATTTGACCTTTGGGTTAATAAACTTGTTGATAATCAACCTGAAGCATACTTTTCAGCAAAATTAACTACTTCTAGAAACATATGCAGTAATCAAAGAAAAGTACGTAACCTCTTAGTAGGTTCTGTTTCTCACTCTTTGCCAAACATAGCAGAATATTATTTGTGTACAAATTTCAAATTCTTTAACTTAAATTATATACCACAAGTGAAAAGTTCTGGATGCTTGTGAACCAAGCCCTCCTGTTTTATAAGTTTGCTAAGTATCCAACACACATGTGAAATCTGGTCAGTGAAAAGTACTAGAAATGGAGCACAAACTGAGCTGTCAATGCCTCTTTCATGGTCATAGCTATATCTTAAATTTTATTCTCCAATACAGTATAGTAAAACAATAACAAATTGTCTTACTGGAACCCTTGCCAAACTTAAAATCTGCATAAAGACAATTACAATACTTGTATAATGCTTGATTTCAACATTTTCACCTCCTTTGATTCATTTTTCAAACAGCTCGCCTCACTATCTTAATGGGAAAACACATTCAAACGCATACAGATGGTTGTTTACTCAAGTATAATAAACCACAGCTTTAAGATGGCTATTAAAAAAAAAAAAAAAAAACCCTCGAAAAAATTTATCTGTGGAAAGCAAAACTTCAGAAATCTGAGCATGTTTCTAAAAAAGAAGCTGTATTTGAAATATGAAGCAGTTGTGAACTGGCATTCTGGGATTTAACCCCACCAAATGTAACAGGAAATTACTTGGTAACTATTTGGAAAAAAACAGATACATGGAATAGGAGATCATCAAGATTTTGGGTTGAGAGCAACTATAAAATTATGTTTCATACAGTGTTCAGGGAGTGTATAGTACTGAAAACTAAGAATTTCTCAGCTAGATTTCAACATATAAAACTGATGTAATTCCTAACAACAATATCTGCTATAACACATTAAGGGCAAAATGACAGTTGAAAAAAAAAAAAAGATATTTTGATAGGTTACATAAATTATGTTACTTACCAACAAATTGAGTTCTTCAAGATAGTTTATCCAAATGCACATTTTCATAAAAATACTACTACTCTATGATTACTGACTTCTTTTTTTGCCCTAGTATTGACAAGCAACAATTCTCTTTCTGGTTTGTAATGACTTGGTATGATTTCCCATGCTCCACACAATCCAACAATTTTCCCTGATTTTCAAAATCAAGGTTATGAGGACTTAAGAAAGGGAAAGCAGGATGGGAGAACATGGTACATCAGTGTAAATTCTGATGCACAGTAAATACCAGCAGTAATTTTGCTTCCTTCTGATAGTGCTGTCAATACACATCATCTTTGCTATAGAGGACTGTAACACTGAGTTTCTGGGATCCAGGGCAATAGAAAGTGTATCTCTACTCAGAGCTGCATCCATGCCAAGCAATCACCCAGCGTTCACAGCGAACACTTATCCCTGCATTAGAGGCCATAGAATGATTTGGATTAGAGGGGACCTTAAAGATCATCCAGCTCCAACCCACCACCCTCAGCAGGGAACACTTCCACTAGATCAGGTGGCTCAGGGTGCAAGTCGCCCTTGAACAACTCCAGGGATAGGGAATCAGATACACCTCTGTGCAACCTGTTCCAAGTGCCTCATCACAGTGAGTAAAGAATTTCTTCCATGTATGTAACCTAAATCTATTCTCTTTAATTTTAAAACTATTCCCCCTTGTGCAATCACTACATGTTGTCATAAAAAGTCCTTCTCTAGCTCTCATAGTCTCTTTTTAGTTACTGGAAGGATGCAATAAACACTGACTAAGGCATTGTCTTTACAGAATAAACCTCTTAGCCTTTCCTCATAGGAGAGGTTTTCCATTCCTCTAATCATCTTAATGGTCTGTCTCTGGACCAACTCCTGTCCTTCCTGCGCTAAGGACCTCAGAGCTGGATGCAATACATCCCATGAGATCTTTAAAAACAGAGCAGAGCAGAGCAGAAGATTCACCTCCATCAACCTGCTGCCCATATCTTTTTGATTCAACCCAGGGCACATTTGGCTTTCTTATCCAAGTTCAAATTGCTGGGTCATGTCCTGCTTTTCATCCAACCCCAAGTCCCTCTTGGCTGGGCTTCTCTCAATTCCTTCACTCTCCAGGCTGTGTTGATACTGAGGTTGCTGTGACCCAGGTCCAGTACCTTATAATTGGCCTTGTTGGATCTTCTGATGTTTACATGGGTCCACTTTTCCAGCTTGTCCAGGATCCTCTGGATGGCATCCCATCCTTCAGGTGTGTCCACTGCACCAGTCAATTAGGGATCAGCTGCAAATCTGCTGAGCATGCATTCAATCTAGTGTCATTCATGAAGATATTAAATAACTCTGGTGCCAATACAGACCCCCAAGGAACACCATTTATCACTGATGCCCAGCCTGAGCCATTGACCACTATCCTCTGGATGTGTGATCATCTTAACAATTCCTTATCCACTGAACAGTACACTCCTCAAATCCATCTCTCTCCAATTTAGTGAGAAGGGTGTTGTAAGGGACCATGTCAAAGGCCCCAGACACAGGATCCAGAAAAATGACACCTGTAGCTCTTCCCTTATCCACTCATGTAGTCACTCCCTTGTAAAAGGTTACTACATTGGTCAAGGGGGACCTTTTTCCACTCACAAGGTACTTCACCTGACTGGTAAGACTGGTCAACTCTCTCAGGACTCTGAGGTGAATCTTATCAAGTCCTATAGATTTATGTATCTTCAGGATCATAAGCTGGTCACAAACTTCCATTTCACTTACAGTGGGAAGCACTTTGCTACCCCAGTCCTTGTTTTGCCATTCATGACAGTCAAATAAATATTTTTCAACAGAGCTACCACAGCATGCATGGTAGAATGAGTTCTGAAATATATGGTAAGGTCTTCCTTAGCAGACCACTACCCATTTGGTAATTTTAGCTAAATTACTGTTATTCCAGATCTTTAAGCCATAAAGTCAAACAGCAGTAAAGAAATTTGTTTAGTTTTAGTAAGTTCAGTCACATACAAGTGAAACTCTTCACACCAATTATTTAAAAGACATTACAACAAATACATAGCAGGCTAAGAGAAGGGTTGCCCTTTTGGAAGAAAATGGCCTATCTCAGCCTAGCGCAATTAAAAGGAAAGGAGACAGACTGCTGTTAATGAGTGGGGAGGTCTTAGACATGTTGGTTAGATCAATGCCAAGCACAAATACAGGCTGGATGAAGAATGAACTGAGTAACCCTGAGAGAAGCACCTGGGGGTGCTGGGGGCTGAGAGGCTGGACATGCCCCAGCCATGGGCACTCACAGCCCAGAGAGCCAAACGTGTCCTGGGCTGCAACCAGAGCAGCGTGGGCAGCAGGGCCAGGGAGGGGATTCTGCCCCTCTGCTCTGCTCTGCTGGGACCCCACCTGCAGGACTGCACCAGCTCTGGGGTCCCAGCACAGGAAGGACATGGACCTGCTGGAGGGAGCACAGAGGAGGCCACAAAAATGACCAGAGGGAGGGAGCAGCTCTTCTGGAGAACAGGCTGAGTGAGTGGGATTGTTCAGCCTGGAGAAGAAAAGACTTTGGGAACACTTTACTGCAGCTCTCCAGTACCTAAATGGAGCTTACAAGAAAGCTGGAGAAAGACTTTTTACATGAGCTTGTTGTGATAAGAGAAGGGGTAATGTATGAAATTGCCTAAAATGTATGACATAGTCATGACCTCTTCTCTGTTGTGTCTTTATAATCCCCTTTATTCAAAATACTACACTAAACTGCCACTTACATGTGTATGTGTCTTTGGTATTGTGTTAGCAAGCACAAAATCTTTCTTTTTTTATTACACTCTTTAATTCTTATCCAGTTTTTAATCTAGCATCCTACACAGTTGTTTACCTAAAACTATATGACACAATTGAAACAGCAATTCCAGGACCAAAGTATTCTATTGTGAGCTAGAAGAAACTACACACACTGAAACAGTAAAGCTAAAAGATAATGGGGTAGCAGCTCCACTTAAACTGATTATCCAAGTGTCTTGTCTCTGAAAACACACACCGACAAATTCCACCATATGCTTGTCATTTACAAAAGTCAAATACACTTACCAGTGTGCCTAAAATCCAAATTCATGCATTCATACAAAAGAGATTCACACACTGAGGACTGTACATTGTCTTACTTAGCACAAAAAAAAATTTCTCTCTGAGCCTCTGAACAGGCTCTATAAACTGCATATTTCTAATACGTGGAATCAAAGGACACCAGTATTTCCAAAGCTGAAGACAATGATCTAACAACAGAAAGGTTGAAATTCCTTAATGAAATACCCTATGGGAATGGAAAGAGTTTTAAACGAGAAAAATCAGTCCCAGCTGAACATGACATCTCACTGCCAAATCTTCCACAAGACTACAGAGCAGCACAGGAACTAAACTCTTAGCCAAAGGACTTTGATGAACCCTCCAGTTTTGTGAGTTTTTATTATATACCTATTGTCTCTCGATCTTAAAAAAAAATTTAAAGTACACATATTTTTTACACTGCTATGGGTGTATGATTCCAAATAACTGTTTAACAATAGAGCAATTCTATTTCTACAGATGAGGTGATTTTAGAAACAGGACACTAAAACACATCTGTATCACCAGTCACACAAAACATTGCTCCAGACTACCTTACAGAAAATACTTTTATACAGCTGCACCAGACACTTGGGGAACATGTGATTTAAGATTTGTATGGGAGAAGACTCTCTTTAACACAAAATGAGAGAGAAAAGGATACATCTGAATCTCAAGGATGGTAGAAGAGCTTATGGCATACAATATTTGCAAGATACGAGTAGATCAGTAACAAGGACTTCTAACAAAAGAAAGCACAGTGAAATAACATCACTGAAATAGCAGAAATAATTGTGCAGGCTTAAAGAAAATACCATTAACATTTTTATTCTCTTTCCTCATTCTACAGAAGTCATATAACTTGAAGTCAAGTCACAACATCAGTATGGCAGGGGAAAAAAAAAAACAAACCGTGAAGTTGGGAGAAATAGTTTTTTAAAATAACACTATGACATTGTAAAAGAAGTCCTGAGTATTACATATTGTTTAAAGAGTGACACTGGTGATTCAGGCTGAGGAATCTGCATGGTTTTGTTGGCTTCAAAGTGTGGAAGGAAAAAGTGGTTTCAGTGTCATTCCCCATTCATGCACACACACAAAATGTGCTTTTGTTTCTCTCCCTCCGTTCCATACACTAAATCTAGCTGTTATCACCAGAGGCAAGAAGAAAGTACTCTGCCCTCTAAATGGCCTAAATCCTTCAATATGATCTCCTCATGCAGAGTTAGCTTTTAGATATATATAGTTATGCAGAGCCAAGATAATATTTAAAGCACTTTGCATAAGTATTAGAGTTTGACTTATAGATCAAAATAAAGGACTGCAGCCATAGTAAATACTCTTCCTGATAACTCACTAAACAGAAACACTTAAAAAGAAATTAAATGTATAGAGGTCAGAAAGGATGATAAAATTATGTATTACAATTATATATTATTCTGATGGCAGAAAGATCTTTTGGATGAGGCTGAGGAAGATCAAAATCTTTTACAGTCAAAGCAACCACACTGCACCAGTGTGTCTCTAACAGCTGAATGTTTTAATATACTTTTGGTTCTTCTAATGGTCAAAACAATTGCAATTTATCCATTACACATAAATAGATGTATCAAATTTATTGAAATAAAACTGTTTCATGTAACAAATAATGTTTTTTCTCCAACTAGAAGGCAGTATATTTCACTGCACTGTGCCACCACAAAAAAAAAATCATATTGTGTTATAAAGATTATTAAAGGAAATATTAATCTTCAGACAGGAAAATACATACTGAAAATAAATACTTCTCCTCTCTCTGAAAGAATGCAAGTTCACCACTACACCCTTCCACACTAAAACACTTCATATATTCAGTGCTTGCCTGAATAAGTTTCAAGTAAAATCTTCTATAAAATATTAAGAAAAGCATATTTCAGTTTGAAGGGATATACAGTGATAATCTAATTAAAATAGAGAAAAAATAGAGAATAAATAGATAAGGTACAGAAGGAATGCGAGTCAAAATTAAAGAATTCACCACACATGATGAAAGTAGATGAGAAGACAGAGAGAGGCAAAAGTGACAAAAAAGTTCTTTGGTTTTTAGATGGTTAAGACTGGTATTTGCAGATTACTTACTTTGTATACAAAAGTAAGTACGGCATACTTGAAGAATTACTCTGAAGATACAAATCAGATATGTAAAAAAATTTTATTCATGGATTAAAGCTTGGGTTCACAAATCAGAGAGAAAGAGGAAAAATTGTCACATAAAACCAGAATGATAAAATTACTATTGCAATATATGCTGAAAATATTAGTGATTGTCGGGTCAGTTTTGCAAGTCAAATAATCAGAAATATCTTCATGGCAGTTTGAGTTGACAAGGGTTCCCTGCACTAGGTCTAATCTTTTTTATTGTTAATTAACACATTGCTGGAATTTACCATGCTAACTATGTATGAAAACAAGTATTAAAATAAAGCATGCACACCCCTACTTATTTTAGTATTTTTTCCACTTATATAAGACCTCAGGTTTATACTTAGTATGCAAAACCTAAATTTAAAAGCTTCTTGAGCATAAAACCACTTTTCATATAAAGCAGTATTTTCCTTTTTGTGATAGTTGAAACTGATCATGACCAGTGTTCCAAGTCTAATTCAACAGCATTTATAACTGAAATCCACTTCTCTCTTCATATAAAATAATTACAAAATGCAACAGAGCAAAAGTACATTAAAAAAAAAAACATGAAAAAAGTTCAGTGCCTACACACAATTTGGTGCCAAACTATCAAATATTAGAATACCCATCACTATTGAGAAACTAGCACTTTGAATCAATAAACCATTCTAAATTTCTTGAATATAACTGTTGCCTATAAATACGTGATCAGTCATTGCTCAAAAGAATATACATGCACATAAATTTAAAAAAAAATAAACTCAAATTGTTGATTAAATGTATTATCTTGAGGTATCACTACCACATGTGTAAATGGTGGTAAACCTTGGCAATGTACATACAACAAATTTGGGCTGTCTCCATAGTGTTCACAGAATCTCAGACATATGGATCACCTAGTGTGAACACACCTGCCATCACCAGGGATACCTCCCACTGGACCAGATGCTCAAAGCTCCATCCAACCTAGCCTTGAACACTTTCAGGTATGAGGCATTCACAGGTTTGCTGAGGAACATGTAGCAGTGCCTCACCTACCACACAGTGAAGAATTTCTTTCTAATGACTAATCTAAATCATAGAATTATAAAAAACCATGAGTTGGATGGGACCTCTAAGGACCACTGAGACCAACTCCAGGCTCTGCACATGGCTCCCCAATAATCACACCATGTGCCCAACAGTATAGTCCACCCACTTCCTGACCCCTGGCAGACTTGGTGCTGTGACCATTTCCCTGGGACGCCTGTGTCACTACCCAGCTACCCTCTGGGTGAAGAAACTTTTTCTGTTACCCAATCTAAGCCTTTTCTTTAACGCCATTTTTCAGGTCCCATCACTACTCATCAGAGAGAAGAAATCAGTGTCAGCCCCTGTGTTTCCCCCTGTGAGGAAGCGGTAGACCATGATGAGTGTCCCCTCAGTCTACTCTTATTCAGACCAATTGACCTCAGCTGCTCGTCATATGGCTTTACCTCTATATCCCTCACCATGTTTGCAGCACTCCTTTAGACTCTCTCTAATAGTTTAATATCCTTCTTACACTGTGGCATCCACGACTGCCCCAGCACTCGGGGTGAGGCTGCCCCAGTGCAGAGCAGAGGGGACAATCCCCTCCCTTGCCCAGCTGGCCATGCTGGGCCTGATGCCCCCAGGACACACCACTCATTCCTGTGCCTACCCTCTTTCAATTTAGAGAATCACAGAATAATCAAGGCTGAAAGATCTTCAAGATCCTCTGTTCAACCACCAACACAGCAGACCATTGTCACCTCTAAACCATATCCCCAAGTGTCACATTGAGAACACTTTCAGAAATTGAGACTCTACTACCTCCTTGGGAAACTTTTCTAGTGCTTATTCCACGCTTGCAGTGAAAAAATGCTGTCTAATATCTAATCTGAACCTCCTCTGGCACATTTCCTCTTGTCCTTTTACTTGAGACTTGGAAAAAGAGATTGTTCCCCCACCCCACTACTGCCTCCTTTCACGTAGTTGTAGAGAACCATGAGGTTCCCCCTGAGCCTCCTCTTCTCCCAGCTAAACAGCTTGAGATCCCTCAGCCAAATGGTGCTCCAGCCCTCTGATTTCCTTTGTGGCCCTCCTCCGGACCAAATTCAAATGGTCCACATCTTTTTTATGCTGGGGGTCCCAGAGCTGGATGCAGGACTGCAGGTGGGGTCTCACAAGAGTAGAGGGGGAGAATCACCTCCTTGCCCTGCTGGCCTCACTCCTTTGGATGTGGTCCGGGAAAAAATTTGCTTTCTGGACTGCAAATGCATATTGACAGGTCATGTCCAGCTTCTCATCCACTGATCCTCCAATACCTCTTCTTCAGGGCTCTCAATCCATTCTCCCACCAGCCTTTATCCATATTTGGGACTGCCCTGACCCAAGTGCAGGGCCTTGTACTTGCCTTTGTTAACCCCATGAGGTTTGCACTGGCCCAGCTCTCCAGCCTGTCCCGGTGCCTCTGGATGCCATCCCTTCCCTCCAACATGTTGGCTGCCCCACTCAGCCTGGTGCTGGCAGTGACCTTGCTGAGGGTGCCCTGGATCCCACTGGGCATCACCAATAGAGAAGTTAAAGTGTGCCAATCCCACTATAGACCCCTGAAGAATGCCACTCATCACTGATCTCCATGTGTTCGTATAGCTGTTGACCGGTCATGTCCTTGAGTGCAACAACCCAGACAATCCTTATCCACAGGGTAGTCCATCCATCAAATCCATGTCTCCCCAGTTTAGAGACGAGGATGTCATGTGGGACAGTATCAAAAACAAAAGTCCAGGTAGATGACAACACTCACTCTTCCCTTATCCATGAAAACTATCATTCACAGGGCACAATTTGCCCCTGGTGAAGTCATGTTGGCTGTCACCAATGACCTCCTTTATTTTCCATGTCCCCCAGGATAGTTTCCAAGAGCATTCAATCAATGATCTTGCTGAGCACAGAGGTGAGATTGACTAGCCTGTAGTTCTCCAGATATTTTCTGTTTCCTTTTTTAAAAATGGGGGTTTTATTTCCCCTTTTCAGTCACTGGGAACTTCCCTGGACTGTTATGCTTTCAAAAATTCAATGAATAGTGGCTTAGCCATTCTCTCCGCCAGTTCCCTGAGGACAGCTGGATACATCCCAGCAAGTCCCACAGACTCATGCATTTCCAGGTTGTTTAGATAGTCTCAAAACTGATCTTCTCCTACAGCGATTTTACATTTTCCCAGTTACTGCTTTTGCTTCTGCAATTCGGCAATATGGCTGGAGGACTTACGAGTGAAGACTAAGAAAAAAAAAATTGAGTACTTTGGTCTCTTCCATGTCCCAGGTAACCAAGTCTCCTGTTTCCTTCTGGAAAAGACCCCTTGACAGCACTCAGCAAGCTCAATTCTATCAGAGCTTTAGCTTTCCTAATCTGATCCCGGCCTGCTCACACAATCTCTCTGTATTCCTCCCAGGATACTTTTCCCTGCTTCCATCCTCTGTGGACTTAGGCTTTTCTGTCCAGAAAAATTCTTCTTCACCTTTGAAGGCCTCCTGGCAATTCTGCCTGACTTCTTTGTTAGGATGCATTGCTTCTGACCTAGAGAAGATGACCCCTGAATATTAACCAGATTTCTTGGGCCCCCCTTCCCTATGGAAGACTTCATCCCATAGTACTCTACCACTGTGTTCTCCCTTCAACAGCTCTCTGAATGGCTGAAGTCTCCATGAGGACCAGTGCTTGGGAACATAGAGCTGCTAATATCTGTCTACAGAGGGCTTCATCCATTTGGTCTTCCTGTTCAGACCCCCACTATAATGTCACCTGCCCTCCCTTTTATTCCTAATCTCCAAGATCACAGCTGGCTCTCCGAGTCAATCATCAAGCAGAGCTCCCTGCACTCCAACTGGTCACTGACATAGAAAACAACACCCTCTGCTTATCTTCTCTCTATCTTTTTTAAACAGCCTCTATCATTCCATTCCAACACTCAGTCACAGGAGTCATCCCACAACACCTCTGTAATACTGGTAAGACCATAGCCCCGCAGGCATGCACAGGTTTCCATTTTGTTTATTCTTCATGCTACATGCATTAGCACAGAGGTATTTAAATCAAGTCCTTGATGAAGGATGAAGGCAACTTACTAGCTTGAGCAGCTGGAATTCCTTTGTGCTGCTCTTCACATGTTCTCCTGCTGACCTCTGGTCTCTCTCCAAGCTCTGGGCATCTCTTGCTGGCCCTGGGATCAAACTGGTAGGAGTGGAATGAATTGAGATTTCTTTCCTCTAGCAACTTTCACCTAAAGCCCTCTTCACCAGCTTGGCAAGCCTATGACTGAAAACGCTCTTCTACCTCTCTAACAGATGGACCCCATCAGCCTGCAGGAGACCAGCACTGCTTCAAATACAGATTTGAAATACTATATATAACCTATATTAGTAGTTTAAATTAGAAGTATCTAGAATTTTGCATAAATGCATGTTTGGTTGTTTAATGAATGAATAGCAATTTAGGAATTACATCTGATTATGCATTATTAGAAGAGATTTTTTTATTCACAGAGTTGATAATATTGTTATTGCTGGCCAGCATTAGATTAATGAGAATATGTACAGCTAGGAAAGACCAAATCAGAAGCTCACAGATTTACAAGTCTAGAAATAAGTAAGAATTAAAGCATAAAACCCCCAGAAACTGTTGCAATTGTGGAGTATATTCCCACTTGGAATACTACCACTGCCACAATTTCACCTGCTGATAATAGGTCAATGAGGCAGCAGTAAAAGAGAACAGAGAAAAATAATGGTAGGAGGAACTGGAATGTAATGTATGAAAAACTAAAACTACACAAGACTTGCTAGTCATTAAATGTGTTTACATTTGCACATTTAATCCTTTACAGTTTGCCAGACCACCGATCATTCACAGGCTGTGACAAAATAAACGATTTGACCAGAATTTCAGTTAGTTCTCAGTGTTATCTCAGTCTTTATATTCCAGCAACCATATTTTCAAGAGTTAACTATATATAACAAAGACCCTGTAACATGTTTCTTACACTTACTTCATACAGTAATGACTGTAAAACATGTATATTTAGAGAAGTAGAAGTGCCAGTTAAGGAAATAACTGGGAATGCATATTCACAAATAATTGGGAATGAAACACAGGCAGTAATTTAATTCTCAATATACCATATGTAAATAAATGTGGTTTCTTATGTTCTCTAAAAATTTCTCATTCATTAAAATATTTATATTTGAGCTGAAAACAAGAGAGTTTGATTTTATATGAGGTAAAAGAAAAAAGTTCTCTTGATTTCAAAATCAGATTCAGTACCAATTAGCCCTGCACATGTGGTTAGACCAGTGTGGCAAATTTCAAAATATTCAAGTATAGAATTTTAACAGCAGATTTTTACTTTACTTCCACCATCCAGGTCTGTCAGAATTTTAATAGCTATTAAAGTTACATTTCATCATACATTATGAAAGTGAAACAGAACAGTTACAACTGCAGACATGAAATACAATTTATTTCTTTACTTGAGATGATCCTGTAATATCCTCTGCTCCTGCCTATTCACACCTGTACTTTGACTAGAAAATTTCCAGACACTCTTCTTGAAGTGTCACTCATTTGCTGTAAATTCACTGACAGCAAGCAAGCAGGGAAAAAGAAAAAATAACCAAAAAACCCACTGTAAGTAGTGCTAATCACTTTGGAAAATACATTTAACACATTGAATATACTAAAAAATTAGTTAGGAAATTTATAAAAGCCATTAATTTAATACAGAAATAGGTAACTCTTCAGAGAAAATACCATACCTAATTATAAAAAGGTTGAGACACTCCTGCACATTACTTCATTATTCTACTGCAACATTTTTCAGAAAGTTTTAAGTAGCATGGAACAGACAGTGTTCAGTTTAGGGTTTACTTCAGTATTCACATAATTCAAATGAACTAGCTATAAATTCAAAATGAAATCTTATCCAGATCCTACTGAAATAATGGGCATGCTGCAATTGACCTCAAAGCATAAAGAACCATGCCCTTCATTAGAAAGATTGGTGTAAATTATCAGAAACTAGAGAATAGTAAATATTAAAATAAAATAGATATGATGTTGCCATTAAAATAACAAATTTACAATCAGTGTCCTAATTAAAACCACATTTTTAATGTACTCTTATACACAACCAATCTAATAAAAGGTAGCTGTAAAGTTGAGCTAAATAGTCCAGACTCGTTTAAAACGTGAAGAAAACATGAAATTGTAGTATGCATATATTCATGTGCGGCAAGAGACAGAATTTATACAACAGATCACAAACAAAATCCAAAATTGGTGAAAATCCAGGGAATAAACTGGCCTAATATTTTTTTCTGGATTGTTAAGAAAAAAAGTACTCACTGGCAAATGTATTATTCTGACAGTCATTGTAGGTTATGAAAATAATAATATCTCCAAGAGAAAGAAAAACACAGAAGGAGGTAAGTATTCTACTTTGACTACTAAGAAAATTAAAAAATGAGACATTTTTAAAGAAGTGTATGTACTTTATTATAAAAAAAAAAAAAAAAAGAAAAAAAGAAAAAAAAAAAGCATAATACAATAATACAACATTTCAAACTGCTAGAAAGCCCTTTGTCAGATACCTGGCCAAGCAGTAACTGAGTGTTCTAGCAGATATCCCAAACTATTACCACCAAACATTTCCTGGAAAAACTATAATTTGAATAGTTTTATGACCCTTTGTGCAACTCAGAAGGTGAATGCCTGGAGAAAAAAAGGGGGGGAAATGAAGCATTAAAAAGTTTTTTTTTCTGGATTTTTTCTTTCTCAAGTAAATCTAGTGTACAAATGGAAAAAATTATTTATAAACTACAGGAGACAGTAACATGCCATTACTCTCAACAGCATATGTAGTTTGGCATTTTATAGGTTTATCCTAATATATTTTTAATTGCAAAAAGTTTCATTGTCACATTTAGAGGAAAACTTTAACTGGGGCATTTATGAGTTGCATTGCTCGTCCTGTGTGCTAGTAGATACTCTCAAATTTTCCAGTTCAGAAAATCACCAGGTGTATAACCAGATTCCCTCAGTGAGCACATCTTAAGATAAATTTGTGAGATTATGAACAAAATTTTGTCTCTCCTATTTCAGTTGAGATAGGAGAATATTATTTTTATTCAGTCTTTTTATTCAGTACCATTTATTTTAATCAATCTAACAATAACAAAAATAAATTGAAAAGAGCTTTCAGGCTTCAAATCAGAGCATGAAAATATGAGCTTAACTGCATGACATCGGTCACTCTTCTGGATTTGGTATTTTAAAAAGCACATTTTGAACACATTTTGTCCATCTGGAATGGATTAGGCAAACTCTGGGTATACCTTATACCTTTTCCAGCCTTTCACCCTCACGGACTAAAATTTTATAAACTATATCAGAATACACATCTTTTAACTAACCAGCTGTACTCTAAGAGTCAACAAATGGCATCAGAAATTAAAAACAACAGCCTTTTTATTAAATAGAAAACATCCCACTCACATGTTGTGTTTGTTAATTAGCTGCAAATAACCTGCTGGTTGACATTTGCCATGCAATAAGCAGTTTTTCAGATCAACATTCTAGCTACTTTATTGTTCTACATCAGTTCCTTCAAATCCCACAGAGTCTATTTGATTCCTTACAGCTACAAAATCTAGGAATAAAGTTTAAAGATAAAATTTACCCTAATCTACCCCTCAAAAAAATCCATCCAACCAAACAAACCAAAAAACACCCACAAAAAAAATATTCAGCCAAAAGTGGACACATGAACAATATTTCCAACCATATTCTGCTAACATGGGGTGAGGGAATAAAAAACCCCACCCAACAAGTTTATTACTATCACAGAAGAGGGAATTACATAATATGACATGGGATTTTATTCATTTCCAACTACTTCTTATTTTCTTCTATTGCCTGTTTTATCTTTTGATTTCTACCATGTCACAGACTCTCATCTCACAAAAAGACAGAAAATAGGTAATTCTTCACTGAGATCTTGGAATAGGTTTTCCCCCCACAGAATGCACAGCAGTAACAGTCTTAGAACATGGCTCTAGACCCAGATTTATCTAAAGTGAATCATCTACACAGAGATCATGTATTGCTGCAATGGCTCACAGTTGTTATGCTGTATGTCTCAGTCACAATTTCTCTTCTATCAAACTTAGTGTCATCATTCCAAATACGCCTTAGCAGAGATAGCAAACATGCT
Organism: Sitta carolinensis; assembly: GCA_032173965.1. Classification (NCBI taxonomy): domain Eukaryota; kingdom Metazoa; phylum Chordata; class Aves; order Passeriformes; family Sittidae; genus Sitta; species Sitta carolinensis. The sequence goes on along the minus strand of CM063313.1, from coordinate 24,499,484 downwards.
TTTGACACTGAAGTAAGAATCTAAAAGCTATTATAGTCATGCCATATTTGCCAAGATGACTGATTAAAGTGGTCAATAGCAGGTCTCTAACAAGGAGTGTAAGGAATACATTCTCTATAGAAACCCTGGAGTAAATATTCCAGTGTGAAGCACCATACACAACATAAAATGCCTCCCTTTCCTCAGAATGCTGAGCAGAGCCCTAGAAGACTTTAATTTTGTTTGGCTTTTTTTTTTTTTTTTTCCCCAAATACATAATTTTGAATATGCAGTTATATTTTTACCTCTTAGACCCCTTCAATTTCCTGAAGACAAAGACGAGTGGGAATTTCAGGGTGCTATTATTTGGAAAGCTGAGTCCCTACATTTTCTATATTTGCAGAGATTGATACTAAGACCAACATATGTCTCTGCTTTCAAAGCTCTCCCTCAATCTTATACATGTGATCACAAGAAAACTAAGTCAATGGACACTGTTACGACTTTTGCACAAAATTCATACAAGGAAACAGTCTCCTGTCAGGGGCTTAAATTCATCTCAACTCCAGTGGAACAAGCTAAAAGGCTACACAAAAAACAAGGGTGAAAACTGCTTAACGGACTTTAGAGTTAATTAAATAAGAAGCAAGACCGAATTACTTCTTGAAATTGGAGGTCTTCTTACTAACAGAGAAACTAGCCACAGGATGAGGATTCAAGAGAAGGGTTCATAAGAACAGAAATGCCTTGGACCTAGACAAAGCTATGAAATTGTGTTCACAGAGCTGGAAAAGAGTGCCTTGTACAAAAGAGGAATCTTGCAACAACTTAAGAAGCCCAGAAGAAAAGTGGAAAATGCCTCAGAAAAGAAGCATAACAATATTGGACCTGCAGAAGTAAAGGAATGTGCAGAGTCCTGGCTGGCTGGCCTCACCTTACTAAAGAATGCCTTAACTAGTAGAGAACCTGATGGGGGAATGTTACTTACTATTACAGAATAAAAATATGTTACTAACCTATAGGCAACTGACATGCAAAAGGACAAGAGTGCCCATTAAAAAAATTTACTTTCAGGACTACTATCTAGACAACTGTAGTACAACTACAAAACCATCTCTGGCTGCCTAAAACTCTTAATATTATTTAAAAAATTGAAGGCATGATTATGGTCAGCTCTACACAGGTATGCAAAATGAAATAAGAAATGTTTTGTTCCTCTTGAGTATCTACAGCAATGTCAGAAACATTTATGTTCTTAGATTACAAACCACAAGAATTACAGTTCAGAATTGCTGCCATTTAAATATACTTTCTCTGCCCTAAGAAAATCTGGCAGCATTGGCCCGCACACTGGCTGCATCCCACAGACAAATGAAAGTGCTCCTTACATGAATGAGGAAACAACTAACTGATACATTATGAAATTAATCTTATGCATATACAATAAACTTGAACCAGTTCTGTAAAATTCTCTCTTTGAAAGACTCAAAAAAATCCCCCACGTAACAATGCTAATGCCTCCCATATGGGCTTCAATAGTGTTGCTAGAGAAACACTGCATACTAATAGTGGTGTTAATTCTAACAGCAGCCACACTGCTTAGCAATACACCTACTTAATTAGTTACAAGTACAGTGGTACCCAGCAAAAATACAAAGATAAGTGCTGATTAAGAGAGAGCTCATTCATTTTCTCACAGTATTAACATATACAAAACCCACTTAAGATCCAGACAAACAGAAAAAATATACCATCTGAGCATTTTTACTCTCATCAGTACAACCTGCAAATCGAGGTGCATTTGACTTAATCAATAAAAACATCTTACAGCTTTGATCCTTTATTCAATGGAATAAGGATCCTTCCTACAGAGTATATCAGTTCAATGGGGCTGTGAAATTAATTGTTGCTAAAGCAGTAAACCACTCACGAACTTAACTCAGGTGGATTTCAATACAAGTAAAACATTAAGGTATTTCAAGCTATTTTAAGTCAAGAATTTCGGAAGGTGTATCTACATAAAACCACACAAGTTTATGGTGTTAAAATTAATTCTAGTAAGTTTTCTGCAAGGGTTTAAAAGCCTTAGTTTGCAGCTAGGGTTTAAAAGCACCTTAGCTGCAAAGAGATCTTAATGCTTCTGTCAAGCACAGTGAATTTGTTTTCCTTTTAAAAGGTAAAACAAACACATGGTGTGTTGTCCCTGAAAATAAGCCTTCTGATTTGTTTTAGTATAGTGGAGTCAGTTCTCATGAATTGTAAGATAAACAAGAATCATGTTTGCATTCCTTTGTAAAGGATATCACCTGATGGACTTCTCAAGTGACCAGTGAAGATGGAGAGGTGGTAACATCTCTGTCCAATCTCTGATCACTGTCCAGAAACTTATATATATGAGGTCAACAATAAATGGGATCTTCTTCCTTTCTTCTCCTCTGCCTGAACACCTGTTGTGTGTGTTGCTGTGTGTTTCTATCTGCATCACAGTAACAATGGTGTGTGAATTACTAACAGTAGACGGATATTTCATTCAACAATTTTTGAGAAGTACTGTCTCCTTAAGTGAGTGAGGGTACAAATGTTTCTCTGTTTAAAACAATTGCATCTCACAGACCAGATTCTGTCCCTTTAGAGATAAACATCTCAGCTTCCCCCTGAAACCTTCCTTTCTATGGCTGGTCTGGTATCCCTTTTTACTCGATCTACTAACACACCAGGAAAGACAAAGCAGTCTTCCATCTCATCAGCAAAACACCCTATTGCTGCAATGTTTAGAGAATCAGCCACACATCCTTTGGATAAACAACTATTTAGTATGTGAACAAATTGAACTAACCCTCTTGAGCTATAGGGAAATGTAGCACTAGAGAACATTTCCAGTGTAAAGGAAAAATAAAAGGCATATAAAAAAAAATGTTCACCCTCTCAATCCTGATACAAAGTGTAATCCAACCTTCTGGCTCTTACTATTCTGTGTAGGTACACAGAAAAAGGAACAGTTCTGTTCATAATGTATAGTTAACAAAGATGTTCTTAAGGAACACTACAATTCCTACCTCATGATCTTTAAGACCAAGAGAAGGAAGCAACTGATTGAAATGCAAGAAGAGCTTGGTTCAGAAATATAAGTAAAAATAAAGTAATAGCTGTACACTATAGCTCTTTAGTTTTGTGGGTTTGTAATCCATGGAGACCCTATTTCTTAAAGCATTTCTGAAGGAACAAAAAGAAGAAGCAGCCTACCAAGGAAGGCTAAAAAAACCAAATCACCAAATAAGAACTAACTTCAAGAAGGCAAACTGATACCTCTACACTGGGCTGGCATGCACAAGCCTCAAAACTTACACTGGCTTTTAAAATTAAGTATTTGACAATCTGACATTGTGCTAAAAAGCAAGATTATCATTTAATGATGCAGGAAAACAAGAACCAAATGCCAGAGTTCTTTATCAAAGGATTTGACATGTAGACAAGTTTTTCTCCTCTTTTCATTATTTTGTAGTACAAAAGAATTGTAAGAATTCATTAGGTTTATCTAAAATCTTGACAAAAAAAGGCAACATTGTCTTAACAGCACTACCCCAATAATCAACCTCATAGTTCAAGTCTGTCTGCTTAATATTTTACTTTCAGCTGTCTCTAATAACCCAACTTGAGCAGTTTCAGGATAAAACACTGAAGTCTGAGAATTAAATATATTCTCTTACAGGAAAAAATGTAGGTGATACACAGCATAAGGTGTTACTTAAAACCAGTCTCTGGCCTGTGTATTTTTAATTTGCAATCAAGAAGTTTTCTGCAATTCCCTACCCTCTTAGCAGACTGCAGGGTGCCTGTACCACCACGACCAGATAGACCCATACACCAGGCACACCAAACACAGGCAGGCTCTTGTCCAAAGACTGGTGGCTTAGTAGGCATGGCAACACCTCCGTGGGACTTAAGAGATCAGTTACATATCTCCACTCCAGTCAGGCTACCTGGTTTTAGCATACAGCTCGTTTAGGATAGAAAAGTCTGTCTGCATTGGTCAAGCAGACATGCCTAGAGAATGTACAGCCTTAATACTGTTTTTCCCATATCAGACCATGCCATCTTTGAAAGCAACGGGAAGAGACAACAAGGAATAGCTGAAGTGCTGTCTTCATTTACATGGTTGAAGACAATGACTCATTTTCTTAAAACATTTGCCCCACATTTCAGATAAAGACTGTTGTAGTTGCAAACTTAAATACTTATCTAGGACTCAGTAACACTTTCAAATACATCAAATTACTTGCTGAAAAATCTGGTATTAATCAACACAAAACTATTCATAATGTTGAACTGAAACTTTCCTATTTTCCATAAAACACAATGAGCAAAAATTGATTCCGGTGTCAAAGTCAATAAAAATGTAATTACTCCGTACAAAGCAGAGCAGCATCAGTGGGACAGATTCAGGATATTCAGCTTTCAAAATACTACTGGAGTGGCTAAAAAGTATCCTTATGTTTGGTAGTATAGGCTCAAATTCCTTTGGATAGATGTGGTAATTAAAGACCTCTCCAATAAATTATGAGTTTAAAGAATCATAACTATATATCCTTCTCTTTCACATATAATGCCTTAAATCTGGTTCATCAAGTAAAAGATAGACAACAGAGTGAAAACAAATATATCAACATTTCAGTAACTCATTTACAACTATTAAAGTTAGTGGATTTACATGTTTCTATGAATATAAATTTGTCTTTACTTATCCCAACCCAAAAAAGAACTATCTATTCTTCACATAAGCTGATTCATTTTATAAGTAACACCTGGGATAGCTAGCAGTTTCAGTAAAAGCTTGTTTTATCCATTCAAATTTGTTAGTCCAGCCCATGTGATTACTTTAAGGAATTACAATTATTATATAAATAAATGAATAGAAGTATTTTGTTTTGAAAGCATACATAACTGAACTTCATAAAGGTAGGTATTACTAGCCTGCAGACACAACACTGAAGTACTCTGTTGATTTAAAATACAGGTATATTCTTAGAGGTGTAAACTCCTTGGAAGAAAACTAGGAAGTTATAAAATTCATACAACTCTTTTAAAAGACAGCGTACACATGCTACATACTTAGATAATTATAGCCCCCATAATGAAGAATAAAAAAAATTCTCAGTATTTATTGGATTTCGATGAAAAAAATGTAATTTTGAATAGGTATTACTCATGTTCTCTCAAAACCTGCTCCTTTTACAGTTCAAGGCCTGCAAGTTAACAGTGGCTTAAGCTTTTGTCTGAAAACAAAGAATTGTTCAGAACTACACTGAACATCCCACTGGAACATCCTACCACATCAGGGAAGCCAGTACAGAATATGCACTAACAGAACACATTAAATCACAGCTGTGAAAGAAGACAACTGATTTGTAGTGCCAGAATAATGCCAACAAACTGTCAGGTTAGTCAGCTGCAGCAATAAAATACGGAGTTGCCAATAAAACTTATGCATATGTATATTGAGGAGCTTCAACTGATACAACCATGGATTACACTTTTTCACTTGTCTAACTAAATTACATCTGTAAAAGTTTCATGCGTAGCGAAGTTGTGAACACATATTCCGCTTCAAAAGTCCTAGTGGAGGAATTACTTATATGCGTAAAAGTGATCATAAAAACCAAGCCTTTGTGAAAAATTAAGACCTTAGAATATAAATGTTTTATTTTTCATTTCATTCAATTGTTTGTATTAGAGTTTAATCTGTTTTTTACACTTCTTGAAACCTAAAAGTTTTCTCAGTCACTCTAGCATTTTATCATTCTGATTTTTACTATGTAGTATTTAAGATTATACATAACTATATCTGAAATATGAATACAAAATATATGCAAGTGATTCACTAGCTTCTATTTCCTCTCAAAACCAAAAAGATTTGTTCATTATGCAAAACAAAACCAAGAAAAAACACCACCTTCCTCAGGAAAAAAAAAAGAATCTTCCACAAATTTTATGCAAAATTATACAAAAGATGCATTATTTTAATAACCATTTCACTTTTTCTGCAGTGAATGCATGATTCCAAAATAGGCTGCATACTAAGCAATACAGAATTTGTCCTGGAATATAAATAATAAAAAGATCCTAATCCAAATTAGAGCTGCTGCACCTGTTGCTACTTAAACAAAACAAAAAAGAATAAATAGTATCCCTAAACAACAGTGAGACTTAGGTCCAATTAAAATACAGTTGCCTACCCCAAACTGCAAAGGGACAGACACGAATGCCTTTATCAGGATTACAAGATTACAGGGCAGTTTATGTTCAATTTATCACAGTAACAGTGAAATAGAAGCAAACAAATGGGTATACATGCAGGCTTTGAAACTACCTGTTAAAATTTTCAGTTTTCATCTTAACTAAGCATAATAAATCAAGCCAGCTACAAAGCAGTCTCGTACTGCTGGAATCTGCAAGAACTTGTTTTCAGAGAAATACTATTACACTACTTGGAGCTCTGGCTTGAAATTCTTATAAAAACACTTTATGTGGTTAGCAAAACATTTTTCATTCTGGTTTGTTCTCTGCAATCTTATGAATTCTTTTCAATTATTAAAATATAAAATGTTCAATAGGATCCTTTTCTACCGTAATACTTTGTATTGGCAATTACGAAGTGAAAATAACAGCAGAAGCAAGTGATTTGCAGATCTCACTTTTCCAAATTCTTACTCTAGACTTTAATAATCCGATATATTTAAGATAAGCCATCTGTTAGTTTTCCTCCTTTCAAGGTTACCTACCAAATATATTACTTTGCAACTAGCCTCTAGACATATATATGCTAAGAACAAGAAATCTACAAGAAATAAAATAAACACAATACTTATAATAACCATACCTAGTAATAAGAACAGCATTATCATGGTGGGCAATCCCATTTTCTGGAATGGTGTTTCCATCACTTTGGTGGGAGAGAATGGATTTCTGCCACTTACAGAAGCTATCGAGGGACTTGTCTGCATGGTGGTTTATCTCCAAGTTTGGCTGCAATACAACATGCATACCAGAAATGTTCCAAACAAATTACTAAGGTCAGTTGTTAAGCCTTTTGAAAACTAAAATGGGACTATAATTAGAAGCAGTGGTTTCTAGGAATAAAATCTTCTTGCCAAATCTTATTTCTGTAAAATCTGACCCCAAGTTCAGCTGTATGTTACTGAATCATCATTCTTTCTGCTACAACTTTAATAAACAATTTGTCAATTAAAAAAAAAAATAAAAAATTACAGATCTAAAAATAAAACTGACATCCCCAAAGGTGTAATAATAGTCACCTGAAGAATACACATCTTTGAAATGACACGTGAAGAATATTCTTTTGAAGTGCTTCATCTTGATTAAAGTACTGAAAAATTACATGATTGATTTTGTACTCAGAGGCAGCCACTTCAAGCTATAATTAAATAAACTCTGTATCATACAACAATGTAATTTGTATTTTACAGGTATAAAGCTTAGCACAACAGTTCTTACCTGATCTTCAGTGAGGACAATCAAACGTGTCACTATAATATTCACAACGTTTCCTAGACTGGAATCACGATAAAGTTTGGCAACCTGACCTCCAGAAAATAAGAAAAGGCACAAAGTCAGACAAGAAACACTACTTGCTTCCTAAATGGTTAAAAATTAACCCAGTTTCCTCATGTAGTTCCATAACGTAAAGTACCATTGTAACCTAAATACAAGTTATTCTTTTACCAAAAAATGACTGTTCAGTAGAAAAAAAACCCTTTTGAGTCACACCTTTCAATTGAAAGTGTTTATGCCTTGTTTCATAACTCATCCAGCATAATGAGCATTTAGAGTGTCAACATAAGCAGAACTGTATAATCTGAATGTAATTATTTGAATTCAAAATTAAAGACAATAATTTAAAAGTGATCACAACATACTTCTTGACAGAAAAAGCGCTGCATTTTTCCCAAAATGCTAAGATTCTCAATATTTAAACTGTTCATTCCTGCAAGCTAGTACATATATTAAAGCATTATTCATGGCAATAAACAAACACTCAACAGGTTCGTATCATTTCAGTACATAAGTATTGATACAAACACAGAGAAGGATGAAACTTACAATATTCATTACACTCAAAATGTAGTGTTCAATGTCCTTGCGACCATGGTATCCCACCATCATTTTGTCTGCTACTACCAGCGTTTCCACAAACCGTTCAAGGCTTACAGATCTCTTCTGTCGACTACGACTATTTAGCGTGTCATTGACTGGAAGTGAAGCCGGAAAAGCAGATGCATCATTCATCCACCAAGGTTTGCTTCTTCTTGTGAGGTCTTCTAGGAACCAAAACAAATACTTGAGAGGGAGACACTAGTAAAACTCATTCAAATGCAGCTACTTTATGATGAGATTGCCATCTTCAAGGTTCTAACAAAGAAGTCTTTCTTGAAACAAAGAAAAATTAATGTATTTTCTAAATTATTTTTAAATAATTTATATAATGGAAAGCCAACTTTCAGCTCCAATAATCTCAACTCTCCTTAAATTTGAATTAGGATGATAAATCAACAATCCTCTCTTAATAAATCTGATTATGCACATTTATATTACTATTAAAGACTAGCTGTAATTAACCACAAGAACACATCATAATTTTAAGAATAAGACAGCTGTAACATCTAGGAAAAAAATACTATAAACCAAAATTCAAAACCAAAATTAATGTAAAAGTTATCCAGATTTACTAAGGAACTAAACATGTCCATGAAACACTAAAAAGACTTTTCCCTCCTGCAAAAGTCTGTATTTTTTTAGGCAATTAGGCTTACATGCCTAAAATGAATTTATTTTGTCCTCAGAAAGCTATCATATTATATTTTATCTACTTTGAGAATTAACTGTAATAGAAAGTCTTAAATGGTCTGACATGGGAAAATTGCCATAGTTATTTCAACACACATTTCAGTTCAGGTATGTTGATTCTTGCTTTTCTTTCAGGTAAATATATAGAAAAATATTTCTTGTGTGCAAAAGATAAATAAAAAAAAATTGAAAGAGCTGTAATTATCAGCAAAACAAACATTACAAGACAACTTTGAATTCTAATTCCTGTCCTCAGGCCAAAATTGAATCCATAATTCCCTACAAAGGAAAGGAAGGATGGATTCAATTTTTTTTACTTTTTTAGTGTGCATCGTATATCCTTTTTCCACAAGAGCCAACAGCGATCTCAAGCTAAAGTTTAGCAAAATATATTATTTTGTTATAAAGCCTGGTTTTATCTTAGTAGGATTTCAAAATACCTAAGTTATTCTTGTTATTTACAGATGAGCACAAAAACATTTATAGATATGTTTATAACTGACTGAACAGGACTGTTCAAGTGAGCAATTTCTGAGATGCATCATTTCTTCTACTAAAACAGAGTTAGCTAAGGATGAGTAGAGATACAACCAGGACCTCCCATAAAAAAACAATACAAGTCAGCTAAGCACACTGATTTCAGAGAAAAACTACACACCACAAAGAATGTATGTTCAGGTCAAAAGCAGGAATAGAAATCTTCAGCATTCCCACTCTTGCAGTGCTTCATAATTTTTGAGGCTATGGTATTGGCTCTAAAAGTTGCATATTTTAGAAAAGTCAAATTCTAAAAAAATCTTATACAAAGTATTAAAACCTGGTTTGGATTCTATAATGACTACTAAGATTTCACCTGGTTTTCACATTTATTGTAGAAAATTCAAAGTTGCTTGAATTGTCCAAAGATTTTAATCTCATTTAAACAGTGTCTTAGGAATGTCTGAAATTTTCTCTGACAACTACTGTACCAAATTTTTTAAAAATTCATTATTTTTCAAATAACAAATGCTGATGGTTTTTGATACTCTTGGCGTGTTAGAATTACTTTAGAAAGGCAGTACTGCTTCCACATTAATTCATATTTTTCACTCAAAATGCAAATTATTCTAAACATTTAAAAACTTCTGAGTTCAAGCATAAAACTTTCAGAGGAAAAAAAAATATTATTTTGGAATCATCTTCATACTGTCTTTCAAACAAAGGTCTCAGAGGATTCCACAAGGAGAACCACTTCTCATTTTCTTATCAGATGACAAGCTTAGGCTTCAGCTTATCTCAAAGTAATGGGAAAGCTGGAAAAAGTCCTTGCACTCCAGGATGTATCAATGCTTATACTGCTTTTCTCTAAAAAAACCACTAAATAATGGTGACTTAAGTATTTAAGTTCTAAAATATCAATAAATAAATATCTACAATTTATTTAATGGAAACAGTTATGTGGCAAGTTACATCATTCTTTCACCATATTCATAAGTTAAAAAAGAAAAAACTAAACTCCATTAACACTGAACAATTAAAAGAAAGTAAAAAAAAAAAAAAAAAAAAAAAAAAGTAAAAATAAAAAAGAAAAATAAATAAAGACCAAAGAAAAATACTATAATTGACACCAAAATAATTATTGTAGAAGTGTGAAATTAGGTTTTAAACTGCAACTAAAAAGAAATCCAAACCCATGTAGACATGGAGTTCACAACTACTGTACACAAGCTCTCCTTAAGTCAGTCATCTAAGACATTGGGTGGTGGTCAAGGTAGAGAGAAAGAAGCACAAATAGAAAAATATCTCAAAATACAAGAGCAAACTTCTTATGTTAAATGCAAATGTGAAATATTTCAAAGCAAAACATTATGGATTTTTTTTTATAAATATTTTAGCACCATTATTTCATGCATCTATCAAGCCTTTATTCCATTTTAAAATATACCATCTGTAAAGTCTGACACGAGTGAAATCACTACATAAACCAAAAAACAGTAGAGCTATCCAGAAATAATCTGCCACTTTGCAGCTTTCATATGTCAATTTTTGTTGTTTCTCAATCCTATCCAAATACAGCATTTTGCAAGATAATCCAGTGGTCTCAAACCTCATTGAAGCAATGGGAATTTGGCAGTGGAAAACTTCTTACCAAGGCCTCAGTGATTTCAGCTATATTTAATAAAACATAATTAATTGGTGACAATACAAACATGAAACACAAATTCAACATTTTATATTTTGAACAGTTTTATGTTTCAATGCTTAAACTCTAATTTAACTTATGAAAATCTATCCTGTGCTCTCATCTGATTCTCCATGCCTCTCCAATCTCCTCTTGTATTAGCTACCATAATGCTACCATTGACTATGGTAGAATTATGGTAGCTAATACACTACTTACTCATACCCATCACTTATTCATCCCAGTCAATTCTAATCATGCTTTCACCAAATTCTGTACTCCACTTTCTATTCTATTATTGACATTTCTCTCAGAAAGCTCAGAAACTACACATCCCCTCGTCCCTATCAACATTCCAAAATCCTGACCATTCCCTGATGAAGAACATGTACAAAATAAACTAGGTTACAGTAGGGAAAACCTGACAAACAATGAATTGTGGCACAGTTACTCAAGCAGATTCCTCCCAGCATATAATACTAGGAAAACTGTTCTGAAGATAAAGTTAAAAATCAGTCTCCAGACAAAATTAATCGTACACTGCCAAAAGGTAACATAACATAGCTTTGTTACAATTGTATTTTAAAATACAAAATTGGACTGTTCAAAACTTCCAAAAATTCCCTAAACATCACTGAATTTCAGAATGCTTAGTATGCCATCTCCCTTTAAGATAAAGCTGCAACAGTGCTCAGAAAATGAATTCAAAAGGCTTTGGTACCCATAAGGGTAAAATAGAATGTCATCTGGAAAAGAAAAACATTGCAGTCTTGGAAGAGAGTAAATTTTTTTAGACACTTTAATGGAGTGAAAATAGTATTCAGAACAACAGGAAAAGGAGAAACTGAAATGAATGAGCATCATAATAATCTCAGGCTTGTAAAAAGCAGTGCTTTAGTTCTTCAATAATTAAGGACTTTGGTCTATGAAAACTCGAGGAGTGCACAGGAGCTTCCAAAAACAAAAGTACCAACAATTATACAAAGTAATAAATGCTAAATATTAAACCATGTTTTACAAAAATGTGTGCAAGACATATAATGTTACTGTGACGCAGATAGAAACACACAGTAACACACGTAACAGGTGTTCAGGTAGAGAAGAAGAAAGGAAGAAGTTTTTAGTTTATTGTTGACCTCGTATATATAAGTTTCTGGACAGTGATCAGAGATTGGACAGAGAGGTTACCACCTCTCCATCTTCACTGGTCACTTGAGAAGTCCATCAGGTGATATCTTTTACAAAGGAATGTAAAAATTATTCTTGTTTATCTTACAATTCATGAGAACTGACTCCATTATACTAAAACAAATCAGAAGGCTTATTTTCAGGGACAACAATATAGTTCTAATCAAACTGTGATCCATGTAAGATACCACCAGAATAACTGAACACAACGTGACAAAAGTAACTGACTCTGCTTACTGACTTGGAGGAAAATGACTTCTAAGCATTACACTAGAAGACAAGATCCAAGAGAGGCCAATACCCTTTCTTTTTGTAAGTATACAACACTGGTAAAAGTTGCATATTCCTGTACTTCAAAATCTTCCACTTACTTCAAGAGGCTCAGGTGACAGCTCTCCCAGACAAATGAACATATACAAGTACCCTTATTTTACAGTTTGCAGGCAGTAACATTTAAGAGACTTGCTTTACAGTATTAGAAGCATGTATACTGAATAATGCTCTCAAACTAAAACAGAAATTACATATGTGAAGTCTGACATTCCATAAACACAATTAACTGAAACACTCAAGAAAAAGCTATCTCCGAGAATGGAATCTTGCTGATAATCTGTACTGTAAGCTTAGACAGCTGGTGCCACTAAACATTATAAATTCCAAAAGAAGCTAAAATAAATTACACCAACAAACAGTGATATTATTCTATTTTAAGATTAGTTATTGTCAGTCTGTCCCATGCAGTGAATCTCACTTCCTAGTATTCTCACTGAATACAACTGCCTAGGACTGAACTTCTAAGAATGAGCTATTAATGAAATATAAACAATTGACAAGGTTAGAACATTTTTCTAGCATGTTAAAATAATTACTTCTGTGCTCTAAAAGAACCTGTCAGATTTACTCCACAGTGTCTTCAAGAAGTTAGTTTTCAGTTTAATCACGGGTTATGTCAGAGCATTTGAAATGTATATCTGCAGAAGCTAAAACAACTTTACAAAGAAAACATCTCTCCATCAAAACTATATAATACTGCCCATAAGGCACATGTAAATCACATATTTGACTATAATGAAATAATGCCAACCAACTGGACCAAAGAATAGTCCCAAAACACTATAAACCTCTGTAAACAAGAAAGATGTGGACTTCGTTCCAAATGTATTGATAATTATAATGCTGACATATTTATTGTATATTAAGTTTCTTCAAGTAAGATGGAACACATACTAAACATTGAGCTGTAATATGTAGTCATTTAAGCATGCTTTCCTGTTGGGGAATGAAGTACATTTATACATATTTTGAGGAAGTCTGTGCTCATTTCTACCACTGCACACAACATAGGCATAAACCAAGACTTCCTCCTGCACAGTTTTTTGAAATACACTATATATATTCTCAGTCTGAATCTGAAAAAAAAGAAAATTCAAAACTACTTTTCACCAAGACATTACATCACCAGAAGGAGGATTCTCATAGCTACATTCTCCACTATGTCTTAAATGTGAAACAAGCAAGATCTTAAAATACATCTCAAGTTACCATTTTTTAAAAGGAATGACACTCATTCTTGTTTACCTGAGACTCCACACTGACTGTGATCATAGAGGTGTTGCTGATGCATGGTAGATTTTTTGTATATAACATGAGGATGACCATTCTTGTAACTATAGTTACTAGAATCTTCTGTTATATTTCTTAAAGGCTCAATAAAATACTCATCATCTTCCGTAGCAATGACTCCATGCTTAAAGAAGTAAATAAGAAAACAAAAGCTTACAACAGACAATATAGAACTACTATCACAAAACTTTACTTTAAAAAACAATCTCTGTGAACAAATCCACAGCTAGAAGCGAACACATAAAACAGTGCATGAGCCAGCTCTCCTCCGCTGATTTCAGTATAAGCAGCGTAGGTGTCTATAAACAATACAGTAAGAAAAAATAAAACTATCATTGTCCTATTTGTGGATTACTTTCACTTTTTTTTTTATAGATGCAGTTAAAAAAGCAAGATATATTCTCAGATTACAAATAATCTCTTCAGAGGTGTTCTGAAACTACATGATTCATATCCATTAAAAATTACACCAAGCCAAAATGGCCATGCTCTAATGCCAAGTCCAATATCCCTCTCTGATGCCACACTACAAGATGTTTAAAGCTAAATACTTTGAAGACAAACGCCATGAAGGATTATTGATTATTTTAGAACACATATTCAAAAAAAATATTTTATTTTACATCCAGACACAATCCTAAACCTGAGTTAGTTAATAGAAATCAAATTATTTGTGTTAAGTTACACTGTCTACAAAGCATATATTCCATAAAAACTCTTGCCACAAATCTAGCAAATAAGTTATTGCAGACCCTACAGTAGACCTCATTCTCCATAACAAATGAACATTTTTTTCCCCTCATACTGCAGTGCACAACAGTAGATATTCTATTCTCATAACTTTTTCATTTCTGAACTCAGCTTTTTCCAAAAAGGAAGTGGTTTATGGAAGAAAGGGGAGATTTCAGGCCAACTATGCAATTTCCTGGACCTTCAGCAATTAAAACTGAACCTTAGCAGAAAATCCAGGTTTTGGATCCTTTCAGATACAGAAATATTGGGGCATATACCCTGACAGAATTCTACACCAATATTTACTATATAAAAAATTCTGATATCCATATGAAGAAAATTCTGAATGTATAAACATTCTACACAGGGAAGAGCTATTCATCAGACAGAAGTCTGGAAGCAGGAACTTCTACATTCATACTTGATGAATCACAAATTTCTACCACACCTTTTATCTTTAAAACAAGTACTACACATGAATCTTTTCTTAAGACCTCTATGATCAGCCATAAGACTACTTGCTCTGTATTTGCTCTAAAAATCATAAATCTGTTGTTAAAGATCAGAGCTTGTCTTTGTACTCTTGGTCAAAGTTCTCATCCTGCTACTCTTTTGTACATAAAATTCATACTGTTCTTCACTTCTGAAATAACAGTATAAAACTTACAAAATAAAAAATCCTATGTAATACTACAGAAACAAGTGTTTTCCAAATAGAACTCTATTAAAAATTGTGAAAATATATGTATGAACAGATCGCAGCTTTCAATTATTCATTCCTCATATTGTGAATGCAAAAATAAGTGTTCCTTTTCAATGGTATTTTTCATTACTAACTCAGTTAATTAACTCAGAAGGTAACATCAGGGTTTCAATTCACCTGGATGATGCCAGTATCAAATTCCTCTAACAATAATTACAATGCTTACTTGTTACTTGAAGTCTAAGATTTTACTAGAAAATAAATCATTTACTGCTATAGTGCTGCTTAAATAGTATTGAAAATATAAACCAAATTGTAACTGGGCTTGCCAGATGTGCAGAGAGAACCTTGACAGTTTGGACTCCATCCAGTCTGGATGTCAGACATCTGGGTTCAAGTGAATCCTGAGCCATTGTAAGCTCTGGTGTTATGTTCCCACAGGGAGAGAGTCCTGCAGAGTGGTTCTGGCCAACAGCATCAGGCTGTCTGCCTCATGCCAAGCCTGAGGAGACAGAAGTACCATCCATCCTGTGGCACCGTCTCTGAGAAGTGTAGGTCCTAACATAAATTCCTCCAGAACATACATCCTTCCTGTCTGTGCTCAAGTCCAGCCATGTTTGCAAGTCTAAGCATGAATGAGCTAATTATATCAGATACTGAAACTGATAATTGTAAGTGGCAAGATTACCTCAGCAGAACTAAGTCAATTCAGATAGCATAAACACTTCATTGCAGCACTAATTCTCTATACAAATTGCATGTTTGCTCCTGCAAATAACTAAACAATATCTGAAAACAATGGTCACGATTCCTTCAGGTATCAGCAGGGAAAATGGTAAGGAGAGCATCACTACTTTTTTCCAATGCCTAGCTTATATAGGATCTCATTTGCCCACATGCTATGGTGTTGAAAAAAGTACATTTTAATAACATTTAGTTAAGGACTACAAATAAATTTTAACATAGATCTACAAGCAGGTACTGAAAACACAAGTGTGGTCAGTTGCTGCAGTCAGACAAGTGATTGAATAAGCACTGGAAACACACTGACACTGCATCTGCCCTTCCCATAAGCCTGGCACAGATACACCATTTTAAGCCTAACAGTATCTTTGCTTGCAAACAAAATTGTTCTTCCAGTGCTAAATTGATGCAAGCATTCTTGTTGAATCACAGTGATTCAACAGTGAAATCACTGATTTTTATTAAGAAGCACTCTAAATTCCACAACTAAAAAGTACTTTGGGGATGGCCAGAAAATATTCTAAGTTTCAAAAATTCGTGAGGCCAGAGATACTTGCATTGTTTATGTATTTAGCAATGCCTGATTAGTACATAGTGGGAAGTATACTATCATATCCAAACCAAAATTCTAAATACCAGCCTTGATTTATAATCCAGATTTTGAGGAAAACAAAACTTCAGTTGAAATAGGAGTTTAAAGTAATGCCCATTTAAAGCATTAAAATTAATTAATTTTCTTTTTAAGTGTTGCTATTGTATTTTGGCAGTTCATAAATTAAACTTCTGCTCCAAAGCATCAGAAATATAATTGAGACATAAAAATGACCAGAAAAGGTTTTGACATAATACCATGGATATAAGAAACAAGCAGAATGCACCAAGTATGTTACTACAAGGAACATTCCCAAGGTTATTATCTAAAACAGATTGTTTGAGGTCCTGCGTTATCCAATCCCACTACAGACTGCCAACTCATGCTAATATATACAAGGCCTGGTTCCAGCACTTTGACATGTTCAGACAAATCTGTGAAACCACGTGGAATTCCCCTGAATTTGTGAAAAAGAATCTTTCTCTGTCAGGCTGTCCAGCCAGGGCCTTAACCTCCTTAAGACAGGGGACATCCATCAGTTGCAAAAGCAAACTGAATTATGGGGGACAAGTAAGCACATGCCTTTTCCACATGGCACTATAGTTTCAAGATTTTTCATGCCTTGAATCTTTTAAGACTTTATGCTTTATCCATTTTTAATACAAAGTACTGGTAATGGAAACTCCTGAAAACGTGTCAGTGATGTTCAGTATGTCAACAGCTGGCTATATACCATGATTTCAAGACTGAGGAAAAAGATTGCACTAACTTACTGTGCTCTCAAAGATGAAAATAATAGTGATCTGACTTGAAACAGCACATCATGGAATCTAACAAAAACTTAAAACCTTGAAACTAGGATAGGGACAGGTTTTATATAATTTTCTGAAAACCAATGTTATACAGCAAAAACATATGAGTATCAAAGATAGCCCTAAAAACACTGACAGAGAATTATTTCACAGTCAAAAATACCATAGTATATGTAAATTATGATCTATAAAAGTAGAGGTACTCTTTAGAGTAAAACAGGCTTTCGAATGATCTAACTCTTAAGAAAAATACTAATAATTTATAAATATATGTATTTAGGAATACATGAAGCAAACATTAAGTCTTCCAGCAAAATGATTCCACTGAAAAAGTAAGTTCATGTTCTTAAGTCACCTACCTGTGCTTTCTTTATCATTTCTGTTTGGATAGAGATAACTGGCTGTCCAGCACAAACATTATGCAATGCATGAACTTCACATATATGGAAATACTGTATGTTTTACATTAACCGTTTACTTGGGACCACAGTAGCCTCAATAGTTTCTACTACTGACCTTTTCAGCCCAAACTAACAAAATCTGTTACCATGCAAAACTTGTTTGAGCACCCAGTTAAGAGCTTTGACACCTGGCAGAGGACAAAGGTGAGTCAGAATGCAAAAAGTCTGGGTTTTGCTTGATTCCATTACTGAAGGCTCCAAAACTTCTGAGATTTACTCTTCTCAGAGTCAGTCAAACTCCATTCTCCTGATTTGAAGTTCTTCTCTCTTCAGCTAGTCTACCACCATTTCTTTTCTTCTGTCCTTACGTACGAAATAGTCAGCTTAGAAAATGCCTCAGTCTGGTTGCCTTGTACCCAACATCCAAAGGCCCTAAAATGCTGGTCATTGTAGGCTCTTTCATGGTACAACCAAACCTGCAATCCATCCACAAGTATAGCATCCACTACAGTAAACATGAGTTTGGAACCCAGCAAGCCTGCAGACAAGACTTTCAGTTTCCTCAAATGAATGCTCACTGGATTATAGAGCTTTCCTCACAACTTCAGACAATTTATAGCACAACCAGGGCCCAGCAGACAGAAGCTACTAGACTGAAAATTCAGTAACTAGCAGCCTGTAATTCCGGGGCACTGGTAATGAGAAATACAGAGGGAGAGACTGAAACAAGAAACACTGAAAAGAAAATTAACTGACTGCTTGTCACTTTTATTATAATGAAACTGAGAGAAAACCCTCTTTACATTTATCTCAAATATAAGTGTTCTTCAAAGTCACACAATATATGTTATTTAAATCATGTTCTCACATAACAACGCTGAATAAATAATAAGAATAATCCAAGACATTCAATAAGGGGAAGAAATTTGACCTATTTGTCAACAGTGAAGCCTAACAGGACAACTGGAATAAATATATTGCATACATTTTGTTTGTGAGCAAATATTACCATTAAATATTACTTACATCCTGCTTCAGAGGTAAACTTACAATGACTGGCTTTAATAAAAGACTATTAGAATATGATTGGTAGTCACAGACCACCAATTGAACTGGAAAATACAATGAATGCCTTAAGTACATTCTTCTACATAACATGTTCTGAGCTATTGCTAACTCTAAAACTATTAATACTGTATTCAATATTCACTGCCAATTGCTTTATTAAACATGTTCTAACCAGCAGATGTATAACAAAACATTCATTAGTAGAAATCATCATTTCAAAATAACTTTGTGATGCATTTCTCTGAATGGAGTGTTAACTCACATACACTGTGCTCTGGAAGGCACTGCCAACACTGGATGACAGAAGAGTTTCTGTACAGTAGAGGATGTACCAGGTCAAGACTAGTGTTGCACCCTCTGCAGGATTCATGCCTCTGAGCTAGAGCCATGTGTCACCCTGCTGATGTTTCTGGAGCAACACAGCAGCCACACATGCTTGTGACTAAATCTTCCTAAGATTTCTAAGAAGCTGCAGTGGACATTTGATAAGTGAAGTCGCAAGTAAAGAGGCATGAAAAACTTGCGTGCCCAAAAATGAGATTAAGGCTGCCTTAACTCCTGAAAACACACATAAGAACTGACAACAAGCACAGCCACAGATGACGATGATTTAACAGGGAGATTAACTACAATTTAACAATTTAACTACATTGAAGTTAATTTACAAAGTTAACATAGTGACACCTAGAGCCACAGGCAGCTTCACTCCAGCAAAACGGACAGCCTGAGGGCAAAGGGAAAACATGGCAAATGTCACCTCAGGGTGTAGGGCACAGAAGAAAAAAAAATTCTGCTTCCTCATGACATCCTCCATGCTTTTTAGAAGTGCTATAAGGAGCAACAGATGGGCAAAGATGATAGGAAAATATAGGCCTTTTTTGTGCTTCATCCCACCTTTATTTTCCTAACATGAAAGGAAAAGAAGAGTCAGCTAGGGCAAGGGCAGGAGTTCTTAGCTCACTCCCTTAGCCATGGTCAAAGAGGAGCTGAAATGGGATCACCACTGGGACTTAGTGCAGTCTCCAAGGGGACCAACTAGTCTGTGCATCAATTAGCATGGAGCAATTAGCATAAAGAGGCATACAGCCTCTTTTAAAGAAATGAGTCCTGAAAGAAGTAACTTGGTCTCCATCATATTTCTAGTGGAAAAGAACTCAAGCAAAGATGGAGTGTACTAGCTTTGAAGCCTGAATAATTGTGACCAAAACCAAAAAAAGCCATTACATGGAAACTGCAATCAAAGTGAAAATTGTACTAAATTCAGACCTATTTGCTATAAGTCTACATGAACCAAACTGTAATACCACACTGAATGGAACGTCATTTTAACTCCATTTCTTTGAAAGTGTTGATTTAACATAGGAAGCTCCCATTAACTAGTTTCCCTCAGGAACACTCTGAAATGTTGAACTAGACTGTATCAGGCATATCTCAAGTAGTTGGGTGTAATGCAAGCTATCTAGGTCTGAAACAGCTGGCTTTTTTTTGAAAGTAACATCCCAAGAGGCATTATTCAGCAGCGCTTCCAAGGACAAATGGGGATTGGTTTAGCAAGCCTGTGTAAACTTCTTTTTTTTAACTTAGCAGTTAGTTAGACCTGCCTATTCCTATCAAGATTGACCAGCATTCCACCATAATAAAAACAAGAATGAAAAAACATAATATGCATGTATATTTTTACTAAAGAAAACACTGGCTCTTGATATAATGTTTCACAGTCATGGCTTTCTATTTTATTATTTTGTTACTCAATGGTCTACTTTTTTATTTCTTTGCATTCATTTTCTAATTTCTTTTTCCACACATGTACTACTGTCATGTGATCAAAAGATCACCAATAAGAGAAGAGATGAGATGAGAATAAATTAGGTAAGAACTTCTAATTCTACTTCTAAATGCAAAAGTTGACAATTTGTAAACAAAATCTTTCTGGTAAAAAAGGTATAATTATTTTCTGATACTGTTACTTGCTAAAGACTTTCCATGTTTTGAATTTATAGCAATGATGATGTCTACACCAAGCAATTCCTCTTCTTTTATTTACTTAGTTTTTAAACCCAAATACTCAAAGACAGTGGGTGTTCAGTCCAATCAACATCTATCCACAGAGATTCAGCACCTGGAGAATCTACTGTTGCCTCCTCCCTGCCCCTTGAGCTTGGAAGGCTCTTATAACTGTAAAGATCTCAGCACAGACCTAATCCTTCAACCCTGGCACAGATACTATAAACACTAAAGAGATTGCCTGATAGACTACAGAATTGAGTCTCAATACTTACATTAAGCTTGGAAAAACTGATACTGGCTCTTCCCAGGACCCAGATCAGGTTTTAAGGGTTTTCTGCACCTTCCTGTATACTTGCTTTCCACAGGGACTCAAAAAACTGAATGACATGCCAATTTAACTCTTCTTCTGTAATTTAAAAGGGACAAGTGCACTATTATACTATAACATGTAATACAGACTTACCAGACCATTGCAGTTGCTTAAGGCCACTTTAGTTGTATTGTGTTGGTCTTGCAAATATCCTGTGTAATGACAGTGGTCTAAGAAATCATGCTTCCATTGCGGTCCATCTTTCCCCCAGTATTCTACTGTAAAATGTCTGGACACCAAATCTGTGTTGAGAGTCAAGTTTAAATGAAAGTGCTTGCCATAGGCAGAAAGTTTAAAAAATAATTTAGATGCTGCCAGTTCTTGGTCATAAGGGTCTGTGCTCCTCCTCCTTCTTGAGGGTTTAGGATTTTTCACAGTAAAGCTGAGGAAGGCTCCATTTTGATCAACCCTTATTGGGATTGTTAGTTGGTAGTGTTCAAGGTAAGACAGGAATTCCTCTTTGTAATCAATCACAAGGTAAGACAGTCCAGGGAGTGGGCATAGAAGAGAAGAAAATATAACAGGAAACAACAAGTAGTAGCATAAACATAGACCATTTTTGGGAAAATTTCATCACTCTCATGAGTAAAAGTCACCTTCAGGTAAATGCACAATGCAGCATTTTACAAAATAAAATAGAACACTATTTTCTTTCTTTGTAAGTCGAGAAAATGTGTTTCGTTTCAAACTAATTTCCTTATCACTGGAAATATGAAAGTTTTTTAATACCTATCTTTTCCTATTTATCAAATACATGTAAATAATTGGGGCTAACTTAAGAAGGGCATATTTTTCCCAGTGATACCATTCAAAGACAAAAGCTGCAAAATTCACTAGCAAGAATACAAACAGTAGTAATGAAAAGGATTATATTGTAAAAACAAGATTAGATTCTTACTTTCTAGTCTAAAAGCATGTTAATTTTATCATGGCAAGTCTCTCAAATATTATCAAGTATGTTTTATGAGATGTAATTTGCAAGGCTTTCCTACAGTTAAAAGTAGACAGAGAGAAATTAGAACAAGGAAATTTAATCTGTATGACAATTAATCATGATAAAACTAAGAGCAGAGCCCAGATGAGATCATGAATTATATAAACATGGTTTAGAAAATATTACACAAATACAATGCAAAAATACATGCTTCTTGCCAGCTACAGAGATCAGACCCCTACCTTGAGAACTGTATGAATGCCTGTTGTTACTGTGAAATTCCGATGAAACCATGACTAGGCTCAAAATCCATGTCCACGTCTTCCAAAAAATTTCCATAATTTAAAAAAACCCAGAAAGCTTCTTTTTCTTTCTCCTTGGAGAGCTACCTGTGTGCTAGAGAACTTCATTCCAGAATCGCACCATAACAGGTATATTTATTTTACACTACTTTCAAATTAACTATAGGATGTTCCACTTTCTGGACAGGTATTTTCTTCTATAGCTGCAGTCATTTTTTTCAATTCAAATCAAGTATTTGTAAGATTCCTCAAGATATGAGACAGATGTTAGATTGGATAGTTACTGAACTTGCTCCATTTCTTTTCCTGAAAAACAGAAGAATACAAGTCAAGGCAAATTCTTTCTATTAAAATAGATCTATGCTGCAAAATACTAAGTCATGATAGTGGCTTAGTACTACTACACAGGGCAATATTTTGAAATAATATTCAGTATCAATTTTATGGTCACATCCGTTGCACAATCTTACAGAAAGAAAAAACAGAAAGAGTTACCATTAACCTTGAAAAGCAGATCCATAGAGCTTACGATGCACTTATCAACTTCATGTTATTTTTATGAATTCTTACACCTATTTAGTGTTTGTTGTAGCTCAAATATTATGTTCAGACTTATTCCATCTACAATCAATGCTATGCACTCATTGATTTCAACTGTTAATAGCATATACTGGTAGATAAAGGAAGAACCTGGAAAGGAATCCAGACAACAATTATCTGATCTTTCTGAAGCATGTATTTTGTTATTACTCGGGCCAGGGTTCTGCTTATGCGGGCGGAATTCCCATTCATTTAAATGGGAGTGCTGCATGTTAGAATACTAAAGAACAAATTTCAGAATCTAAAGCTATTCATCACACACATTCCAATATTTCAAATTTTTGTTGTCAATTTCTTTTCATTTACAACACTATCGCAACAATAGTAAAAAGCAGCTGTAGGTGCAGCCAGGGATTAAATGGAAGATCCATGCAGACAACTAACAATCCAGTATCATGTGATACAAAACTATGTGTTGTGTCAGCTGGTACTCATCAGTTCACTTAAACACTCAGAGCACACCTGCGCACAAACTTTGCTGAAGCAGACAATGGAGAAACAGAACACCTAAGAAGGGGAGCTTGTTTAAAAAACAATTTCCACAAGCATACAGAGTCACTTACACATGCACCAGATAAATCTCCCTTTCTGAAATTCTGGGAATGATATAAAACATCCATTCAGACAGGTAATACAGCTGCAGCTAATGGATTGTTTATGAAGGTTTTATAAAGAGCTGTAACATAAAATCTCAAGAAAAAATCAACATCACCCAAATCCTATTTACCAACATGACAATGAATATTTAGGTAATGTCTTAGCTAATTTGAAACCCATTTAATTACTAATGAGCAAATGAGGTTAATCTGACCTTTTCAAAATGTTTCAAGACAGCACCCAGGATTTAATCATGTTTGTAAAGAGATTAAAAGATACTTTGCAAACATGCTTTGTGCTAGTAGTATTTTTTCCTAGGGAAGCATACAGACTTTGTGATGCCATTCACAGCTGGAAAGACCTCAAAGCACACTGATAAACAAGGACTCTGTCTGCATTGCTACATAGAACCTTTATTTCCTAGCTAGTATTTAGTTACAGTTCTTAGAATTTTGCAAGTTTTGAAGATACCTAATTAACTCCATAATTTTCCAGCTATATTAGTACTATAAGTAATGTGCCTTATTTCTAATACTAGAATGTATAGTCAAAATCTTGTCACTGAATCTTGCTTTATCCCTGTTTGTTAATGAACCGGTTTCTTTTCCTCATGTGCCTCGTTATGACCTGATACAAGCACCTCTGGACATTTCCTGATAAGCAGCTCAATCTATTTGGTTTATCTCATTCTGTATAATCCATTTTCCAGATGACTGAATATTTCTGCAGTTCTTCTCTGAACCGTTTCCAATTCATTAGCATCCCTTTTCATCTGCAGACACCAGAACAGAGCACTGTAGTCCAGTGATGGCTCATTACCACCATACATAGAGGTAATACTGCCTTACAGCTTCTGCTTAGCCAAAATACCCTAACAGGATGCTCATGTTCAGCCTGTTAGGCTGATGGTACACTATCCTAATATTAGGATCTCCTGAAACTGCAGTACCTAAGGAGCTAGATAGCTCTAAATACTGGACATAAATTAACAGTACCCATTATTTAGTACCATTATTTATCCACCAATGACCCACATGATGGACCATAACCACACGTCGGTCAATAGCATCAAACAGTTACTCATGTCTAGTGTTCTTGCAGAGGTCTCTCTCTTCCTCATTTCAAGCTTCACACAAGACCAATCTCTTTCATATCAAGTTTTTTGAAAGTCTCAGCAGAATTTTTTACCTCTTCTTCAAAAATATTTATTGCCAGCTTGACCATGGATAACAAGCTGACCGTATGAAGCTATATTAATGTTTCCAATTAAAGAGTGGTAATGGATGTGAATGATAAAGCACTCAGGTAAAATACTCTAAGTATGACATTCGGTAGAAACCTCAAATCTGGACTCTATACCATTTTTGTTTTACTTCCACCTTTTTTGGCAGTCTATTTTCACTGCAGAGTGTTGTTAAAATGCAAAATTTGCTCAACGCTTCTAGAAACTTCTAGTATGTTGTGTGGTGAACTACACATTCACCCACTCGTAAATGTACTTGCAGCTCTGTGTTCTCAACCATCACCTAAAACCACAGATCCCGTCTAACTGTTAAAGTTCTGCCAAACAGGAAAGGAATACTACAAGATGCTTTCTGAGGCCAAGGACAAAACAGCTGCATAGCACTGGCATTTCTGTGAAGTCACTGATGATGACCGTGGCAGCCCTGTCACTGGTGTCATGAGGTTCCTACCCAGCCACATTCAGTGAGGAGAAAAAAGACCACAGCTCCTGGAGCCCAAGTCTTATAAGAGGCTGCTGAGGGAGCTGGAGGCATTAACCTTGGAGAAAAAGCGGCTCAGGGGTGACCTCATTGCTCTCTACAACTGCCTGAAAGTGTATCCAAGTGGGGGGAGGTCTCTTCTCCCAGGCAAGAGTGACAGAAGAGGACAGAGCCTCACGCTGCAGCAGGGGTAGTTTACGATGGACACGAGGAAGAATTTTTTCACAGAAAGCGTGGTTAGACATTGGAATGGGGTGCACAGATAAGGAAATCCTGGACGTGGCACTTGGTACTATGGTCTAGCTGACAGGGTAGTAGTGTTCGTTCATAGGTTGGACTCAATGACCTTAAGAGATCTTCTTCAACTTATAGGATGCTGTGATAAAGTGGACTACAAGGAAGTGACTGCTCAGAGCAGTCACCATGCGAGCCTCCATCTAAGCAAAGCGGCCTTGGGCAACTAAGGCATCCCTTAACCTGAAGGTAGCTCATTTTTTAGGACGGGGAAGCATCCGAGACCGATGTCCCAAGACAACCACCGCACCAGGGACGTCCACAGCATAACCGATGGGTTCCGGGGCGCTCGGCGGCGGAAGCAAAGACGTGTCCCGTTAGCTGCCAAGGTGCCCGAAAACACACAGCACCGCGCCGCCGGATCAAGCGCCCAGACCGCTACTGCGCCTCGGGGCGGGGTCGAGGAGAGCGACGATCGGGAAAGGGACCCGCCGCTCTGGCGGGCGGGACAGGGGGCTGTCCTCCACGCCCCGAGCCGGCGGCTAGGCCCCCTCTGCCTTCCCGCCCTCCGCGGCCGGGCCGTGCGGGCGGCGGGAGCCCGCGGTGGGGCGCGGACAGGGGCGGCCGTACGCCCGATGGTTGCTAAGGAAATGGGGAGGGCGGCCGGAGAGGACGGGGCGGGGGACGGGCATCAATCACACAAATTCAATTACAGGTATCGCGGCTGGCCATGAAAACCTTCGCAGGGCTTCAAAAGCCGGGGATTAGCCGTGCTCCCGGGAGCTTCACCAGGCGAGAACTGCGACGTGCAGACCGCACCGGGAAGAGCTCGGTGAAAAGGAAGGGGGGGCGGGAGTGGCGAACACGTACAAAGGGAAAAGATCGAACCCTCCTCCCCGGGAATTAACCAGAAGCCGAGGCGTTAGGAATAAAATTACTGCTGTGCGGGCCCCGGTGTACGATGGGGCTGGCACCGTATGAACACCCCCGCCAGCCGCAAGGCTCCCCGCTGGCCGTGCCGAGGGGGCAGCTGTCACTGCATCTACCGAAAAAGCAACACGCACCCAACCCCCAAAAGAAAAAGTCAACAGGCTAGGAAAATACATGGCTACACACAGAGTTAAATACGTACACATATGCACATGATCTGTACACATCTGCACACACAGTTAAAAACACTGGTACTGAAGAAAACTGGAAGTCACCAGACACACATCCCTCAAAAAAAAAAATCAGAAGGAAAAAAAAAAAAATTCCGTCCTCCCTAGAGAGACTGAAGGGAAGAGTCTGGTTGCTGTGGTGGAGCTGATCCTAAAGTTAACTTTCAGCAGCCCAGTTCCAGACAGCAGCGCTGAATCTATTTGGATAAAACGCGTGTGACCCAGACACTTGGCGTTTGGCCCAAACGCGTTGCACCGGCAGCCCAAATAAAAACAAGAGTCTGACTCTTTCCCTCTCTCTCCCTACTCGCTTGTACAACAATGAAAGAAAGTGGCGAAGACAAAATCCGCACACACATCGCCGGGGAGCGAGAGCCCACTTACCTCCTCCCACCAAACAAAGTCCCTTTGAACCCTGGGCGACTGCGGAGACAGACATATACCGACAAACACGAGTCCGCGGGGTTAAGAGTCTGGCAAATCCCAAGCGGCTCGAAGTAAATCAAAACCACACGCTTCCATCTTCCTGATGAGCCCAGCGAGAGCCCGACATCCCCGCCGGCATCGCTGCGGGACGGCGGCCGCGCCAACCCTCCAAGCCCCGGTACAAAGTGTGCACTTGTCTGACCGCGGCAGCGGAGACCGCCGGACACTGCGCGGCCGAGAGCGGGGCTTCCTCAACTCAGCAGCAATCCGGAATAACCCTGGGTTGTCGCTGGGGTTTGGGGGCTGCTTTGGTTCTCATCTGTTGTTTGGTTCTGTTTTTCCTTTTCTGCTTCTACCAACGACTTAGTATTCGAAGTTTAAAAAATCTTTTTAAAAATGCACTATTCGAGATGTTACTTCATCAATCACTTCTCTTATCGGTTGAAAAATCCTCGTACTCCCTTCCCCCATCTCAAGGTTTCTCTCTGAAATTACTTCAAATGCACCTCGCCTAATGCAATATAAATCTACCCCCGCTCCCCAAAGCCCTGCACGCACCATTGTTCGGGACACAAGAAAAGAAAAAGTTTCATTGAATAGCGTGAAATCTTCCTTACCGTTTTCATCTTCAATTTCTGATATAAAGTAAGTTTCAAACAATAGAGATTGCACAGGACGATTCCCGTATTCCTCTCTGCTTTTCCCCTCTGTGCAAGCAACCATCAGGGTTATATTCTCCAAGAGAATAAAATTTTCTAGCCTTCCTAAAGCGGTTTTAAGAAAACGGGTTGGCTTGGCAAGAGGAAGGATGCCATCAATTCACCCAAGCTATCACCCTGCACATTTTGTCTTTCCAACAAAAAAGGGGGAGAGAGGAGGAGGGAGGGAAAAACAGGCTTATATTGGGGTGGGGGTGGGTGCCCTCCTCTTGAGCAGCCTCCTCTGTGCAAAATACCATGTGAATATCATCTGAGTTGGGGGGAGGGAGGGCCGGGAGACAGAAAGGGGAGAAAGAGAGGGGGAGCAGAGGGGAGGCAGGCAGAGCAGGAAGGACTCAGTAAAGTTTGGTTGAAGTAGCCCCAGACCTCCTCCTCTGGCTGCCGGCGCCGGGCCAAGCCGAGCGCGGCGGCAGCGGGGGAGCCTTGGCAGCTTCGCCCGGGGGACGGCGCGGGGCCCGCTGACGTCAGCCTGCAGATGTGCCCCGGGCCGCCGCGCATGCGCGCCCATCACGTGGCGGCGGGGGGGGGGGAAGGGGCGCAGCCTGGGGAGCGGGAGGCTGGCGGTACCCTCTCCCTGGGCCGCGGGAGTGGGCCCGGCCTGGCCCGCCCGGGGGTAGCTGCGGCCATGGGGTGCCGGCGGCAGGCGCCGGGCACGGGCCGGAGCTCCATCGCCCTGCTCGTCCCGCGCCCCGTTACGGGCGTCAATGGAGGAAACATCTTA
This sequence comes from Sitta carolinensis, assembly GCA_032173965.1. Taxonomy (NCBI): domain Eukaryota; kingdom Metazoa; phylum Chordata; class Aves; order Passeriformes; family Sittidae; genus Sitta; species Sitta carolinensis. The sequence goes on along the minus strand of CM063313.1, from coordinate 24,470,825 downwards.
AACACCATTTCCAGCGGACGGGGAGCCGGCCGGAGCCGCGGCATGGCCTCCCCGTGCGGCAGGGCTGGAAGTGCGCACGGCAGCGGGCAGCTGGCGGCCTGCTAATCGGCCCCTGCTCCGGGAAGCTGGCGGTGCCGGCGAGAGGGTCACACTGAGGGAGTGGGCTGGAACTCCCACTCGCCCTCTAACCGTCAAGTTCATTTCCGATCGCCGAAAAAAGCGAAAAAGAAAAATACCCTTCCTAAACCAGGTTCTAAAGTTTAAAGCTTCTGGTAATTTTATTTCCCAAATGGTGCGGGTGCGGGTTTTCCTCCCCAGCCGGAGGTAGTAGGTGTAATTGCACTGTCTGGTGAATCTCTAATATCTGGCTGGACTGTGAAATGATTGCAGAGAAAGGTCCAAGAGCACACTTACTCCGGGACTTCTCCGAGCATCGAAGAGCAGGATCGGCCTGCAAAGTTAAACAGCCAGCAGGAACCTGATGGTCAGAAGGGGCTGGCTTTGTGCCCTGCGAGACGGTGAAATCAGAGCCTTAGCTGGCATTCATCGTTTCAAATAAATTACTCAGTTTCATTTGAATACGAAGCACTCCTATAGTTAAGTTACATTTTATATACAAGTATGTAAAATTTCTTTTAACTGCAGCTTTAGCAAAATAAGCACAACGTCCTAAATAGTTACTCACCTTTGTCACCATTCATTCTGAATCGGCACAGTGAACACTTCTTGAGAGATCCTTTTATCGTCGCGGGGCAATTTAATGTAACAATGGTTAGAGGAGTAGTAAAATGTATCACTGCATTGAAAACTGGAGCTGTAAAATCAATGCTCCTTGGGAATAGGGCATGCAGAAAGAAACGCTTTATTCTGGAAATGCGTCTCTCAACCTGCTCCCCCCGGGTTAATTCTCATACGGAGGGCGCCATCCTGCGTCGGCGAGCGGGGGGAGCGTGCAGCGATGCCGGCTGCGCCGGGACACCCGGGGGGACGGTTCCGCCCTTCTTCCTCTTCACCTTGTACGTGCGTGACCGGTTGACGCTTCGGTCAGCTGTTCGGTGGGAACGTCTACTTCATTAAAACAGCTATTTCTAACATTGAAAAGAGTATTTTTTGTTAATATTCCATAGTTCTTGCTCCTGCGGCTAATCACTACATGGGATGTTCGCATGGAAAAGCCACAGAGCAAGACCTGCTCAGATGCAGCCAGGTGTACCTGAGTTACATAACCTCTCTCTGTGGACAGGCGCTGTGACAGGTTCTGCTCACCCTTTACTGCAAAATCAGTGGCACATACAGATAACTGGGACAGTTTATCCTATTGATAGGATAGGCTGATATTCACAGACTGTGAATAGGGTTTTTTTTTTACACATTCTGCATCAGAACCAAATAACCCTTTGAACAGACAGACACACATCGCTGCCAATTGCCTCATGGTTATGGTATCCTCGGGGGATTTGGGAGACCTGCCTTCAAATCAGATCCTGCCTGAATCAGACTCAGGAATGTTCACGTTGCTGTCTGACGGCTAAGCTGGGGACTATTCTGGTGTTAAAGACTGGCCTCTTCGTATTTGGATCTGCTCCATTGTGTATAGCTGAATAAATACTCATCAAGCTAAAAAGAAAGACAGCTTATCACTGTCTGGTTAGGGTCCTCACATGGATTCAACTCACTATTCTAAATCCAGCAAAGCAAAGCAAAGATATATGGACTTCACAAAACCCTGTTGCTTGCTCAGACCAACAAGTTATTTATTCCCTATTCCAGACAACTACATTTTCTTGCCTAAGCCTCCTGGTGTATATATACCAGTCAAAACTGGTCTATTACCAGGAAAAGCTTTGTCTCATCTTTAGAAATTCCTGTCTGTGATTAGAATTTCGACAGAACTACCATTACAGTTTGACTTACCTGTTTTGCTTTACTGTATAAAAAAATATTTCAGAGTAAACCTCATTCAGATAAAAATAGCTCATTTGGTGACTTATTTTAGTGTCCTCACCCCAAATATTATCCATATATATACGTTTTTATGAACTGCAACTTTTTAGAAAAGAAACTTGCACAGGATGTTGTACACAAATTCTTAGTGTAGATGTTTCTTTGCTGCAATTAGAAGTCTTTCTAGGAGGGATATTAATTTTACTCTGAATTCTAGTACTATGTATAACCCAAACCATTTGAGCAACTGTGTCTCAAGATCTGGGCAGGATTACAGACTTATTGTGCACAAAGCATATTACTCCATGTCTTAACCAGTTTCTTAATGTTTGCTGATCATGGAAATAAGCAGCTAAAGTTAGTCTTGACTTCAGGCCGTTGAATCCTTTAGTATGTTAGCCAACAACTTAAGATTGGGAAGCACTCTCTTTTGTTTAAAAAATATTCATATTGAACTTGAATTTAGAGTTGTGAGATGTATTTGGAGGTATTTGAGGTTAATTCCAGAAATCATACTTTCTACTGAAATAAATATAGAAGACAAAGCAAGAAGTTAACAATGTTTCTGTAATATGAGCTTTTTATTACCTGACCATTTGGATATATACGCTTGACAGTGTGTTTGTTTTGGTTTGTTTTGTTGGTTTTTTTCATGCAGTTTTACCAGATCAGTGAAGATCTGAAGACTGTAACCTATGCTATTTAGAAATTCCCAGCAGTGTTTGTGGAGAGAATAAACCTTTTTAAGAATTATATATCAGATATTATAAATTACATAATGACTGTAAAATTTAAATACTGTATATAATTAAAATACTTCAATTTACCATAGAGTTGAAAAAGTAGAAATTATAAACTTGCATTTATACCTGCTATACTTTCTATGCTTGTAAGGAGAAAAGTTTTTGATGTGCATAAGGCCTTCATTTTTAATCCCCTGAAATAAAAGGTTCTAGGGGTACTTAAAGGTAATGGTACTATTGAGATCCAATATCTTTCACTGACTTTTCCTTGTAAATAGTCTGAATTCAGACTGATCTAACAGCATCTCTAGAAATGACCCCAGGCTATGTATGTTCAATTGTGCCTGCTACATTGCATTTCAGAGGGAGAATGCATATCAAAGTGTACTTTCAGTTGGAAAATGCATTCCTTTTGAGTTGAGCTCGTCTTGATGGCCCTCTAAAACACAATTCACAGTGATGCATTTTGCTTCAAGTAGGGCTTTGAGGCTACTTCTGCTCAGCAATGCAATATTGCCAAGAATGTCTTCATTTAAATAAGAAGAGCCTTGGCAAAGGCAGGACCATCACAAGCAGCTCTGTATGTTATGCTGATGTGGGGTTTTTCCTTACACAAGCCTCCTTATGTCTGCAAGATCCTGTGAACCTGGACTACCTGATTATTTTAGTTTTAGATTTAGAAATAAAACTGGAGATCTTAATGTCAGCTTGACATCCTCCATAATGTCCAGGCCAGTTTCCACCCAGGTGAACACAGATGAGACAGGGCAGAGAGATCAGAGGGTATGAATGCAGTGAGGGAAAGACCCAAAACTTGCTCAAAATGTGGGAGAGATGGACAGTGAGAAGGGTAAGATTAAGTATCTATTAAACCTGAGATGAGGAATCTTAGATACATCAAATTGATTAGGGAAATCCTATAGCAGAATGGATCGCCTCAAATTTTGCAGGCAAATAAGGTTAAAGAGATGCTATCCTCATTAACATGGGAAATAAAGAAAACAAATCCAATAAAGTTCCACACAAGAACAGGACCAATAGTAAACAAACAAACAAACAAACAAAACCCCAAACAAACAAACAAAAAAAGATAAATCAGATGAGGGAGTTGGTTTTTTCAGTTTTTCTGGTTTGTCTATTTCCAGCTTTCCAAGTCAAGAGAGAGATACCAGAAAGATTAGGTCAGTAGGCATGTTTAAAGGGAGCATTTTCCACCTATATGTATTATACTTTTTCTGTGTATTCTCATTTTGCTATTTTCCTACTTCCAGAGAAAGTTGTTCATTAGATCTGGACAATCTGTAAGACTTAGAGAGAACAAAGCTGAGACAAATTATACAATATGTGGAAAATGTGTATGTGGAAAATCTCTATGAAAAAAATTGGCAAATGGTATTCCTCAAAGATTAGTGTACACAGAAACATATAAAGGCTGTGTAGAAAATCTTAGGAAATACATAAGAAATCACTTATTTTGGTTTTAGAATGAAAAATCTGGAATTAACTCACAGGAAGACCTGGCTATTTCCATGCAGAACACTGCAGCATTTGCAATCTGGCATTCAGCTCCAGGAATGACACTCCCAGTGCAGAATTAGGCATCCTGGTCTCAGATGCCTGAGTAACTTGTTTAGTTTCTGAATTGAAGGAAAGCACTGATGAACATCACAGACTGCTCATTTAGTATCTGCTGAACCATGTGGTGGTTCCCCTTTTCTTGATATGCTTTATATAAAAATGTGGACGCATACACCAGTGTCAGAGATTGTAACACTGGATCATTAAATGATCACAGATTTATTTTGAATGGAAAAAATTGGACTTTCCATATTCCTGGACTGTATAGGTGGGAAAGATTTATTAAAGATTCTGGAGCATACTGTTCATACTGCTTTGGACAGAGGTTACAACTTTGTCTAATTTAGGTGGTTTTCTGGCATTCTTTCTATCACACTGTCTTGCAATATTTTATAAATGGAAATATCTTTCATACATGCTGTTAAGACAATGGTTTGAGGAAGAATTGAAAAAAAATCCCAGTACTCACCTCTTCCCTTGTAACTTCTATGTATCACTCCAAAATGCAAAAACTTATTTTGAATGCTGTAAGGTGTTAGGTTAATGTGGTTAGTAAATGTGTTTCTTTCCTCTTACTTCACAAGTAATTTCACTGTTCAGCTTTTTAGAGGATTATCACAGCACTAACATCTTGTGTTTATGGAAAATAGTGTTCCACTTTGAAGGAGTTTAATAAAGGTCCTTCAAAAAGTCCAGCATTTCCCTTTTGTGACTTATTTAGGATTGTCTGGTTTTTGCATAGAGCTGATCTGTGTAGTAGTAAGTGCTCTGACCCTCATCTATGTGTCTAATCTGGGAGTAATTAGACACTGCAGACTGGTGAGTAGAAAGAGAACTTCCATATATGCTTGTGCCATATTTTGCACAGTTAACTCAAGTTATCTCCTTGTAGGTGCTCTTGGAGTCAAAATCCAGGGCCAGATGAATGATATGACCCAGCAGTTGGTTTTATGTTAAAAGCAGTCCTCACCTCCTTCAGTACAAATGTAAGAGGAATAGCTTAAAACCACCTACCACTTCCCACTAGTCCCACTGCAATCCATTGGCATTCACAAACATAGAAAAGAATCCACTGTGCTGTTGACTTTCACATTGGGGCAGCTCAGGAGCATACATGTACTGTATTTAGGTGCTCTACTATGAATCCAGTGATCCCCCATGAGAGAACAGTTATAAAGAGTAGTTGTAGAAAAGAACAGCTACTGGTCCTCTAGTAATGACCACAGCTATTTGTCAAATGAACTTCTCAAAGACCTCTGACATTTACACAAAACTCAGGAGACAGAGCAAATTCCATGACACCTGAGATTTATTTAACACCTTCATAGTAATTAGTGCTGTGAATATTTTGTTTTTCTTCTAAATATTCTTGAAATACAGTCAGTCTTGCATATATTTTTGTTTGTTATTTGGTAAGAGGACACAGCTACAGTCTAAAGATTAAAGTAAAGGACTTGAAATAAAAGATGAAAGGTTTCAATATAAGTTTTCTAGCATCAAAAGTATCTTTTTCACATTTACTGAAAACTCAGCTGTGCTTTAAAATCACAAGCAAAATTTTGTTTCTAAGAAGTCAAAAGATTACCTTTCTATGGGCTTATATTCTGGGCACAATCTATGAACTGAAATATGAACTAGGTTTGGCATACTTCTGTTCCTGTTATAGCCATTAGGGGTTATTAGCATCAATATGCAAGTTAAACTGGAAAAGGATAAGATTTGATTTTCCTCAAAAGCTTTCAAGATGCCTAATATTACAATTAAGGAGACTTGTGCAGTCTATGCTATAAGTTTGGGATTCTAACATGAAATAACCATAAAACCATTCAGAGATATGAAGATGATGGTGTTCACAGGTGCTTGGGGGCAAAGGAAGAGCAGCTTGAGGAACCTGTGTTTGTACATACACATACTTATATGATGAGCCCAGATCAAAAGAGGCCTCTGACGGAGAACAGCGGGAGACAGACACCATTCTACAATGATCAATCAGTCTCAGTTTATTAAGATCAGAAGGCTACATTTATATCATTGTTAATTAGCTCATACATATTGCAAAAGCAAAGCTCATCATTGGTTGGCATAGCTCATGGTTGGTTGGCAAAGCTCATCGTTGGCTGTTCTTCCAAAGGTTAGCACCTCCAAGATTTGTTCCTGGTGGTCAGCCTTGTGAGTATCAATTCCTTGATATTCACATTCTTGTGCCTTATACTCATCCTGCATGTTGCTCAAAGTCATCTTGTCCTTGTGCTTGTGATCTAAACCCTTACTAAGTGAATCTTGTCATGCCCTTTGCTTTCTAGCCACTTATTAGCCAGACTCTCCACACTTCCCCTGTTTTCTTTGTTGACTAATAAGATCTGATTAATACTAGATTGTAATGTTTTTTGAATCATGCTTTGTATGCTAATACAGATGCAAGGTAAGCAAATCACAACAATTACCACTATTATCACAACAAGAATTGCCGTTTTACATATAGACCTCAGCCATGGACCCAAACCCAAGGAGGCTAACCATCCATCAAGTCCCAATCCATCGTAATGGCGTTCTAGTTGTGGTTATGGTGGAAACAGCACTGTTAGATCCTAACAGTGCCTCCTGAAGTTCTTGACTATTATTAAGATACCACTGTAAGGTATCCTTTTGAACTGGAAGATAAATCACATCTGGATCAGCGCCTGTTATTTGTATTACACATTCACGACCCCTTTTTATTAGCAGGCTTAATACTTCAGTTTGTTGATGCAAGGTTTTTCGTTGCTGGAGTGGTGGTGGTACCCATTCAAGGATCCATTGTTTCCCTGTTTTCTTTGAGAACTGAGTGAGCGCACCTAACAGATGCTGTGAGCCAAGCCATATCGTAAAGTCAATGGGAACATTAGGATCTCTTCTGTGTACCTGTCCCTGTGTAACACAGTCCATAATTTTCTGTAATGTCTTTTGTTGTTCCATAGTAAGGTTTACAGGCTGTGTCGGATCGTTTCCTTTTAACAAAGGTCGGAGGGCTTCTAGCAATTTGTTGGGAATGCCAACTATTGGCCATTGCAAATTTCCTAATAATTTCTGGGCATCATGAAGTGTCTGGATGTTCCCATGGAATTGTAATTTTTGTGGGGTAATAATTTGTTCAGTTAGCGTCCATCCTAAGTACTTCCAAGGGGCTGTTCGTTGAATTTTTTCTGGGGCGATGACAAGATGAAATTTCTCCAAAGTCTTCTGTATTTGTTGTATGTGAAGATCGGTAAAGGGTTGTTCTTGTGCAAACAATATGTCATCCATATAATGGTATATTAAGACATTTGGCCATTGTTGTCTTAATGGTTGTAAAGCAGCATCTACAAAAAGCTGACATAGTGTGGGGCTGTTCTGCATGCCCTGAGGCAAAACTGTCCATTCAAAACATTTATCAGGTCTTTCTCTATTGAGTGCTGGTAATGTAAAGGCAAATCTTTGAGTGTTGTTAGGGTGTAATGCAATTGTGAAAAAACAATCCTTTAGGTCTATAATCAGCAAAGGCCATTGAAGTGGTAACATAGCAGGATTGGGGAGTCCTGGTTGCAGGGCTCCCATTGGCTCCATTTGATCATTAACTGCTCGTAAGTCATGAAGTAAACGAAATTTTCCAGATTTCTTTTTGATTACAAAAATGGGAGTATTCCAGGGACTGGTTGACAGTTTCAAATGTCCTTGCCTAAACTGATCTTCTACCAGCATGTGAGCTTGATGGAGACTTTCCCCTTTTAGTGGCCATTGCTTAACCCACACCGGTGTTGTAACTTTCCAAGTGAGGGGAATGGGGAAAGTCCACGCAATGGCCATCATGTTAAATGGTGTTCATTTGTAAGAATGAAACCAAGTTGAGTTAATATATCTCTTCTAATTAAGCATTGTACTGTAGGGGGTAGTTGAACTATTGCTAGGGTGGTCGTTGCTCTTTTCCCGTCAATAACAACAGTCAATAACGATGATCGGCTTGCTAAGGACATTCCTCTTACTCTCGATACCGTTGTCATTGCCGGTTGAAGTGGCCAATCTTGGGGCCATGCCTCAGGGATGATAACACTGGAGTCTGCTCCTGTATCTAACAATCCTGTAAGGGTTCGTTTTTGATCCTGATAGTACAGGTTTACTTTTCTCCCTGGCCTGCTAGAAAGGTCCAGAGTCAGGAGAGTCAAACCTCCTGTTGAGCCAAAACCTCCCTGCCTCTGTCTTCTGTTTTTATTGGAGCGATGTTTTTTGTCATCTGGGGCAATGGGATAAGTTGTGCTATCTTCTGGCCTTTCTGTATCTGCAACGGAGGAAAAGGAGTATGAATCATGACCATAATTTCTCCTGTATAATCAGCATCTATTACTCTGGGTAGCACAAATAGTCCTAACATTGTAGCCAAAGATCTTCCTAGCAACAATGCTCCCACTGCCATTCCATTTATCATGAGGGGTCCTTTTATTCTAGTTGGTATCTTTTCAGGACTTGTTGTCATTAAGATCATCTCTACTGAGGATGCCACATCAAGTCCGAGGCTCCCACGGGTTGCTGGTCGAAGTGAGTCGATTGAGAGGCTGCTGCTACTTGTGTCATCGCGCGGCCACTGTGATTAGCGCTGGGGACCCAGTTTCCCGACCTCCGTCGGCAAGCTGCGGTGTTGTGATTGTCAGATCGGCATTTGGCACACCAGATTCCTGTAGCATTACACTCACGTCGCATATGTCCGCCTTTTCCACAGTGAAAACATTTCATATGGGTGTTGTTGACAGGACGCTGATTTGTAACTGCCGATGCTTGGAGGGGTACAAGATCAGCTAATACTTGTGTCTGAGATGCCTTTGCTTGTTCCTGCAACCCTGCCCTAACTGTCTTATTGCTTCCTCTAAGAATGCCTGATTTCCCGACGGTATATTTGCAGCTTTTTCTAATAGTTGTGCAACATTCCAATCGGGTCCTAAAGTATTCACCATCCCCCTTGTAGTGGGATTCCCGTTCTGCAAAATACACTGCTTTAACAGCATGCCTTTCATAAAATCTTGCACTTCTGTTCGCTCTGTAGCTGTTGCAACCTTATCTACAAAGGCACCGAGCATCTCTTCTCGCCCTTGTTTTATACCCATGTATACAGGTAACCCACCAGGGTCTTTTACCTTGTCTGTTGCTGTTTGAGCTACTCTCATAGCCTCTCTGCACTTTTCCGGACCCAGCAGTGCTTGTGCTTCTATTCTACTGAATGCTCCAAGTCCCATTAATTCATCTAATGTAATGTTTTGTAGGGGATCTCTGGGACCTCTTTGCACTACCACTGACGTTTGTGCCTCCTCTTGCCAATGAGCCCCAAATAACAAATATTGACGAGGTGAAAAAATGAACTTTGCTATCCCTCTCATGTCAGTTGGTAACAACACATTCGCATTAAATAAATAGTCTATCATTTGCTTAGCTGGTTCACTAGTTACTCCAAATTGACTGAATGTAGCACAGAGCTGGGATAAAAGTTTCCAATCCAAGGATGTTATATCTGCCTGCAGTCCTCCCCCCGGGTTAGGGCGATAAATCACGGGAAAAGCCCAAGTGTTAGCTGCTGCCTTCACCATTTGTTCATCTCCCTTCTCAGCCCCCTCCCGTGCCAGAGCCACCCACGCTTCCCTCCGCTCCTTTGCAATGGCCTCTGCTAGGTCATTTTCTGCCCCAGGGATCGGCTCATTACAGCCTGGATGTGGGGGGGCAGTGGGTTTGATCTTGGAGTTTCCTGACTCTGCGGGGCTCGGGGGGTTTGGAGACTGATGGGGCAATTCAGAGCCAGATTCTGTAACAGGGGAAGACTCTGCCGGCAGATACACCGTAGAAACGGTAGGTGGAGATACCGTTGTACTGCTCCAAAGTGGGTCATAAGCTCTATTGTTCTCCTGTGCTGAAACAGCATGTTGAGCAGCCTTCTTTTCTTCCTGATATGACAATAACTTATTATGTACAACCTTCCATAATTTACTCATCTTTCTTGCTGTCTTATCATCCTCTAATACCTCCTCCCACAACTTGTCCCCCATCTTTTGCCACTATGATAACTCATGTACAGTGTGTGGGTTTATAAAGCAACCTTTTGCATACCCCCAAGATAACAGCCCTGTTCTTTTGTAAATCAATCCCCTTTATCTGTCTTTTTTTTAAAAATTCAGTAAATAAATCATATGCTGCTTGCTTCTCCATACTCACGTCAGCGCTGTTGCAGCCCCCAAGGCTTCGGCAGCACATATCAGCCGGGCTCGCCTATGTGGTCACCCAGGGCTCGGAGCTCAGTCTATTTGCCCGCTCTTTAGCCGTCCTTGCTACAAAAGGACCTGAACCCTATGCTGTTCCGTCCTTTCCGACCATGGTCCTTGCGATCATCATGTCAGGGTCACCATTTGACGGAGAACAGCGGGAGACAGACACCATTCTACAATGATCAATCAGTCTCAGTTTATTAAGATCAGAAGGCTACATTTATATCATTGTTAATTAGCTCATACATATTGCAAAAGCAAAGCTCATCATTGGTTGGCATAGCTCATGGTTGGTTGGCAAAGCTCATCGTTGGCTGTTCTTCCAAAGGTTAGCACCTCCAAGATTTGTTCCTGGTGGTCAGCCTTGTGAGTATCAATTCCTTGATATTCACATTCTTGTGCCTTATACTCATCCTGCATGTTGCTCAAAGTCATCTTGTCCTTGCGCTTGTGATCTAAACCCTTACTAACTGAATCTTGTCATGCCCTTTGCTTTCTAGGCACTCATTAGGCAGACTCTCCATAGGCCTCATCTGCTGTGTGGTTATCACTGCAAACTCTGGAATGGATTCACACTGATTCTTGAATCAACTTTCTGAGTCCTTGGAAGATTAGCTTCTCCTACCTTCAGTTTTTCTTTTATACAAAACAAACAAAAAAACAACAAAAAAACCACCAACCCCCCCCCCCCAACCAAACAAAAACCCAACAACAACAACAACAAAATCCTCCACCACCCCGTCTGTATTCTCACTGTGCCTAAAACTCTATCAATGGTAATAATATAATATTTCTGCAAACTTTTAACTTAATAGTATATCAAGAGATTTCTCAGCCAGAATAAAAGTACTCAAAGCAAATGGATCAACAGTGAAAGAAATCTACAAGCTTGGAGAAAATTCTGGACATTTATTTTTAGCTCACTGCAGCCACATTTGCATCTATACAATTTCACCCACAGATTAAGTTATCTGGCAATAAGTAGGGTAAACTTCTGTATAAATTATTGCATGAACAGTTTTTTGCATAAATTTAATTATACACTTCGGTCAACTCTTCCCATACTGCTCTTCTGTATAAAGTTTGGCTACTTAGCCAACTTAACACTGTATTTACAAGAAAATTCAGGTAAACACATAAAGAGCACAAACACAGAGATATCCCACCTGCAAATGTGAATGATGAATCTTTTCCTGCTGTTTTTCTAAAAGCATGTTTTCAAGGTTTACTTATTTCCCATGCCAGCTAGTACTTGTATAGTGCAGAATTGAAAGTTTAGCTTTGTGCTTTACCAGGTATCATTGGTGTTTCATAACAGATCAAGCGGGACTGCATTACTTTTTCATTATTCAAGGGTCTGCATAACTCAGTTTAAATTTGTGCAAGAACCCATCTTCTACTACAGCTGGTACAAATTCTAAGGCCAAAGTGTCTTTTCATAAATTTACAAAAATGTAGCATATTTCGTAAAAATAAATTATACATCTTTTTTCTCCACTTATTCTGTTTATTCCTTAACATTAATTAAAGAATAATCAATTCCTTATTAATTATTCCTGGGCTGCTTATTCCCTTAACATTGGCTTATACTTCTCTGAAGCATTATATTTAAGCATCACCTGTGGGTGTAGCCTGTCCTTTCTACTTAAGATCTAGACACAGGCTATTTCTATTTCTCATCCTCCAAAAGCTGTCCCTGGGCCATTCTCATTCTCTGTTCCCAGATAGTATATCTGACCTTCAGAGGTGAGAATTGGGATTCTCTCTGAATAGGCTTGGGGGAGGGTACAGGGGTAACCTTTGCTCTTGCTTTGCCCCAGAATCTCAGCTTTGCACATGAATGAGTACTTTTCTATTGGGGTCTTTGTTTTGGGGGATGAAACAAAAGAAAGAATACCAGGGATTTTACTTTGTGCACTGTCTCTGCAAAAGTTTTCTCTGAGATTCCATGAAAAAAAAAAAAAAAAAGAAATTCAGAAGCTTGAAATGCCCAGTGTAAAACTTTTTGAACAAGCAGGTCAGCCCAACATTCATCACACTGTACTCTACAGTAAATCACAAAAATAATTTTCAAACAAAAATTGCTTACTAGCAACATGGTTTCCTACCAAAGATGGGACATAAGTGAATTAGTGCAATTCTTCTGAAGTACAGCTCTAGTTTTGAAGATTAAAAGTTATATGTTGATTGCTGCTCTCTAAGAAGGACTGAATCAGGTGGGTTTTTGTTGTTTTTCTTCTTTTTTTTTTTTTTTTTTTTTTTTAATTCAAGAATTTGGGGAATTGACTAAACTATGATGTGCAGAAAAGAGTATTTTTATCTTGAGAACACCACTCTGGATGACAAAATACACTCTACTGAAGTATAAGTAGATAGTATGAATGTTTTTATCAAAAAAATCCTCATTGTACTTGTGCTATTAACATGACATATGTCTTAGTAAATGTGCCTGGATGCTTGAATTGCTACCTAAGTGTCTTCGGCCCCTTGCTAATATTTAGGCCTCTAAACCTTTCAGAAGCTTCTCCAATATTTTCATTATATATTTTACATGAGAGACGGGAATTAATTTTGTATGACTCAATATGAAAAATCTGTAGAAAACACAATTTTGTTTGTGTTTTCTTAGCTATAAAGTATTTAATATTACACTTATGAAATCTTGCAGTATTTTCAGGTGAGCCAGTGACACTGATCAGCAGTACTGACAATAAACAACCATCAGTAGTGGGACTGACAATATATCATGGCTATTCTCATTGTGGATCCTGGTTGAGGAGAAGGGGCATTCCCCTCCTGACCTCTGAGACATATTAAGGATATTAATGGTAAATACATGCAATATTAGTGGTATGTGTATCCAATCCAGTGGTTCTTACCTCTTAGCTTGTTGAGAGCTTTGCATGTACAAAAACCACTTTGTTGTAGATGAGCTGGCAAGATCTTATGGGCTTAGTGACTTCAATATAAATTCAATATAAATTAAAAGAATAACACTATTTTAATCAGGTCTACTTAAACAGATTTAAATACGGATTTGTTTAATGAAATTATATATAAGTAAAAATGTAAATTGTACTTATGTTGGTATTGGAAAGGTAGGCAAGGCTACTCTTTAATTATTTTATTTTCAAAAAAAATAGTGCTTTGCTATATAAAAAAACCCACTAAACCTGATTCTGTCTTATGGCTAAAGTATTGTGTTTAAACTGAGATTCCTAGCTTTTCTCATCTTTATTTTTGGGCAGGCTTTTTCTGAAACATTCAGATGGTTTGATAGTAGTGAACTTCTAAGCAGCATGTATTTGCAATTGAGACGTTCTTATAGCTGAGGATGGGGAAAGGGCTCTCCTCTTGCTGTCTATGCATTAAGATTCAGCTTTTCTGACAGGTGCACAGGCTTTTGAGATCTAGATTACCCAAATTATTTCTTTAAACACAGTAGAATTTAATTTGGACTTATTAACTCTATAGTTGGCAAGTAATTTGCATGATTAATGAACATTGCTTTTTACCCCTTCTGGAAAACAAAAGTAATTAAAAGGAATTACCCTTTTAAAATACAGGAAGGGTGTGTGTGATATACTTCTTATCCATCTTTATTCCTGTTATTTTACTAAATTGAACATACCTGACTGTTTTTTCATAATACTGGTACAAGATCAGAATCTCTGTACAAATATTATAACTTTGTCAGAATAGGTAATTTTTATTTCCCAACTTCACACTTTGTCATCAGGCAATCTTCCCACATCAGGCAGCATAATACTTTAAACCTCTGAGCTATAAAGTCATAGACTGGCCAGCTGGAAGCAAAATAGGTTTCCCCTTACCATTGCCAATGCTTCTGGATGCAACCAATTCCCTGAAGAAAAATGACCAAATACTTGGCACAGAGCAGCTGCTAAATTTAAATTCCTCCTGCCTCTATATACTAAGCTTTCTATCTGATTCAACACTAAACTCCTATGATTTGGCCAGCTTCTATTCAGAAAGGGATCTTAGCCATAAATAATTTTACTGAAAATGTTTCTTTGTTTTTCTTTCCTTCATAGTACTAAAAGGAAGTTCCAGTGAAATAGAAAAAGTGGCAGATGCAGCCAACCTAACATGCCATCAACAAAAATTTTGGCTATTACCCGCACCATTCCACATCTGATTGCACTGCTTCATTTCTCTTATGAATTACAGGTGTTTGTAACAGTGTGCATATTTATCCAGCAAATATGAACTGAATGCAAATTTTCTAGAAAGGTTTGGAAGAGGAAAGTAGTCTGAATAGTCACTTTTACGAAATGAAAGCAGTTTTATTTAGGGTTCTCTGCTATTTCTGGGACTACATAAGATCCATCCAACAATTTATGGAAGATGATTGTAATTCTTTAAAGTGATGGACTGAGGTTTTAACATCATAGCAAGCAACATAATTTAAAAAAATTAGTCAACTAAAAGATGTGGAAGTGTTTCTGTGTATTGAGCAATATATAAAAAGAGTAGCACGCTTTGTGCTTCATCATGTATCACTATGCCAAAAAAGAGAAAAAAACCTTCTAAAAATTATCACATCCTGTCTTATCCTTTAATTGTCAATATTTATTAAAGGAATACTGATTATAAACAAAACCAATCTAATTTAATATATAGCTGTCATATAAATATTAATAAAGCATTGTGATGACTGCTTACTGCTTAAATTTAAACAACCTCCATTAAAAATGAAATTTTGAACTCTTCTGCTATTGTCAGGAAGTCAAAGGATTTCCTTAGCTAAGAAAAAAGCAGGCATAGATCTTTGAAACAAAATTGTTTTGTAGGAAAATATATCACTCTCATTAATATATTCAAAATAATTCTCTTTGGTCTGACTGAGTTTTGTCTTACAGCCACCTGTGTAGTTTGCTAATAATTTGCCAAACACCCATATCTGAAAATGTTTTTTTCTATAAGCCTGATCCCTGCCATACCTATTCATGTTTACTGGAAAGCCTCACATTAACGTTATTAATTTTTGCTTCTTAATTTCAATTCTGAACTGCAACCACAAGTCAGAAAGGGTAACACGTCAGCTTGACTTCAATTACTTCAGTGTCTATTTTTTTCTAGGCACTCTCGTTTTTTAGAATTGCCACTGGGTTTGTGTCCCCTTGAGGAATTATGTGCATGTTGACTACCATCCAGATTGTATTTTTTAATAGAAGTTGCTTGAAAACAACCTTGCTAAAATGTTGCAAAAATAACTTTGCTTAGCAGTTATGATAATACTTCTTTGATGCTGCAGTACTCCAGAGGGATGGTTTCATCCTGGTATAGCCCCATGGAAAGTCTTATCTCCAGCGGAAAAGAACTTCAGCAGGAATTAATTTGTCTGAGTAAAATAACACTCTCTTGATTTAAGGTGAAGGCTTACATCTAACTCATGGTAGTTCTACATGGAGTTAGCTAGTTTAGGACGTTCCTGGCACAGTATAGGAGATTTCTTCTTGTAAGTACTATTCCTATTGTACATCATTCTGGGGCTTGCTCTGCCCTCCCCCAGTTTGCTTTGGTTTATATGACTTGGCCTTCTGAGAAGTGCTGCTTCTCTTGCAGTAACTCACAGCTGATGTGATGATGTAATATTTCATGAAATTAATATCTGTGTTACATTATGAAATTTGAATGCTGCTGCAGCTACACTCTTCTTGATGTAGAGCAGACATTGTTTGACTAATAGTCAAGACACAGTTGTTATTCTCAGCTTCAGTGTTCTTGAACTGTAACCCATACATGAGAGCTTACTTTCTGCGTTAATCATGTCTTAAATTAGCAGTCCAGAGACGTGAAAATGTTTTTTAAATTCAGCTTTGTTGTTACTGCCCACATCAGCTCTAGCCATAAAGGGAAACTTACATTCAAACTGTTGTTCTTAGCAGAATTCTGCTGGGACCCTCACATATGCAATTATGGTATTATTTTTATACTTTTGCCAGTTCTTCAATATTTTGTCTTCCCAAATAATAGATTACATGCAATGCTGCCAGAATCCTGTCATATACAAAGAACTTCGATCCAGTTACAGAATTTTTGTCAAGCTTGCACTCAGTCAAAGAATATATTGACTGCACAGCCTTAGCCTTCATAAGCAAAGAGCAGTAAAACTAAGCTCCTGTTTGCAATCAGGCATTTAGAGCCATCTGGCAACTACCTGATAAAGTCTAGATGAATTTTTAATTTGCAAAACAGGTAGGAGAATTATTCTGAACAGGCAAACTAATTTTAAATTCAGCTCTGCTGAACAGTTTCACCTCTCCATTATGAAACACACATTTGCCCCCTTTCTATTAAGCAGCTTCATTCACATAAACCTCAGTCTTTGGATTTGTCCTTTAAATACAACAAAATAATAATTTTGTTTTCGAATGTTGCAGTTCACCAAATCTAAAAAAAGAAAATACAACTTTCATTGCAATGAGTTTGACAAAACAAAACCTTTTAAGAATGAAATAGACACAAATATAGAAGGAAATTATACTGAAATAAAAGCATGCTGCCCATTCAAATAAAAATTTACACTGCAATAGGTTACACACACACAGTAGCATTGTGTGTTCCTTTGCAACATTTTATATAAATTAATAACTGTAAGAGTTTTACAGTCAGTGAAGACATAAAATTAATCAGTCTGTTAAATAAAAGCAATAGAAGTAGCAATTACTAACTTTTATGACAGGTATCAGCTTTAAGTACTGTAATTTGTTTCTGTGGATAAATTATTGTTCTAGTAAAGATGTGTCTAGATCATGCCACCAAGAATAATTGCTTACCTCATCACCAACCAAAATTGCTCATTGTTCTATTAAAGGAAATAAAACCACTTTGTAATCTTAAGAAAACTTGAGTAAACAATTATCAAGGATATGAATGGACTAGTTATTTATCAAGTGAACTGCAACACTAATTTAGTTTAGTTTGAATTTTAAGTCTTTCTGTCTGAAACTATCTCCAGCAATTCATTTAATGAAACCTAAATTAAAACAGGAATAGGAATACCACCAAAATTACATTTGTCTTGGCTAGCTATAATCAAAAGCTCATTTGCAAGCACCTGCAAGCAGCATCTGTTGCCAAATAGAGAAGGCAATATAATGTTTCATTTGACACAATAAATTTTCTGAAGTACAGAATTTGAAACGTTTGCAGAACAAAGAACTTCTTGTACCCATGACTGATTATAATTAAGAGTAGTTCGGCGCTGCTGAGGTACCTTGGAATGCTCATTGTTTAACCTGGAAACAATCTACTCAAACATGGTGTATTACCTGAGAATATGCACAAAATAGAGTTTCATTGTCTCAATCACTAGAATGTCATGCTTGGAAATAAGTAGAAATATTGTGATCAAACTATTCTGTGCTAAAACAGTTTGAAGCAAAATAAATAAATAAGCAAATAAAGTAAAAATGCAACAAAACCAAAACAATCCCCCCCAAAAACCCCAAAACCAAACAAAATAGATAACCCCCCAAAACAAACAAAAACCCCCAAAAAACCCCAAACAAAAACCCAACTGCTCCAAAACAGCAAATAAACCAAAACACAAACACAAACAAAAAAAATCCCCATGACCCTCCCCCCAAAACCTGAACAAAACAAAACAAAACCGAAACAACAAAAACCCCCTGAAAACCTCCCAAAAAATCCCCATACCACCCCCCCCCCCAACACACGCACCCCCAAAAAAAATCCCACCTCAGTAAATCCAGAAAACCAAACCAAAACACTGAAACAAATAACCTTCTCTCAGAAAATACATGGACTGGCTATCTTTTGTGAATATGTAACTATGAAAGATGACTTAAAGGCTTAAACAGCTACAAGATGGTTATCACATGCTTTTATTGGATTTTTCTTTTTTAAAAAAAGCTTCTAATACAATCTAAGATACAGAAAATACAGTGCCATTTTACCAAAATACTAACGAACATTCAAGAATTCAAGATAGGCTTATTTTTCAAAGGTTATGTTAAATACCTGTAACTAGCTACGGCAGTCTTCATTAGCACCACCTGCACTCTCTCAAAACCACAAACAAATCTCATGTATTTTTCTGCCAAAACTTTACATCCAGAAACTTTTATGCCAAACTCTCAAAATTGAATGTTTTCAATTCAGCAAAATGCAGATAAATATAGCAGTTGCAGTTAATGCCACTATCAAAAGTTGAAAATCTACAGAACAATTTCGTTATTTTGCTAGGAAATCACATCAGTTTGTCCCAACTGTCCTTTGCAGAGTTGAATTGCAGAGTGAAAGCAGGCATGGTCTGCTCTTCCTTGTAACCTCATAATACTACATGTAGGAAAGAAGGTCTTCCTGTTGCTTGGTCAATTTGCTTGCAGTAAGAAGTTTGCTGTACTGATGTATTCCAAAAAGCCAGAGGAGTTGGGGGCTCTACACAGCACGCACATTCCAGAAGAACCATTGTATAATGAGTCGTTTTTTCCTGTTCATGTAAATGACAGTCTGATGTCTAGATCACACCAAATCTGAATGGCAAGTAATGCTCGCTTGGGGTGAGATTTTCTACTGAAATAGTCACAGTGGAAAGCACCAGTCCCCAAGGATTGGCCTCTGATTCAGCAGGTGACTGCTCATCCATGAGTTATGCCCTGACACAGTTGTGACTGACATCCTATTGTTAACAATACTAAAACCACCACCTCCATACTGGGAGAGTATGGTAAAGTGTTAGATGGAGAAGCTGCCTGCTTATCTGGTGTGCAGGCAGAACTGTGAGGTTTTAAGCTGTGCCAATATTCCAGAGATATGGGCCTAGATCCAGACAGGTACAATACTTCCTTACTAAGTAATGACTGAAATCAGAGATATATTCTTTTGCAGGTTGTTATCATGATTTCTGTCTTGACCAGCACAGGTTATCACACACCTTAGGTCTTAGGTCTACCAAGAAGCCTGATTCTCTCTAGACAGGCATGGCTGAGTAGGGAACTGCTGGTTGACTAAAGGGAAAGAAGCAAAGGAACAGGATGACCTTCTTCAACCTGCTGCCACTACTCTTCTATTGTGCGCAGGATACCATTGGCCATCTTGGCCACAAGGAGCTCACAGAGCAGTTTGTCATCTTACACAGGCTTGGTAGCTCCCAATGTTCATTTAACATCCTGGCTTTTCTTTTTATATTACCTTTGTAGAGTAAAAAATTGTCAGTAAATTAAACAAATCCTTATTTCATAGAACACACATAGAATCCCAATATTAGCATTTAATAGAGGTGTTAATTCCAAACAAACTTACACATCCTCATGTTACTTACACATGCACCGACAGAAAAAATAGAGAAATTACCCTACTCTTTTCACATACTGTGCAGCCTTCCTGATTGTTTAAAGTACTGATGAAAGAGCTTAGTCCTAGCTTTTTTCACAAGGAAGATCTGTTCTTCATCACTGCCCTGATTTGCTTCAATTTACTTGTCAGGATTTTTCTAGGAGCTACAGCTTTCGGCTAGCTGTTTCAGTCTAAACCAGCTTCTTTTAAAAACTGGCAATGCATTTTAGGCCATGAGAGAAAATAGATTATTTCTTTCTACAGCTTTTCTTCTGCTGTACTGATTCAATCAACCCTGAGAAAACAACTCTGCACTAAATCTTTGGGTTCTGAGCATATCCAGGGCCTGAGCAGAGAGCCTTCACAGAAGATACTGTAGAGCTGCAGGAGGATCTCAGGGAGTATACATGTGTATCTCCTCAGGGTCTAACAATTAGTAGAATAGATATTTCTGAACCTGCTGACTGCCAATTTTCTTTAATAACCGCTCACATATCTGAATTCTATAGGCTTTTTTGCAAGTTCATATGTAACCTCAGAACATATTTTATGAGAGTGAGCTTCATAATTTAATGTAAACCTTTATGTGAGGTACTTTTGATTAAATCTATTCTGGTATTTTACTTGGATGAGGTTAGATTTTGTTATGAAAAATAATGAATATTGCATCTTCTTTGGAGCACTTGTTTATAGACTGTCCTATTTCCTCAGTGCTTTGCTTCGGGTTTAGTTTTGGGAGGCAGGTGGTATGGGTTGGTATTTTTCTTCTTTTTAAACACAAAAGCTACTGAGTGTTCAACATTTTTTCTTCTACTTATCAATGTCACAACAGAAGCAGTCATCCAGTGTCAATGAAGCATTTGAGCAGTATTAATAATAAGGTGAAAGGACAGCAGAACACAAAGCATTTAAGCACAAATGAAGAAAAAACTCTAAAGAGTCAATGCTATAAATCTAAGCTAAAAATTATATAGTAGTTATTTTAATTCTTAATTAAAAATACTGTAAGGTAAATGTGTATTAATTAGTCAGACTTTAGAGCTCATAGGTGAGTAAGAGGTTAAACCACAACAGGTGGTAGTTACACAAGCAATATGACCAAAAAGAAGTCAAAGTCCATGCACAACAGCACACACTGTTCTTAAGTGTGTTCTTAACTGGTCTTAATCACCAGTTGTGAGGATAAAAAAAAACAAACAGCATTCACTAAAAACTACACAAGAGAAATTATTTTTTTCTTATCATTTAATTGGTCAATTATAGAGCAATTATACTGGAACTTAGATTGGTTCCTCCTTACTTCTTCCATGTGTCTTTACATCATATTTACAAGTCATTGCATCAAATCACATAAACACCATTCTAAAAACCATCACAAAAATTTTTCTATGTTAGTATACAACTCTATTTTTCCATCAATTGAAAAATCACCAAAGTTCCTCCTTCAATAAACTACAATGTGATTAATAAAGGACAGACTTTATTTTCCAAAGTTTTATTCACTATAGATATGCAAGAGTCAAAGTTTTGTACTCATTACAATACAATAACAATTGTTATTGTATTGTATTGTATCTACAGAAAAGACTGAAATTACAAAGAATGCAACTTTGAGTCAGAAGGTAACTCTCAACTAACATAATATACAAGTTGTAGAGATCAATAGAACAGAGACCCATTAAAAACCTTGATAAACTACACCTGAAAAAGTGAAGACAGATACTGTAAGGCAATATAGCATAACACAATATGGGCCATTTGGAAAACATGCAGTGAAAGGCCAGACTCAACATCGGCTGCACTTTGCACAGAAAGATGTGTGACACTCCCTAAGTGCTTATCTTGGAGCAAATAAAATTGGTAGCTAAGGCTCCAAGAAACAAACAAGGCACAACACATTCTTGAGATGATACCTCTTCTGTTACTTCCAAATGTTTCAGATGTTTGCAAGGCCATGTACAGGAGAAGTTATTCAGGTGTTATTCTGAATTTTGCCTCTACAGAGTACAAGAAAATACTAGAGGAAATTGAGATGACTTCAGGCAATCTACGAAAACTTATCGATATAGTTATGTTACATAAGTTATATAAAAAGTATGATTTTTAAAGTAAAAAGGACTGTTAAACATCTTTGTCTATTACATGAATTAGCATCTTATAGAAGCAGTTAAAAAAAACCTTCTACAATGCAAATCTTGATACAACACTGAAGGCTAACTGTAAGCAGTTATAATAGATTATTATTTTCCCCTTTTTCCAAATTTTATGCTCTCAAATATCCACTTTAATAAGAAAGGAAAAAATAATCATCCAACAAGAAGTGATGTTTTATACTAAGAAAGCTTAGCATGTAACCTAAGTATGTCCTAGCCCTGAACTAAGGGTACTGGTGTTGTTTTGTTTCCAAGTGCATGTGTAGGTCACACTAATTGTGAAAAGCTTGGAGACGCATTTTGTATGGATCTTTTGGATGTCTCAGGACTATTCCACATCGAAGCAGCATCTCAATATAAGGTGGCCAAAATGACTCACTGATTGTTATGTAAGGTTCATGTGGTGTGGTCATTATTTTATTTATCAGAATCTGGAAAACCAAAAGGATAAGATTTAGGAAATTATCAAAACAACTAGATTTTTATTTCCTTTAACCACATTTATACAAATTACTGTGATGTAGGCAACGTAAGAAGTAAAGGACTACAGAAGAAATAGGAGACCTGTTCAAAGTAGAAGTAAAGCAAAGGATTTTCAATTAATTTCATAATATCTTTTTTGATGTAAAAATTAAAACCAGAATCCTCTTTTTTTTTTTTTCTGGAATAAATGTAGATTAAAGGCTGTATCTAAATACAGATTTAGTTAATGAAGTTAAAAGCAAAATTAGCTTTGTCATTCTTTTTCAGTTCATGGAGATCATGCTCATGCCCTCATGATACTGCTCATGGGGAATACTGGAGATATTACAGATTAAATAATCTTACCTATCTCCTGGTGCTCTTTCTATTTATCCTAGATATTTCATCTTTTTACTCAGAGCTTTTAAATGCTATACTGTCCCAATTTCAGTAAGTATACAAAATAATTTGCCCCTTAGTGCTAAAGACAAATTCAAAATCCTTGCTACCAGATTTCATATTTTTGCACCCACTGCTACTAATAAAAGACCCAAATAAATGACTGCTCCTCTTTTTCAGAATATTCTGAAGAAGAATTGTTCCAGTTAATATATTTTGTATGTCCAGTTATGAGAATTTACTCAAAATGTTTTATTCTAGACATATTTTTACTTAGTTTTTTCTGACATCTGATACTCCAAAATAGCCTTTATGGCTCTAACTCATCTGTATCTCAGAAAACATTTTTCAGGGACAGAAATTTCAGAAGACAAATTTAACAGGGACTTGAAGCTAGAACAACACAACTCAACAAAGAAAAACCTCCCAGAATACAAAGGTAAGGGACATTGACGCTTTAGGTCAGGACGTTGAAATTCCAAATAAGTCTGATTTTTTCAAGCAGTGTGTTCTTCCAAATGGAAGTCAGACATTACTTGAATATGTTCGCATTTTCAGGAGATTAACAATATCAGAAAAATATGAAGGGCAATTTTAAAGTATTAGAAGAACTTCAAATTTCTTGTTCCATATGGGCTGTGGCTACTCTAAATTCTGATGTTTTCAAGTCCTTCCTAATTTGGCATTAACAGGTATGTTGATATATTTGAAGCATGTAAAATGATTTTGATGATGTAAGCCCAAAGACTGAGCTTACAGTTTTTACACAAAACTATAGTACAAGGTTATAGTGATTAGATAATGGCATCTTAATACCAGAAAGTTTTTATACATCACATTTTGCCTCATTTTTCCACAGGGATATCTTACATATTGAAGATATGTCTAAGAACTGTCTAAGGAGGAGGAACAGAAAATTCCACTTCAAATGCTACATTTAAGATAAGAAGAAAAACTGTGCTTGCAATTCCCATTCATAAATTGCACTGTAATTAAAAATTCACATTAAGCAATGCTTGTATAGTTATAAAATCAACTAGAAATGCATTAATCAGATTAATTAATTTCCTTGTATGAGTTAATTATCCTGTTAATGCAAAGACTATTGGTCCTTCTGAGGCTACATATTAATTAGTCCTTTTGTTAATGTATATTTCAGAAATATTTTTCTTGAAACAGTATAAAATAGAGCATGAAATGGACAAATTATTTTGTTAAACATAGTATTTGTCTCACCCAACATGAGCCACTAAGATACATAAAACTTCTTTGAACTAAAAATTGTAAAATCAAGCAGTAAGAGACAGCCATTCTCCAGCCTAAACTGGTATTATTGCCGCACCTCTTGTAAAAATCTGGGGTTTACTTTGATAGGAATTAAAACAGAAGACTGACCTAGATGCAGTGAATGGTTTGGGTTGGAACGTACCTTAAAGATCATCTCATTCCAAGCCCCCTGCTATGGCAGGGACACCTTCCACTAGACCAGGCTGCTCAGAGTCACATCCAACCTTGCTTTGATGTCACATCCAACATTGACACAGATGGACCATCCACAGTTTTCCTGGACAACCTGTTCCAGTGCCTCATCACACTCACAGTAAAGAATTTTTTTCTTGACAGCTAATCTGAATATCTATTCTTTTAATTTAAAACTATTCCCCATGCAAAAAGTTGCTCTCCATCTTTTTATAAGCCCCCTTTTAGAACCAGAAGGTCACAATGAGGTCTCCCTGCAGTCTTCTTGTAGACACAACATTCTTAATCATTCTAGATTAACTGTCTTAACTAAATGCTACACGTTGTTATTTATGTTAATAAACACTTTATGATTACCATCCTCTATGATAAAACCTCTAAAAAATAAAATCATCTTACCTCTAAAATTTCTTGCAATGTTATCAGTTTTACAGCTGGCTCTGCAGAAGACCTCTGAAAAGATAACCATCCCCCCGACAAATTAACAAAATCCCAAACTAGGAAAAATGTTAATTGACAAAGTAAAATAATTACACAATTACTTGATTGCATAGTACACACCAGATGAAAACTTTTACTTAGATTTAGTCCTGACAGAAATACAAGGTAGCATTTACATCTACTAGTTCAAAACCCTATCCTTCAAACGTAACATTTTTTGAATTATCAAGATATTACTCTAAACTGATTGTAATGTTTTTACATGTGTTTACATTTAAATAAAATCAAGTACATGATATTTGTAATGTAATACGGAACCTTCCATGAAAAAGATTTGTTAGAGGAAAATATATTTTTCATGAGCTTTAAATAAATGTTTATAATACAAATTTGACACAACTCAAGACTTCATTGCATAGTGCCTTAATATTCTTTCATGATTTGACAGTGAATACTTAGTCGATTTGAATTTATGGAAAAAAATTATCAAGATTTAAAAACAGAATAATTAAAAATTTTGGTGGAAGAAAGAAGCAATGATAAAATATCAGTAGATTACTTGTTTTCCTGTGTAGCAAGCAAATCTAGCCATTTGTCTACAGAGATTCCATTGGCAGCAATGTCAGTGGATCAGCTTGTACTGTTGCACAGTAAACATGATTCTTTAATTTTCCAGTGTTATTCTTTTTCCACATGCACTTCAGTTACAAGAAATAGAGAAGATAATATTCCACTGGCTTTCTCAGCATTGCTGTTGAATATATCGATTTAAGTCTAAGATATTACCAGGTTTGCAGCACCTTATACAAACTCCACTTCTGGAACAGAGGAAGAATACAACCAAGAAAGAAAAATATGTGAAAGGCAAGTTCTGGATCCTTTTTTCCAGTCACAGTTTGTAATAGTAGCACCTGCAGAGAGCCTGAAGTTTCAGTTTTCAGGGAGAGCCTGCTCCACGGAAATTCTGCAAATCCTGGAGCCATGGCCTGGTAACATCTATCTATCTATATGCCTTTATCTGGATACTGGGCTGAGGAAATAGAATCTACATTGCCTACCTGCAAGAACTTCCTCAGAGCAAACATGAAGGTACTTCACAACCTCTGCTGATATATTTCCCTAGCCAGAATTACTACTAAAACAATAAGTACTGCTAATTACTTAATGCTTATAAAGTCATGTTGGGGGTTGGGTTCTCTTGTAGAATTTTTTTCCCATAAATTGCCAGGGAACTAATCACTGGGCACTTACGAAAGACAAAAGAAGTGGCCGGGGGTGGAGGGAGGGGAGGAACATGTGGACTTCACATTTGCTGGGGGGTGTGCTTGTGGGGAGAAGACACAGCAGGCTGTGGCTTTCAGACTGTGCAGGGGGAGATCTCTTTTTCACTGGCACCACTGGAGCAGAGTTCGAGTTTTCCTGCCACGGTCTCTTCCTGTGTGTCCCGGGAATCCTGAACCTGGCCCCTGTCTGCCTCGCTGGGAGCCGCTGCAGTTCCTGCCCCCCTCGCTGTTCCTTCGCTCCTGCTCCGAGTGTTCTCCACGCCTCAGCCCGCACCCCCTGCCTGCCGGGACTCGTGCTGCAGCTCCAGCCACCGCTGGGGAGCTTCTGATCCATCTCCAGCATCCCGGGACTCTGCACCACAGCTGCCTGTGTCGGGAACTGCACCGACGGGGAAAGGGTGCCAGTGGCAGAGAAAACTGTGACTGTTTCCCTGGTTCTGTCTGTGGTTCATCTCATAGTTATTTTTGTTCTGTTTTGCCGTGCTAAACACAAGTAAAGAACTGTTATCCATATCCTCACATCTTCACCTGAGAGCCCCTTAATTCTAAAATTATAACAATTCGGATAGAGGAGTTTTTTTTTCATTCTCCATTTCAGGAGAGGGTCCTGTTTGTCCTTAGCAATACCTGTCTTCCAAACTAAGCCAAGTCATTAAGCAGGATGCTCAGCATTTCATTCATTATTTAGCCTGAAAGGCACCTTCTTCACCCTTCCAATTAGACAGATTTACATAAAGAATATTTCTCAGCCTCTGGTTTTTTGTATTATTATCATGAAAAAAAAAGTCGATTTATAACCTAGAATTAAAATGCAAGACAATTGTTACTGCCTATATTGAAGGTGTAGGGCTGTGGCAATGGAAGCCAACCTGAGTTGCTGTGACCCAGTCTTCACTCCCACTCCCAATCCGACATGCATGTCACCAGGCCAAAGGAGAGTGGAACCAGATTGGCGAGGTCCGGAGCAGTTCAAACTATGCTGCAACCATGTCCTACAGATAGATATCAACCCTGTACATTTGCCCTCACACAGAACCACTGTGAACACAGGATGCTTCCACAAAGTGAAGCAAAATTACTGATGTGCAGAGTTAAGAGTTTGGTGCTGCCAGACTGTTGAACCAAGCTGATAATAGAAATGAATAATGTGTTCTCCTGAATCAACATAGCAGCAAATTTCAATGCCAGTGATTACAATTTTTATTTCTGACACTCGATGAACGTAGGCAAAAATGGCTGGCTGTTCTGCCTTCACAGTCAGTTACTTAGATGCAGATTAGGGGGTATCTGTAGTTAAGCCAAGTGATCCAAGTGAGTCAAAAGATACAGAAAAGCTATGAATTCACAGAGAGTGAAAAGAAAGAAAAATTTTCTTGTCAGAAATGAGACTGTGTTTAAGAGTTCAGGAAACGCAGAAATAAAATTTAAGCTAAGGAAAGATAAAACCTTATGTTGAAATTAATCAAAGTAGGTTTTTTTGTGTAAGTAAAGTGATTGGTGACAGCCAACATGGCTTCATTATAGACAATCTGAACCAAATAAATTTAGTGGCCTTCTGCAACAGAGTTACAGTATTTGTGGAAAAGGAAGAACAACTGATGTCATCTACCTGGACTCGTGCAAAGCATTTGACACTGTCCCACATAAGACTGTTTCTAAAATGGAGAGACTGAGAGCATATTATCTGTCATATTTACTAAAAGCATGAAAGGAAGGCATTGGTATGCAGAAAAGCTAAGATTCAACAAAATAAGATATCTGAATAATACTTTGAAAATTAACATCATGTCTTGACATCTCCACTTGGTATTTTTATATGCAAAATATGTCCTTATGTGCAAAACAAGCACTTTTTTTTACATTAAAAAATCACGATTCGTCAGCTGCATTACAGACAGAAAAAGACAAGGGTGTTATTTGTTGCTTTGGTGATGGGTGTGAGCTAGTAGTTTTACTTATAATATTGTTTCTTAGCAGGTTGCAAAAAGGATGAATCAAAGTGAAAACAAATACAGACAATGGGTGTTACTAGGATAAGCTAGGGAATTGAATACTGTCTCAAAGGAGAAGAGAAAGGTGTTGCTAGTTCAATTAGCAAAACAAAGAAAAAGAGGATGTGGAATTGCTGCCATAAATATATCAGGAGGAATAAACACAAGAAAGAAATAGAGGTATTCCAAGGAAAATGCTGGTGTAGGAATACCAGTTAATCTGTGTTAGACATTGATAAATTTAGACTGGAAGCTATGAGACAGTTTTTAACCAGAGTACTGAGGTACTAGAAGAAAAAACACAGGATAAACAGTAGTTAAAAAATTCTTTGTTCTAAAATGGAGCTCAATGATAATATTGAAGAAATTATATTATGTGGTTACCTGAAACAACAGGGAACTGGATTAAAAAAATCCTTTCTACTTCTGTAATGTTAAGTGTGCCTGATATAAAAATCAAAGCCTCCCTTTTTTTGTAGCTTTTTTGTATCTATCAAATAGTAATGGTAATAATTTTATTTTTACTGCACACTTTGAATTTCTTATGCAAAATATTCCCTGGCTGCCTATTTTCCCTGAAGTTTTAAGATGATTTTTGACCTAGTTTGCCTGAACAAAATCTGATGGTTAACATTCCAAACTACTCTGTAATTATAAACACTTTTCCTTGTTGTTCCAAAAACATTGTTAGACAATTAAAATTTGCTTTGCCAAGGAAAATAGGAATCTATTTACCCAGTCAAGTAAAAAAAAAAAAAAAAGAGCCTATTTGGACTGAACACCACACCACTTCCAAATTTGGCATAGGCTGCAGTTCAGTAAGAAATACAATATATTGCTATGTATCTTATTGGGTAAAGGATATATGCATTAAGAAAATATCCAGCTGGAAACAGCCTTAAGTTATATAAAACAACCTGAAAAATATAAATTAAACCTAGAGAATCAGCTGTAAAAACTATGCTTATTTCAAAATACAAATGCAGGTTCAACGCTAGTGACTTTAAACTGATATTGCATCTAATTAAATATAAATTGAACATTTCAAATTTAATAGGTAAAGAAGTCTTACCTTGTTTTTTTTCGTATTTTCACCTTTCTCTGGAAGGGGAAAATGTTCATCCAGGAATTCACCCAAAGCACTCAGGAGTTCTTTCTTACAGGTCTTTAATTTCGATATTTTATTTTTCAGTTCATCAAAATCTCTAATTTTCAAAATAACAGAAAAAACATAGCAATAGAAAAAGGGATCAAATCAAGTAACTAAAGAACCCTTCATAAGTAAAAAAATTCCTTATTGTCTATTGTTAGAAATTCAACATCTTTAATCACAGGATAAAGTAGCATTACTTTTGTGTTTCAAATACAGATTACTGAGCAATTATTTGATCTATTAAACAAAACAAGGAATTATTTTAAGAGTTTGCCTGCTTATTTGTTTCTCTTGATATTTAAATTCTTCAACTTATAACTCAAAAGTGTGGAAATACCTTTTTGTGGAAGGTCGTTCAACTTCGGTATTTGCCTCTTCTTCAATTTTATTAAGAGCATCTAGCATCTGTTTTTGTTCTTCACACCACTGCTGTTCTCTTTCAAATATGAAAAGTAGGAAATGGCACAACAGATAAATAATTTCCCTGAGCAGCCAAAAAAAGAAAACACTTACAGCATTACAAAGTCCAAATTATTGTTTTACCTTTTCAGATCTTCATCCAGCTGTTTATTCTTCGACTGAACTGTTAACATCATCATTTCGAGATCACTTTTTACTTTCTGCAACTATAAAAGAATAGATATTAAACTACTTTTTGTAGGTAGCCCAGTAGTATTTGTTCTATGTAAGACTACATCTGCAAATCCAATAGAGGGACAAAATCATCTACAATTTCTTAATAAACATTAAAATTCAGTTTAAAATGCAGGAGCTATTCAAAATGTCATGACTGTTGGCTCATTAGTTTTCTTGAAGCTCACAGAGCTTAACAAAATACTTAATTTTACCTGAAGCAAATTGTGGAGCACACACATGAACTGCTCAGCTGACAAACGACTGAGGAGAAAATGTGTACAGCACCAGGGCTTTGTTGTTTAAATTATTGCACCTGCTGGCAAGAAGGAATCCATGCTACTTGCACCACATAAAATGTAGAGAAAATGAAGATGCATCAAAGAAAGACTAACTGCATCCATGAATCAAATGATCCTCAGTGCTATGGACATATCTGGGACAGGAAATATGGAGAAATAAAACTACTGTAATCAGAAGCTACAGGCATTGTTGAATCTAGGGAACAGTGGACTCTCGGTGGGCTGGGTCCTTCATTATAGAATCAAAGAATGAGTAAGGTTGTCTTGAGGAATACATTCAGTGTAGGTAGCTCAGAGTGCAGCTGCAGTGGGAGCTGCAGGATGAGCTCTGGGTTGAGCTCTGGCAAGAGCCCCAGGCAAGAGGCCATGAACTGCCAACCCTCTGCAGAGCAAGGGGCCTGGGGACCTATGGCCCTGCCAGGTCAAGGGACACTGAGACAGGGCAGGAGCTGGTGACACCTGGACTTTCCTGGGTTTACACTGTGAGGGTATAAAAGCCCAGGGGTTCCTCCTCAGAGGCACCCAGCTCAAGCTGTTATTCTGTTATTATGCCATGATGAAATTATTTTAAGGATTTGGATGTGTGAGCCTAAGGGAAGAAGGAAACCTAGGGCTGAACTGGTAAGGAAACCTGATTTGTCTGTGTGAGTGTAACTGTGAATGGGGCTAGTGACTGATACCTAGGCACCTGCATTTTTGGACAGAGAAGTTTCCTTAACAGTTGTGAAGGACCACAGTGGGTCATGTGGTCCAACCTCCCTACTACCAGGCAGGGGTCATCCAAGAGCACAGGTTGCATCCAGACACTTCTAAAACTCCAGCAAGGGAGACTCCACAAACCTCTCTGGCCCATCTGTTCAGTGCACAGTAAAGCTCTTCCTTGTGTTCTTGTGCATCCCACTGCCTCGTGTCCTATTGCTTGGCATCACCGAGAAGAGCCTGGCTCCATTCATTTCAGACACTTACATAAATTGATGAGGTCCCCTGTTAGAGCAGTATGGTCTTCTACAAAATAACGTTTCTTATATAAGCCAATGATTTGGATGTATTTTTTCTGCTTCCATACAAAATAGGAGCACTTGAGAAATTAGCTCAAAGAATATACATTCTGAAAATAAGCTACAAAACAAATATGCTTTGTACATACAACGCCTGAAAAAAACCTGTAAACCTCAAATACAAGACCAACATGCCATAGCTATACAGGCAAATCAAAGTGTGTAACCTAACGACTTTTTGATTGTGACTCTTAACAGCATTTGGGTTTGCTGTTGTGAGTGATTCTAGAAGGTATTAGACACAGGAATATTTTCAAGTCACATAGCATTCCTATGTCCCATCAATATAGTATAATGTTACCCATAAGACATTCTTGATTTGCTTTTTCTTCCAATGGAGAAATTCAACAAACTATTTGCACATTATTGCCACAGAACTCAATGTCTAACTGACTCTTCCATGTAACACATATTATTAAAAAATTTTCTATTAGGTATGAAATGCAATATAACTTTTTGTTCAAAAAAGCATACAAAAATATCTCAAAGGATGGGGTCAGATTATTTTCAGTGGTGCTAAGTAATAGGACAAGGGGAACAGTGACTAACTAAAATACAGGAATATTTCAGAAATCCATCTGAAAATTAGGAAAAACTGCTTTACTGGGGGGTGACTGAGCACTGGAACAGGCTTCCCAGAGAGGCTGTGAAGTATCTTCTTCAAAGATATTCTAAAGCCACTTCAACACAATCCTGTGAGGCACTTAGGGGTAGGGTTTAGTGGCGGGTTTGGATGGTTGGACTTGATCATCTTAGAGGTCTTTTCCAACCTAAATTATCCTATGATTCTACCTCCTCTACTCAGCTATTCTGTGACAAAGTCCACTTAGCAATTAAAATTCACCCACAGATCATCTTGAAAATACAATTCTGAGTGGATCTTCTTGCCCAAGCACTTGTGCAATTTAAATGAAATCTTGAAAAGTACAGGGTGTAGGCTTCAGCCTTAGAAATGGGCCCTGTTGCATGATGTCAAAGATGATGGCTAAATCTTTGCAAGGCATGATCATCAGTCTCGTTGGCAAGAGATTTCTGCCTCCTGGTGGCACCCAGCACAATGGGGCTTCAATCCTGAGTGAGGCCTTGGAGCATTAATGTAGCAGGGATGTTGATTATCACATCATTTTTTGAGCTACTGTGATTAGATGGTGTGTCCAGAGGCAAAATACTGTTTATTGCGCATTATTCACTGACTTGTGCAATAAGCCAGTTTAAAACCTCACTCATAACAACTAGGAAATTTTACTAGTTATATTATAGGAGAAAAAAAGCATTAGAACAACATAAATGGCTGAAAGAAAATACAAGCATTTTAGCAGCAGACCACCCTAGGAACAGTCATAGGAAAATGCAGCAATTACATACATTGTTTTTCTTTTTTTCCCAACAGAATGTTATTATCGCTTATAAACAAAAAGACTTACCTCTTCTTTCCCTAATTCTAACAGTACATCTGGATTGGTAGAAATAACTGAAAAATAAAATGAATTGGTTATTTTTTTGCATTGGATGATAAAGATTTATTGATACTGAAAAGCAGCCTGGCTAGAGAGAAATTTGTGTACCTTCTAAAATACAGTTTGGCTCTCAGTAGCAGTTTAACCACATGCTGTGGTGTCCTGCTGGGCTAACCTGCCATCGCTATTCAGCAAATTAAATTAAACTGAAAAAAGTGCAGTGTTAATGACTGTGTGTAATTTTTTATACCTGAAATAGCTCCGAGTACATTGGTGTAGGTGCATAATGAATGAACACCACATTTCTATACACTTCAAGACAACTGAGCCTGATTTTTTCAGCAGAAAGGCATTCAATCAACATTACCAATGTGGGCAAACAAATTCTTCCAGTCTTCCAATTCCTTGTTAAACAGCCTCCCAAATGTTTGATCAGGACAACAGAAGCTACTTTTAATAACTTCAGAAGCATGTCACCATCCTCACTGTTCACAAGAAAAGTTATATGCAGGGAGATGAATGGCCCAGCAAGGCAAGTATTAAAACTCAAACACTGAGCAGCAGCAACACCTGAGCAAAGGCAAAGTACAATTCAAGAAGATGGAAATGTTTCCCCTGAATGCTTCTACAAAATGGAGTGATTTATGACGCATTTTCAGAATAAAAACTGAATTCTTGTTTTTTACAGCATTCAACAGACTCCAGTCAATTCGCAGTTCCATGTCAACTTGCATTTTCTGCATAAACATATGACTTTTTTGATCTATTTCAATACATTAACAGGAGAAACGAAACCTATTCTAACATATTAAAATCTTTATAAAAAAGACTTTTTGTGCAAATTTGGGCTTGAAATCTCCAATCTTACAAATAATTATTTAAATAAAATAATCCTTTAACAAAAAGGAAACCCTTAACCCTCATGACAGCATTAAACATTCCCTAAATACACATAACTGATGTAATAAACTCAGAAAAGTACTTTCTTTGGTAATGTTATAGTACTTACATTAAAAATTTTCAAGAACCTTTAGATTAGCAGTTTTAAAACTTTGTTCTGAGATGAAACTCGGAAAAACTACTGAGTTAAAAATGCATTAAATTAAATGTCTTCAATAAAATTCCTTTTACTTGGAAAATTAAAAAATCCGAGTACTGTGCTCCCAATTAAGGTTAAGAATTGTGGGAGATAGTCTGTGCTTTATTAGCATAAGATGTTTTTACTTACATGAATATCCTACCTACACGATAAAATTCATTGGTGCACTTCTATTCACATTCACTGGCATATTTGAAAAAAACACATACAATTCCTCCCCCTGCTACTTCCTGTTGACATGATCTTTATAAGTCCTCCCTCACCAATTATTATCAATTTTTACAACTGCCTCATAACACTTCTTTATTCTTAGATACCTAATCCTGAGTTCATGCTTGCCATTCAGTGTTCATATTGTGTCAGTATCAGAACAGAAGGCTCTGTCTTCCTTGGAAAGAAATCACTAACCATAATTTAGTGAAGGAACAATGCAGATCTAAAACTCTAGGACAACACATGCCAGCTGCTGCTGTAAATTCACTGATTGCTCAATCCACTATGAATTAAATCTTTTTCAGTTGCAGAATCACTACACTTGCAAAAATCAAATGTCAGACACAACTGCCTAGTGATACAAAATACAATTACTAAGAAAAATACTACCAGATGCTAGGAATGTAAAAGCAACTACTATGCACATGTTTATACAGAAACTCATATTAAAATAAAACTAAAGGGTATTTGGCAGAATATTGCTATTTTGCAAAGAAAAACAGAAATTATTCAAAGACCACAACTGTTCAAAATGGTTTAAAATATGGTTCTTTCACTTCCTGATTTTGCAAAGGTAAAAGTTAAATTTTACTTTTATAAGCCAAATGCTTTTTGAAAAGTTTTAGTTCAGCTGATTTAGCAGATCTAGAGCTACATAAATAATACCAGAAATGAGAAAGAAAAAGAGTCTAAAGTAAATGCTTTGCAAAAATAAAATTTGCATCATGAATTCAAGTCTGTTTGCCAATACTGTGCTCAAAAAAATGTACAGCTGCCAAGTTATAACCTCTGAAAATAAGGTTTAAGATTGAAATGCTGACAGGTCCTCATTTACAGGAAATGAACTGGCCACTACTACAAGCAAAAACCAAAGTAAAAAGACAGCCTGACATTCATGAAGTATTAGTAAATTGTAATAAATCAGAGTTTCTATTTAGATAAAAACAGACAATGTTTTCAATTAAGTAATTCCTCCTTCAAAACAAATAGTAGGTAGAAAGAAGCCAAGACAGAGAAGTAAGCAAAGTGTACTCCTCATTTTCATACAAACGCCATAACTCTATTCAGATTCTTAGCAGCAACTTCTTTTCTTCCACTGGAAAGGGAGCCAAAAAAGGCAGAGATTTAGCTGTAAAATATTAATTATAAATACATAATTTCTCTATTACAAAATTAAGATTTCTAATAAGAAATATTATCATGTAGGAAGAAGTAAGAATGGTTGAACAAAGCAAGCCAGCAAGCCAAAAAAATAGGCCAAGGATATTTTTAAGCCAATAGACTGAAGTTTAATATACATATTTTAGTACAGAAATCTAACAGCCTCAGGTATTTTCCTCAGATAAAAACTAAGTTATTTCAATTAATTTGCTTTAAGCCAGCAGCTTATTCATGAAAAGCAGCCAGGAACCAGTATGTTCCAAATTCATTCATGCCTTTGGTCTACATACCTCAGAAGCACTGGAGGCTGACAGTTCTTGGAGGGAGGGTTACAACACTGAACTATGAATTTATTCTAATAGAGCAACAGTATCTATTTATAAGAAAGAAAAATATTTTTCCTAGCTTCTCTTATTTAGTGATGATATGAAGCAAGTACATAAACTTTGAAAAAAGCTAGAGAACTGCCTCTAATGTTCATCTGAAAAGGCATTTCCATTTGGCTAAATTACAGAACATTAGAAAACACCATGTACTGTCTATAACACTTTCCTATAATTTTGCATAAACTAAGCCTCTACTGGTATAAAAATATTCAAATGAGCTAATATATTAATTTAAAGATTAACAAGAAGTTTCACTGGATTGACAGGTGATAACATGTCCTGTCCAGGAGACATAACCAAGAGTACTACAAGAATATTAATGATAGTGTAGCGTGAACTGTTTTAGGAATCTCCACATGGGACATCTGAAAACAAAGACTATTTCCTCACACTTAGATCCTGAATGCTTGTATTTCCAGTGTCTGGCCACATCAACCTTGGGAAAGAGTGAAATCTGTCAGCAGTGATGCTTATTTTGAATTCTGAAGAACTGAGGAATTTATACCTTTTGACAGATAATGCCTAACAAATATAAGAACTACCACTAGTCTCAGTGTTTTGTGTTTCTCAGGATCAGTAAGTGTTCTGGATTCCTGTGTTGTTTAAAAATTCTAGTGTCTCTTACCACTTCCTCTTGGCTTGAAATCTCCAATCCCTGTTAATTCAAAGTAAGTATTTTACTGCAGTGTAAAGGGCTTGGCATTGAAGGTGTACTTCGAAGTTTCAAATGGCACATCATAATACAACACACCTTTGTAAAATATTAATAAATAATAATTGGAATATGTTTGGTTAATATATCAGCTTCTTAAAACACAAAATGAAGACAATACTATTTGGCAAAGCATTTCTGTTTTAGAAAGGAAATACAAATAAAAGGTGGAGAAGAAACAATCACACAGAAAAAATACGAAGGAGGGTAACAGGATAATGAACTTTTATTTGGTTAGGAGATCTGCTGATAGTTGTCTTCCGATTTAACTGACTGATGAATGGTAGTATGACCCACTCACTTATTTGTCCAGAATCATAGGATTAAGTTATAGTAG
This sequence comes from Sitta carolinensis, assembly GCA_032173965.1. Taxonomy (NCBI): domain Eukaryota; kingdom Metazoa; phylum Chordata; class Aves; order Passeriformes; family Sittidae; genus Sitta; species Sitta carolinensis. Next base: position 24,434,257 of record CM063313.1, on the reverse strand, counting down.
AATTCACTTTTAGTTTCAAGTCAACTTAGAACTGAAGTGCAAAAATAACGAAGAAATGAAACATACATGCTACTTTTTTAAGTAGCATTAAATTTACTTTAATTTTTAAGCAGTTATGGAATGAAAATACAATCAGCACAGGCACAATATACTCACAGCCTAGATGAAAGAAACTTTGCAGATTATATAGGCATTCTTTACAAAGAAACAGTTACTTACTTTCAGGGTTTCTTGCTTGCCACTGACGACAATCTACTGTTAGAGCCTTCCATTGCAGCATTAACAATGAAAGCTGTGTAACAAGAAAAGAAACATCTCTTGAAGTGTGTTGAGTTGCATTGGCATAAAATGAGGCAGAACGGGATAGAAATTGAGTTATTAAGTTGATACAGCAGAAAACAAAAGAGTATCTATTACAATAGAACACTAGTTCCTTCAAAATATTTTACAGTCACTCACAGGGATCAAGAAATGTTTCTATTATTTTTTCAAAAGGGGGAAATGAGAAGGACTCAGAGTTGGCAGAGTTGTGAAGATCCTTCAGAGGAAGGTTTATATATGTAAAGAAATGCTTTTTAATGTCATCTCTGAACCTCCCTTCATCTATCTTTGAACCATTCCCACACAGTGTATCACTGGGTATCGGAGAGAAGATATATATCAGCATCTCCCTCTCCACCTCCCTAAGGAAACTGTAGTGAACCAGGGCACCCCCCAGTTCCTTCTCTACAAAGTAGAGAAGCCCAAAGTCCTCAGCAGTTCCTCACAGGATGTGCCTTCTGGCCCTCTCACAAGCTTTCTTGCCTTCCTCTGGCTGCACTCAAGGACCTTCACAACCTTCTTAAATTGTGGGGTACAGAATGGCACCGAGCACTCCAGGGGAGGCTGCACAGCACTGAATACAGGGGATAATCCCCTCTCTTGTGGCTGGCAGTGCTCAAGGCTCCAGGGATGCTATCTGCCCTCCAGGGCACACTGTGGGTTCACCTGGAGCTGCTGCCAACCAGGACCCTCAGATCCCTTCCCACAGGGCTGCCCCAGAGACACTCCTTTCCCACTTTTTTTGCTGTTATTAAATGTCATGCCACTGAGGATTGCCCGATGTTCTAAGCTGCTAGATCCCTCTGCAAGGCCTCTGGTCCCTCCAGAGTGTTATCAGCACCTTGCTAATGGTGCACTCCAATCCTCCACCCAGATCCCTGATAAACACATGGAACAGAACTGGCCCTAGGGCCTAGGTTGGCCCCTGAGGAGCCCCACTGGTGGCTGGTCACCAGCCAGACACAGCCCCAGGTGCTGCACCCCACTGAGCTCTGCCCTTCTGCCAGGTCTTCACCCAGCACACCGTGAACCTGCTCATCCCACAGCTGCACAGATGTCCAGAAGGATGCTGTGAGTCTGGAGGAGAACCACAAAGATGATTGGAAGGCTGGAACACCTCTCCTATAAAGACACGTGAGGGTAGCTGAGGTTGTTCAGCCTGGAGAAGGTTCCAGGGAAACATTATGGGACCTTCCAGTACCTGAATGGGGCCTAAAAGAAAGAAGAGGGACTGTTTTGCAAGTCCATGTAGTGATAGGAAAAGGGAAAATGGCCTTACAATGAAAGAGGGAAGGTTTAGATTAGATATTAGGAAGAAATTCTTTATTGTGTAAGCATAGAGACATAGGATCAGTTTGCACAGAGAAGCTGCAGATGCCCCGAGAAGGGTTCCAGGCCAGATTGGATGGGGCTTTGAGCAACCTGATCTAGTGGAAGGTGTCAGGCCTATGCCTGATGATGTTTAAGGTTCTTTCTAACCCAGGCCATTCTATGAATCTATGGTCTTAACAGAAAATGAAGTATTTTTAAAAAAACACTGTCTTACCTTGGCATCTGATGGTGGCAGGGTCTCTGTTCCTAGAAGCATTAGCTTGCTCTGACACTTGGTAGAAAAAAAATGAAACACAAATAAAGTTTGTTTACTCTTCTCGTTTATAAGAACAAAGCAAAATTCTTAGAAATTTAAACTTAACTTCTTTAATATAAGAATAAAAGAATTTTAATTTGGATTCTTTCACATCCCTTATACCCTAACCTAGAAGAGCAAATTAAGAAATGTTTAGAAATTATAGCACAGTAAAGTAGAACTTAATTAACTATGAAGAAGAAAAATAGCAGTTAAAGAAAGATGTACCCTTTGAGTAAAAAGGCAAGTTATGAGGGAAAAGTGCATACAATGTAGGGAAAGGCATTGAACAGATGAAGAACATGAGAAACTGTGAAGAGAGTCATGGACAAGGCTGTACAGAGAAGCTGCCGAGAAGGTAACACACGTTCTGCTACTCTTCTGGCTCTCCAAGCAAAGAAATCATATTATAATAAATATTTTTAGTTTTAAGTCATTTAGGGCACTGTACAGTTCAGCAGTGGTCTGTTTTTTGTGAGCATACTTCTGTTGGGGGTTGGGTTTTCTTGTACAATTCTTTTCCATAAGTTGCTAGGGAACTAATTACTGGGTACTTATAGGTACTTAAGACAAAAGAAGTGGCTGAAGTTGAAGGAGAGGGTGAGCACCTGGACTTCACTTCTCTCTGGGGAGTTCTTGGCTCAGGAAGGGAAGAGCGAGGCTGTGGTTTCTGACTTTGTGGGAACCAGGAAATCCTTATGACTGTCCTGAGAAGATTTATGATTCACAAGAATTTAGATAGAATAATAATTAGTATGTCACACGGTGAAAAAGTAGAATTTGTGGATTTTAGATGTGAGATCAGGGGACAAAGATGGAGGAAATGGGGTGTGTCCCTGAGCTGCTTCTTCATCCTCTTGTTCTCCATCTTCTGTGGTGGTGTGGCACATTTGGATTGGTTTGGAACAAAAGTACACTGTACAATATAGTGGATAGATATTGGAGAATTGTTATAAATAAAGTACATGTAATTTTCAGTATAAAAGATAGTGCCCTCCCAAGGGCGGACAGATGAAGCAAGGACAGACGAAGGAAGGACAGACGAAGGGCAGACAGACCAAAGAGGAAAGCACTGGCCTGCAGAGAAGCTGTGGCAGGCCAGGGAATGAATATGCGATAACAAAGAATAAACAAATTCCTGAGAATGAGAAAACAGACAACTCGACCTCTTCTTCAGACGCAGGGCTGGGGGAAAACAGAGAGCCTTCACAGAGACAGAGACAAGTTAAGTTAGGTGAAAGCCAAACTCACAGAGCTCTCAGAAACCCCAGGAAGGCCCAGACAAGAAAAATAAAAAAAACAACAACAGAAAGAAAGAAAACATATTTTTATATTTTTAAAAACCTAACATGACTTCAGGGATTTTTTTTTTCACCAGCACCACAGGAGCTCAGCTCAGGGTGGCCTGCCCCTGTCTCTTCCTGTATGCCCTAGGAATTCTGAACCTCGCCCCTCTCTGCCCCACTGGGAGCTGCGCTGCCGCAGTTTCTGCGCCAGCTGTTCCTTTGCTCCTGCTCTGCGTGTTCTCTACACCGCAGCCTGCACCCCCTGCCCTTCTGGAATGTTTGCTGCAGCTCCAGCTACCGCCGCCGAGTTCCTGATACATCTCCAGCATCCCGGGACTCTTCACTCGGGCAGTTTGTGACGGTAACTGCCCACAGGGGAAGAGTGCCAGCGGCAGAGAAAACTGTGACTGTTTCCCTGGTTCTGTTTGTTGCTCACACAATAGTTATCGTTGTTCTGTTTGCCTTGCTAAACACAAGTTTAGAACCGCTACTCCTATCCTCACATCCTTGCCTGAGAGCCCCTTAATTCCAAAATTATAATGATTCAGAGAGAGGAGGTTTGCATTCTCCATTTCTGGAGGGGATCATGTTTGGCCCTAGCAAATACGTGCCTTCCAAACTAAGACAACTACATCAGCTCTCACGACTGCAATGGGATGTATATGCAGTCTAAAATTCAAGCCACAACAAATATCCAAGGCTTAAATAGGAGACACCTGATAAACTCTCTTTTTTTCTGTCACCAATTTAACCTACTCCATAACAAGGCAGGATGTATTCTACTAAGCACTAGAAGTACTAAGAAATACTTTGGAAACCTTGCTTTTGATATCTAGATATCAGAACACTTTATATGAATTCTCCCACAAGAACAGTTCAGGATGACACACAATCATTGGAACGTTACATGTAACCAGGAGCTAATTAAACTACTATTAGTTTAAACCTTCTGCCAAAACACGAGTGCATCCAGTAGGCAAAATCCAAATAGTAAAAAAACTTTTGTTTTCACCAACTTCCAAAAGTAACACATCACTTCTTGTATTATTTTGGGCTTGCTGAGAATGAGGAACAAGATAGCAAGTATTTTCAATTAAATCAAAAGAGTAATCATTCAGATTTCCTTTCTAATTTGAAAATTTCAAAGAAAGTTTAGGTCCTCTGATGTGGTGCCAAATAAAAGTTTAGAAAGTGAGACACAGAATTCCCTGCTGCTTGTTACAAGCAAACTTACCTGAACACTCAACAAGAAATAAATCCCATTAGTCTTTTTAAATCAACTTGTGTAAAATTATTGCATTGCGAGTTGTCGGTATTTTGTTCTATTTTAAGTTTGGGAACACTTCAGTATAATGTTTTGAACCTACAACTCAGAACTCAAGCAAGTAACATGTAAGAACAGTAAAAAATTGAGTGAAGCGATTAAAACTCTGAATATATAATTCAGAACATGACTTTTCATCAGATTCAGCAGAATCTTAAAGGTACAGTATTCCCAAAGAGCTGATAGAAGTTTATCTTTCCTGGGAATCCTGTAGATAAAAATAACCAGCCCTAAAGTGTTCTTTGTTAGCATATTGTACCATGTATCAAGAGAGAAATTTTAATCATGACAATGTAACTGTCAATTTTCATAAGCGTAGGAAAACATTGCTGTCCTCCTGTGCCTCTCTCTCCTCCTATTCTCTCTCTCCTCTAAGATTCAAAGGACCTGTGAAATGGAATCCCATCTTTTGTGAGGCTAAAGAGAGAAATATCTTTTTAAGATGGTAGTACCGCAACACAAGTAAATGGTATAATTTTCCGTTATTTTAACATATACTCCCACACTGACTAAATCATAAAATCAGCACATTGACAGTACAAGGCATTCTTCACCCCTGCCAGCACTTCTACATTTGACCTTTCTGAAGCTTTTCTTTCCTATTTTTTTTTTTTGTTTGTGACTTTTTTCTTTGTTTGTTGGGGTTTTTTTGGCTGGTTCAGTTTTATTGAAGTGCTTTCTTTAGGGGGATGAGGGCAAACATGTGGTGAATACAATAATTTTGAAAAAGCTTCATAATAAACCTTGTGTCTCATTTACATTTGCATACCTCTTCCATCTGCTTCCAAATATGCTCACATTCATCCATGAGTTCTTCCTTGGCATCTGCAGGACCAGTTGTGTTAGTGATTTCTGATGAACTTTCAGCCTGGTAACAAGCAAACAGAACAGTTATCATGTAGTTCTAAAATAACTGATTACTAAATCATACCTGCCACTTTAGATCAACTATGTAAAAGAATAAACTCCCTTAATCCAAAGCTTTTAGCTAACTCCTCTACAGTTCTAGAAAACACACAGCCATTAAATAAAATAAAATAACTATATAACTAAAATTAGAAGACACCAATAATTTACTTTTGAAATTGAATGACAAAAACCTAAATTTTCATAATTGCTTTGATTATCTGCAATGGTTTCTTTAATTTCTAACAACTTTAATAAAGAAACGATAAGAGAATCTCACATCTACAAAGCCACACTTTACATCCTTTTTTAATTTAAAAATGTTATCTAGAAAGTTTAAAGCACTTACTTCGGCTCTGTCAATAAACGTGCTAATATATTTCTCCTTGTTTTGAATGCAGAATATTTTTCATTAACAAATAAAGCATCCTCAAAGTTATTAGAAAAATAAACAAAAGAACCTGAAAGATATACAGACGACCAAAGAAAAAGGCACGTGGACAGCCAAAAGAAAAATCAACTCAAGTTAAATTAAAAACTTTGAGCAACTGTTGGGTCAGAAAGAAACACATAAAAATTCATAAATTTAAGTCTAGCTTTCTCACTTATAAAATACATGAATGACATCAGCAATTAACAGGGGAAAAATAAGACGGGCCAAATTTTTTTTCCCAGGGAAACAACCAACAGGCTACATGTACCAGATGCAGGAAGACTTTAAAATACCTTAGTGGATCACTAAGCCCACCAAACACAGATAACGATTTAAAGAAGAATTGCACTTATCTACCTTCTTAAAGAAGCACAAACTACTAACTGAATCTTTTGTTCTTTTTCAGAACAAAAACATGGTATCAGAAAAAATTATGTCGAAAACCCGACTTAAAGCGAGTGAAATATTCAACCAGTACTTCCAAAGTTCAAGTACCTCGTAGCAAAGAAAATCACATCTCACTGATGCTGGAATTGCACTAGAGAACTCATACGTAGCCAATACGTCTACTAATCCTTCCTAACAAATTTGTTGCGTTTAAAGGGGAACACTACAAAATCTAGGTTACCATAATCTTGTAAGAACGAATGAGCATAGGTTTTGCAAAGGAAAATAATTATCTTCTTAAGGCTCTTGCAATGTGTCCATAATAAAAACCAGAACCAATTCCCATAATTTATTAAGGCTTCTGAAATGCTCCAGCAAAGACTGCCCAGAAAGAAGAAACTAAGAAAGAAACTAAGCAGTCTTTAGTTTTTTCTCATACAAAAAAACTGTTAAGGAGACAAACAAAGAGGGTCTGGGGGCAAAATGGGGAGAGTGAAGAATAAAAGGAGGAGGAGAAAAAAAACCTCCATGTTTTAGAAATTTGAAAGGAGTCCTAGGGTGGGATAAAAACCTATTTTGTCTGTGTCCCCTGCAATACAATTCATTACCATGAAAGCATTATATGAAATAAAACTCTGAAGAGAAAGCCAGAAAATCTCCATCACACAAAAATGATTAAGTGATTCTGTTGTTGTTGTTGTTGACTTTAAATTTCTGGATCAATTTCATACAAGATTTTGAAATGTACATGTTCTGAGACATGACACAACTCTCAGAAGTCAAACTGACTTGCAGTCCTTAACGCTGTGCTCTCAACTGCCTTACAGAGTACGCACTCTGAAGTGTCACTTGCAGACATAATTTTCTTCTAGCTTGCAGTTTTCTCTATTTTAGTATGGTTAAATTACATTTCTATTTCTACACTATACCTGAAAACTGAAGGTTTTTATGGCAGTAATACTAATGTCTTCCAGTTTCAACATGTTATTCCTTCTTACTGTGTTTTAGGACTACATAATCAGGTAAGAAATACACACATGTCCAAGTGTAGGCTCTATGCTAGCCAAGGCTTTACGAAAAAAAATCACAGAATGGGTTAGGTTGGAAGGTATCACAGGGGCTCATCTGGTCCAACCTCCCTGCTGAAGCAGGGTCATCCCAGAGCACACGGCACAGGATTGTGTCCAGACGGTGCTTGAATATTTCCAGTGAGGGGGACTCCCCAGTGTCTCTGGGCAATCTGTTCCAGTGCATGGTGACCTGCAGAGTTAAGAAGCTCTTCCTCATGTTGAGGTGGAACTTCTTGTGCATCAGTTTCTGCCCATTGCCTCTCGTCCTACTGCTCAGAACCACCGAGAAGAGCCTGACTCCATTCTCTCGGCACTGTCCCTTCATATACTTATACACATTAAGAGGGCGAAATAAGTCACGTGACCAAGCACAAAACGACCAATTGCGGGAAGACGGTGAGGGAGGGGAAAGTGATAGCAGGTTTGTAAAAGAGACAGGAAGGCACATTAGGAAGCAAATATCTGCAGGGTAAACAAATAAACCAACAAATAACATCGCAAAAGCGGTGAGACAGGGAGCCCCCACGCCCCCGACGCGAACCCCCCCAGCTCAACGGAGGACGTGAGGCGAGACATTCCTGCTCACAGACGAGGAATTCCCTTCCCGGCCAGGAAGCCAGTGCCCTCCCTGCAAAGAAGCCCCGCGGCCCCAGCGGCAGAACGCACCTCCCGGCCCCGAGATGTCGGAGCGCCGGGCTGCCCCGGGCTGCCCTGAGCCCCCCACCGCTCACCCGCCGCCCATCCCGCCCGTTACTACCATGGCCGCTTCACGCCCTTCGCTCCGCGCCTCATACGTCACTCCCAGAGCGCGCTGCGCGGTGACGTCACACCATGGCGTCCGTCGAGCACGAGCGCAAGCGAAAGCTGCCGGAGCTGGAGGCGAGCGGCTCGGATCCGGCGGTAGCGGGCGAGGAGGATGAGGAGGAGCGCTGGGTCGGCCCGCTCCCAGGGGAGGCCGCGCAGGCGAAGAAGAGGAGAGGTGAGGGGAGGCACGGAGCTGTGCCCTGACTGGGGTCTGGGCCGTGGGATCGCCTCCAGGCCCCCCGGGCGGGAGCGGCCACGGGGCGAGGACAGCTGTCAGCTGTCGGGAGCCCGTGTCCTGAGGGTGTGTCTGATACAAAATGAGCGCGCTGGGGAGAAACCTTCGGCTGCCGAATTACAGGGTGAGGGTGCCACGTGCTGTGGCCGTTCAGCCTGGAGAAGAGAAGGTTACGTGGAGACACTTTTCAGGCTGAGAGCTCTGCTGTGCATGCTGAAGGTGTGCTGTTTACAGATGTGGAGTTAATCCATCTTTTAGACCACTGTCCTAAACTGGAGCAGCAGAAGAAGCCTCTAGGCTGTTATTTTGGCGTGTGGTATTGGTGTGTGCAACAGTTCCCAGCTCTCTGGGTATTACTTTAAGTTTTCTTTAAGCAAAGAAAACAATGTTCAGCAGATGTAAACATGCAAGTTCAATAAAAAGTACCGTTGCACTGGTGTTAACAAGTAGGATCTAGAAATCGGAAACAAAACTCAAAATCAGATTATTTTAGGTCAGCCAATTAAGCAACGAAATAGGTAGATACCAGCACTTGGAATTTAGACTACAGGATCTGTGTAGGACCAGAAATCTAGTGAAAACAAAGGAGTACACGTGGTGTTAGGATGAAATGAGGCTCAGGTGACCTGTTTCCTGGCAGTCGTTTAAAAGCTGTTAATCGACTGGGTTTTTTTGAAACAATGAGACAGTTAACAGTAACAGTTGCTTTAAAAGGGAAGAGCAGTGTGAGTTAAAGCAGCATTTGTGTGGCTTTAGTCCGCGGAAAATGTGTAAGTCCGAGTGCAAAGCCAGATCTAAAGGCCCTTTAATTATGTTTGCACAAAGTCCTGCGTAAAATATGAGTAAGCAATGCAAGGGTAAGTAAAAGAGAATAGAATGTAGCTGTAACTTCATTAAAAATAATCCAGATTTTTCTTTTTATTCTGTGTAGTTCTTGAATTCGAACACGTTTATCTGGAAAATCTGCCCTCGGCTTCGATGTACGAACGCAGTTACATGCACAGAGATGTTATTACGCACGTAGCATGTACGAAGTAAGTACTTTTGTTTTCCATTTTATTTCTTTTTCTGGGGTGTATTTTTGTGTATGCTCACAAGTTTTCATTGTAGAATGTTTGTATTGGAAAGTTACAGTGTCCTGAGGTGGTTTCTAAAGGGTGGTGGTTTTTTTTTTTTTAAACTAAGTGGCTTACCTGAAAGAAAGATATAAGTTGTTTTTATAGGCTAAAGCAGGGTCTTTAAACCCTTTATATTATATTTATATATAAAAATATAGTTAGACTTACATATTTAAAAAGGATGGTGTTATATGTTTCTTCAGTTTAGGCTATGACTCTTCATAGTATAATCCAGAATGCACTAAAATACCTGTTTTGATTTTCCAGGAGTTATAGTACCTATTCAAACAGGCTCTCACAGCAATTTCTTGATATTTCATTCTCTGCACAATGTTAATTCTTTTGCAAATTACTGACTAGTGGGAAGGTGCATGATGTGTGTACTTTTTTCTTTTGTAATTGTAGGACAGATTTTATCATAACAGCCAGCCATGATGGACATGTAAAATTCTGGAAGAAAATAGAAGAAGGGATTGAGTTTGTTAAACACTTCCGAAGCCACTTAGGTGAGAAATTGCTTTCTTATCTGAAGGACCTCACTTTTTCCTCTCCCTTGCTCTTTGTTGTTTGAAGAGATAGTGCAAAAAGAAAGAGAGATTCTGGGTTTCCTTTAGTGCAGTCAGAGATTAAATGAAACCTACCAATCTTCCTTTTATTCCTCTGACCTGTTAAATTTTGCTCCCAAGCTCTATCGGGAATAGGATGAAAACGAGACATGTTTGCGCAGTTCCCTACAGCCTTTGCATTGCCTTGTGTGCTGCTTCTGGGGAGAATATAAGGGACATAGGTGAACAAGATACACAGAAGTGTTCATAAAATCCAGAGAAGTTTAAAAATATATTGCTTTAAATAAGGGTACCTCATGCTTTTTTCCCCAGCAGTGTGGAAAAAAACCAGTTATTTTCATCTGGAATTACCTTTACTGTAGAGTAGATTCTGTGTTATTGTTGTAATTATCAGATGAATTGCAATTAAGAGAAACTTTAACCTAATTTTCTGAGCTAATAAGTACACAAAGCTTTTCCGCACTATGCTAAACTTTAAATAGGCTGGACAGAAAATTATGCTCTCGATGGGATTAGAAATTATGGTATGCCTGAAGGAAAAGAAATCCAGTTTGATATGCATAATGTTACAGTAAGAAAAATATTTAATAATGGGGAGTAGATGTATTGTTTCAGAGTTACAAGAAATATTAAAGTCTGTTTTTCATCTTAACTATCAGCTTATCATATATAGAAGCAAAATTTAAGAACAAAACCTACCAGCGAAAATCAGCGTAGTGAGAAATTTATGTAAGGCTCAATTGCAGAGGAGTTTTGAGTTTCATGGGTTTAATAGTCTGTAGTGTTCTGCTGCTTTTACCCTGTTGAAAGATGCAAGCTGAGGAGCATATGATGTTTACCCCATCATAATGTTCTCAATTTCTAAAATCAACATTTTGAACTAAACTTTCTGCTGCTATAATCTCTTACCATGTTTTTGATAAATTGTTCATTATCACATACCTGAGTCTAAACACTTATAGGCTATAAAGTGTTGGGTTTTGAATTTTTTTAATAATATTTTATTGAAGTCAGGTAGACTTTTAAATGGGAAAGGTGACAAAACAGTTGGGAAAGAGGTTTAAACCTCTGTAGGTTTTTCCTTTTTAATACTGAAATGAAGAATGTCCTTTCCTGTTTTTTAATAGTATCTTAATTCACAGGTGTTATTGAGAGTATTGCTGTTAGTTCAGAGGGGGCATTATTCTGCTCAGTTGGAGATGACAAAGCAATGAAGGTGTTTGATGTAGTCAACTTTGACATGATCAACATGCTGAAACTTGGGTAAGTTACTTAGTCCTCCAAGGAGTTCATTTGAGTTTATCAGTGGGGGTTGTTTTGCTAAGAGATAAGTCAGTAATTTGGGGTTCTTGAATTCTTCCCTTTCCCCCATGTCCCAGTCAGATGAAGTTGAGTAAATTGCATTATCTGAAATGAATCCAGTGGCTAGAGACTGCGTGACAGAATAGAAGAAATTACTACTGAAGCAGTAGAAGAGAGGAGTAGGAAAAGAGCTTTCTCGGTGTTAAATATTATGCACAAAGATGTGGGGTTTCTTCAAATATCTAGCTAGGCATAATTTCTTTCTGTCGTTTGGCACTGAATTTAAAAATTACAGTCTATTAGTAGTTCCATTAGAGAAGGGATTTCGCCTGTATGTATTGTCTCATTTGTTGTCGTAGGGATACAATTTCTTTTTTCCGTAAGAAGCAGTATTGTTGTCTTCTTTAGTCTTGTAGCATTTTTGTAGTTACATGGTATGTAGCTAAAGGATCTGGGAGAAACAGGAATGGATGTTACTGGAATTATAACAATACCAGAGAAAAACAAGCCCCACACTGTTAAAAGGGTGGATTTGAAGGGCTGGAGGATCCACAAATGCTGCATCAAGAACAGCAGAAATACTGATTTCTCCACAAGCCTTCTAGAATTGGAAGACATATTCTTTGTAGGCTATGATGTATTGGTTAATTTTGAAACTGAATAGAAGTATAAAGTCAGGGAAAAAAAGCTTTTACACAGGAACATCTAATAAAAGCATATGCTATCTGCCTGGGTTTTTTTATAGTTTTATCCTCCAGATAATGTACTTTACGTATAGGAATTGATTTCCTCTTGGCTGTCTGTTCTGAAAAGGTTCCAGTTAGGCTTAATCTTTTCAGTTTTGCTGTTATTTTTGACATAGCAGGCCTGTACTGTCACTACTTAATTGGTAAAATTATAGGAAAAAAATATTCGAAAAAGCACTCCTGGTCTTCAGAGCTTTCCAGTTTTAAATATTCTATACCCTGTAGCTCTGCAAATCCCCATGCTTTATGCTTCCATCCATGATGTGGAGAAGATTGGCTATTTCTGTAGAGACTTCATATTTATTTATTTGATCCTGTTCTTTCTAATGAACCTGAGATGAAATATTTGTTTCTCTTTACTGACAGACATTGAAAATACAAATTATTTGTGTCTGTCATAATGTCAGAATATCACCAGTCTATCAGCATGTGTTAGTTGATTTGCAAAAGAACACTAAGCATGTGTTTCCTGTGGAGACTGTATAATTTTTTAAACATTTGCCATTTTGTCTGAGTTCTAGTTTTCAGAATCTTTGCTTACTGACTTTAAAACAGACATAACTTACCTTGTTGGTTATATCTCTGACTGTCTTATTTGCAGATTACGCTTTTGCAAGTAGCAAATGAGTTCTTTCTTAAATGCACTCACAACCCTTATTGACTATAGGGGAATTGTCTTAATTTTGTTTGTATCACTTCTTTGAGGTTTTGTGGGTTTTTTTCTGGCAAGATCTAGTTGAACTTTTCCATTAGTGTATGGCAGAGGTGCAGTTTTCATTTCTACTGAGTCATTACTCACTTAACAGATGGAGGAGAAATGGTATTGACTCATATCAGTTGAGTTCTATTTTTTAATGCCACCTGGGCTTTTTATCTGGATTTCTGTCCAAATTCCTCCTTTTTACCCATTTTCTACTTTGACAAATACAGCTTCTTTACAAAACAATATGGAAGGAACAGAAGTTGGTATTTCTTGGTAAAGCTTGTTTATAATATGGTGAATATTAGCAAGATACATATTAGCAAAACTATTAAATAAAGTTTAAAATTTGCTTCTGATGTTTGATTTCAAGTTACAGGATAACTTGACTCTTACCTAATTAAAACCTTTCCTTATTTTTTTTTCCTTTCTACTCTTTGTTGCAGCTACCACCCTGGCCAATGTGAATGGGTATATTGCCCTGGAGATGCCATATCTTCTGTTGCAACATCTGAGAAAAGCACGGGAAAAATATTCATATATGATGGACGAGGAAATAACCAGCCTCTTCATGTTTTTGATAAACTCCATATGTCCCCACTTACTCAGATACGCCTGAACCCTGTCTACAAAGTAGTTGTGTCTTCTGACAAGTCTGGAATGATCGAGTACTGGACTGGGACTCCTCATGAATATAAATTTCCCAAGAATGTGAACTGGGAGTATAAAACAGATACCGATCTATATGAATTTGCTAAATGCAAGGCTTACCCATCCAGTATAAGTTTTTCACCTGATGGCAAGAAAATGGCCACTCTTGGGTCTGACAGAAAAGTTAGAATTTTTCGTTTTCTCACAGGAAAGCTCATGAGAGTCTTTGATGAATCTCTGAGTGTAAGTTTTGTCTTGTTTCTCTTTCTTTGAAATATGTTCTCTATGTATTTGCATTTATTTGTCAGCACATTCACCTAAACTATCATTTATTTCTAAAGGCAAGTTTCCTTCCTATATTTTTCTTGCAAAAAACTTGCAAAAAGGCCTTCTGTGTTCACTTGCTTGTCTCTTAGATTGTTTTGCCCCAAAATTAATTCTTACTGGTTTATGTTACCTATGTAGTGAAACAGAGTTGTTGATTTTCACTTGTGTTATCATGCTGCTAAATTACATTTAATTAGAAAGTAGTTGTGGAAGATGGTGGAAAATGCCCATTGCAAGTAACATCATAATAATTAATTAAATTCATCATCTTCTAAGGAATTTGATAGACAACTGCACGCTTTCATGTGCTTAAGCCTAGTCCTACAATATTCCTGTTGTATCATTAAAATAAAGAGAGTATTTTTTGTATTTGCTTAAATCCTTCAGTTAAGATTGAGTGGAGTAATCTCACTTGAATTCAGTATTTTCTAATCATGTGAAATAATGTTTTACTAGATAGAAAGTTTAAAATATATTAATATAGTAGTGCTGTTTTGGTTTTTTTTAAAGATGTTTACTGAACTTCAGCAGATGAGACAACAACTGCCTGACATGGAGTTTGGCCGACGTATGGCAGTTGAGCGTGAGCTGGAGAAAGTGGATGCAGTAAGATTAATTAATATAATTTTTGATGAAACTGGACACTTTGTTCTCTATGGAACAATGTTGGGCATTAAGGTCATAAATGTAGAGACCAACAGGTAAGTTCCAGTGACATACATCAAGATAAATTTCTGTTTTAAAGTGTTTATTCAGTCAAATTTAGAGCATATTTAGAACTTGGTATGACTGTGGAGTTGTTAATCCTCTTGTGTTGTTATTTGAGAGCCTTACATTACACTCCAGAGAAGGTACTCCCATTCTTTGTAAAGAGTCATTGCAGATTAGAGCTTAGATAAATGGGGAGAAAACATGGCAAGCACATGTGTATTAAAATGTGTAATTAATCACTTAATCTCTGGCTAACTGGATGGAATAATGTAAAGTAAAGGTGGATCATTTAGTTGGGATTTTATTGCATAAGGAGGATCACTGGTAAATTAAGGTAGCAAGTTTAAATAGAGAAACATAAAAATGATTAGTAAATAACAATTTCGAGAGTATTTTGAAATTTTGCTCGGAATGCAAGTCAGAAAAGAGATATTCTCTGACTGAGCAAATGAACATTTCACTTCTTTATGTCTTGTACTTCAGGTGTATTCGTATCTTGGGAAAACAAGAAAACATCAGAATGATGCAACTGGCTTTGTTCCAGGGAGTAGCAAAGAAACATCGTGCAGCAATCACTATAGAAATGAAGGCATCTGAAAATCCCGTTCTCCAGAATATTCAGGCAGATCCAACAGTAATCTGCACAGCTTTTAAAAAAAACAGGTTTTATATGGTATGTGTGGTTTCTATTTAAATTGCTCCGCTCTTGTATTGATTTCTCTATATTATTTTTTGGTTTTCTCTTTGCACCTTTCTAGTGCTTTTCATAGTTGCAAATGCAGCTTTTACAAAGGTGTGTCTTTATATTGCAAGAATATTTAGAATTTTTATCTTGAACTATCTATACATTAACTAGGAACAGCTGTAATTTTTTCGTAAATTTTTATTCCTCCAAGAAGATATCCTTTCACTCCTGTTGAAAAGAAACCTAAGTAAGAACATTTTAAAAACTAACCACATTTTATAAAGAAACAATAAGTAAATGTATGCATAAAAAATATAATAGAAAAAAAATCAGAAGGACTTGGTAACACTACAGACATTATAGGCAACCAAGTAAGGAGTCATCTTCCTGTTCCTGTTTTAGGCAAGATGGTACCAAACAGACAAGCAATTTCAGAGTGGTTAGTAGCTCATTTGAGAGGTCATAGCCATAGAGGTTAGAGATTGGTCTGTCTGTTATGTTTTAAATTTGCTGGGTTTCTATAGTTTTATATTAATGCAGTAATGTAATAAGAGGATTTATTTTAACTTTATAGCACAACTACAAAGCACAACTAATCCTGTCATAAAACCTAGCAATTTTGTCTGAGTATAGCAGAATAGCCTAACATTATGTTTCTCTACCTTGTTTTAAAGAAAAGATGCTGAACTAGTGAAGTCTCCTGTTGCAAAGAGGAAAATTTAAAGATAACAGATTATTAAAAGTTACTTGGATTTGCATGTAGTTTTACTGAAATTTGTGACTCTGGAAATGCTGGTAACACAACACAGCAGTGCAAGGATAGACTGAATTGTCTTTGTACATTTCATATTGAATTGGGTGTTCAGCAGGTTGAATAGTGATGTGGATGTGTTGGGTGCAGAGTAGTGTGTGTTTTAAGAGGATAAAAGGAAAAAACAAGTA
This sequence comes from Sitta carolinensis, assembly GCA_032173965.1. Lineage (NCBI taxonomy): Eukaryota > Metazoa > Chordata > Aves > Passeriformes > Sittidae > Sitta > Sitta carolinensis. The sequence continues at coordinate 24,418,116 of CM063313.1, read as the reverse complement.
TCTTTCTGTTGTTTTGTGCTTCAGTTTACTAAACGTGAACCAGAAGACACAAAGAGTGCAGATTCTGACAGAGATGTATTTAATGAGAAACCCTCTAAAGAAGAAGTCATGGCAGCCACTCAGGCAGAAGGTCCCAAAAGAGTGTCAGACAGTGCCATCATCCATACAAGCATGGGAGATATTCATATCAAGCTTTTTCCTGTTGAGTATGTACTTGCTGTTTTTTCTGTTGTTTTGGTTTTGCTGTTTTTTCTGTCCCTTGTGGTTGCAGTATCCAAGACTTACCTCATGCTAGAAATAATTACTTTCTTTCCCTTTTTCTACTGTCTTAGTTTCCTCACAGTTTCTTAATACACAGTCTCCACTGACCACAGTGGAGCAACCCTGTGGTCAGCTGTGTTCAGCTGTCTCAGCTAGGTCCCCTCTCCACTCTTTCAGCCCCAGCCTCCTCACTGGTGGGTGGGATGAGGAGCAGAAAAGTCCTCGACAGTGCGTTGAGCAGCAGCAACAGCTAAAACATCTCTGTGCTGTCAGTACAGCTGCTGCCTTTCTGTGTAATCATGCAGCTTTGTACTTCTCAAGCTTTTTTTTCAGCTTTGGGTTTGAGGAGGTGGAAATCTGCTTTTTCCTTATTTGGTGAAATCCCTTCCCTGCAGAGTTTTGAAACACTACACAGCACAACAGGGTCTTTGTCAGAGCTGAAATCTTTTATGACCTTGTTACCAGACAAATATATTATTATAACCTGTGTTTTCTGTTACATGATTTTAGGTGCCCCAAAACAGTGGAAAACTTCTGTGTGCACAGCAGGAATGGTTACTACAATGGACACATAATTCACCGTATCATCAAGGTAACTTGCAACTTGTTAATTTTTTGTTAATTTACATAATGGACTGTGGAGGTCAGTCCTCTGTTAACACTTTATGTCCCTTTTGCACACAGGATTGTTGGAGTCCCTTGTAAATTCTTTACAACTCTTATGTTAGCACTTATTAATGTTGTAGTAGTTGTTCTGCAACTGATAAGGTAGCAGAAAACTGAAAATTGAAAGATGAGTTCAGCTATCCTGCTTGAATTAAAACTTCGCTTCAGCTCAGAAGACCTTTCTTGTAAGGCTTCTTATTTCTGTCACACCAGAATCTAGTGATAAAGCCTAGGAATTTGCAAAAGGTAGAGATAGTCAGGTTTCTGTCCTTCACTAGCAATAATAGTGAGTAACCTTGATTTTTCACCAGTACTTGACAGACACTTCTAAAAGCCTTAATGCTTTCTCTCTTACACACAACATTTTAACACATTTTGTTGAAAGGTCTGAAGTTAGTTTGAAAAAATGTCACTGAGCATATAACACTTCTTGTTATGTATTCTGTGCAATAATGTGATAACATAAAATTTCTGTGCAGGGTTTCATGATTCAGACTGGTGACCCAACTGGTACAGGAATGGGAGGTGAAAGTATTTGGGGAGGAGAATTTGAAGATGAGTTTCATTCAACTTTACGACACGACAGACCATACACACTCAGCATGGCTAATGCAGGACCAAATACCAATGGATCCCAGTTTTTTATAACAGTAGTGCCAACTGTAAGTAATACTTGAAGCTCAATTTAAGGCCTGAGAGGCTATCTAGATAGTAAAAAATCAACTTTTTTCTTATGATAAAAGGAACACACTAGTACTTAATTTAGAAATAAATGATGCACACGAAGTGTAGTATGTAGGCTTCACTGAAATTGTCCCTTACAATTTTTATTTTAAAAATGATTACAAGTGGCCTTTTGCCTTTAAATGGAGTAAGGGTGGTATAAAATTCCTAGGCATGTATTGCAGTTATGTATTACTAGATTATCTTATATTAACAATAGTGGTTTAAATGGAAACCTAGGTACTGCTTAAGATTGTTTGGGGTTTGGATATGGCGCCAGGATGTCAGTCTAATATTGCCTAATTGTATCTATACAAAGAAGCCAGTATTCAGGTTTGAAATTTTCATTTGATCTGTGTGTAAGTTCAGAGCCAACAATAGAAATTTTGGTATGTGAATCTAAGACATAAAACCCTTAAATCCTTAAAATCCCTAAATCCTTAAAAATAACACTTATGAAAACTGCATTCTTACAGCATTCTATATATTCAAGTAATTTAAAAAACCACCCATCTACCATATGTCTGTGGTTTATTAAGGTGTATGAGAGCCTATATTCAAACTGGGCATACTATATGAGTATTGAAGTGCCAAGTAGTATTCTATCCTGGCACTTAAAATTCCTCTGTGAAAATATGAAACAAAGATACTGGAGTTCACATTTCTCTGAAGTGAGAATGCACTTTAAAATACACTATACAATGCTACTGCACTGGTAAAACGTGACATCTGTAGTACTTTAAGAATGCAATTGAAAAGATAAGTTCAAATGCATATGAATATATGTTAGCTGCATTCTAGTATTTACTTGCATGCTAATATTTACAGCATGTTAGATTCCATAGTCTGGACACACAAAACGTATCCATGCACATTTACTTTCTTTTTGGTTTGGTACCTAACCTCCATGCTGCTTTCTATTTTAATATGCTTTTCCTTTTCTCCTTCTGTGCTCTCAAACAGCCATGGCTTGACAACAAGCACAGTGTGTTTGGACGGGTGACTAAAGGAATGGAAGTTGTTCAGAGAATCTCAAATGTCAAAGTCAATCCCAAAACGGACAAACCCTATGAGGATATCAGCATCATTAATATAACAGTGAAGTAAGGCAGGCATTGAAGGTTCCAGCTTAAACAGAAGAAAACTGAGCATGTGGGACTCAGGAAAGGACCTAGATATAGGTAGTTATACCTATACTATAATATTGTATAGTTCCTAGATATAGCAAGTATCTATTTGTTCCTAGATATAACAAATTTCAGGACAGAGCAATCATGAGTTTTACTATTTTTAATGTACCTAAAGTGCCCTAATTCTGTATTTCTGGTAAATTTGTATTTTAAAGTAAAAACATCTGCATGATTCTTAGAAAGTCTACTGTCTTTCTTGCATCTCTTCTATGCAAAATTAAAGCTAAAAACACCCACCATGTCCAATGAAAAGTGTTTGTAACTTTTTCATGTTTATTTGCATCTTTGATCTGTTTCACAGTACTGAAATCTTTGACAAAGGTCAGAAATGCTAAGTTTATTGAACTTCTCAATCCTTTGTGTGTCAAAAATTAGATTAAGTTATGGTAGTGTTTGCTATGAAAAGCAAACAATGTAATCTACCTCTGATTTTTAAAAATAGTTGTGTACAGGTTTTCTCTGTTTAAGAGCAATGATCAGCTCTTAAAATGCCAATGTATAAAGTCCTTTGCAATTTGTCTGGGTTTTCCAGTGATTTGTTTTCTTTCAGTGTTTGCTTTCTCTTTATTTTAGCCTAGTGAATATTTTTTTTTTCCTGGCTTCATTTTTAGCAAAAGTTCTACAACCATTACTGCTTCTACTGAAATACTTGATTTATTTTAAACTGTCATAAATAATATGAACTAAGCTTTTCATCAGCTGTTTTGGATGGAGTTACTGAACAGAATCAAAGCATCATTAAGGCTAAAAAAACATGGTAATGTCAGTAAGTCAAACATTAACCCAGCAAGACCACGACCTTCACCATTAAACCATGTCCCCAGCTTTATCCCTATGTTTTTTGAACACTTCCAGGGATGATGACTCCACCAGTTTGCTGGGCACTTTATTCCAATACTTGACCCCATTTCAGTGATGAGATTTTTCCTAATATTCAATGGTAATCTGAGGCCGTTTCCTCTTGTCCTGTCAATAGTTAGCATGAAGACCAAACCCCAACTTCGCCACATTCTCCTTTCACACAGTTGCACAGATTGGTAACTCACTCCACTGAGCCCCCTTCTCAGCTGCTCTTCACAGGACTTGTACTCCAGACCTTTCACCAGCACCTCAATGTCCTTTCTGAATTCAGAGGCCCAGAACTTGGCACAGTATTCAAGGTGTGGCCTCAGCAGTGCCCAGCACAGGGGGACAATCCCTGCCCTGGCCCTGCTGCCCACACCATTGCTGATCCAGGCCAGGATGCCATTGGCTTCTTGGCCACCTGGGCACACCCTGGCTCCTGTTCAGCTGCTGTCACCAGCACCCCCAGGGCCTTTCCAGCCACTCTGCCCCAGCCTGTGGAGCTGCCTGGGGCTGCTGTGACCCAAGGGCAGGACCCAGCACTGGGCATTGTTGAACCTCTCAACATTGGCCTCAGCTCATGATCCAGCCTGTCCAGATCCCTCTGCAGAGCCTTCCTGCCCTCCAGCAGATCAACACTCACACCCAAATGGGTGTCATGCCTGAACTTAATAGGGTGCACCTGATCATCAATAAAGGTATTACACAATGCTGATTCCACCTGTGACTGGCCACCAGCTGGAGGTAACTCAGTCACCACCGCTCTTGGGCCCCAGCCATCCAGACAGTTTTTGACCCATGAACTGTGCACCTGTCCAAGCCATGAGCAGCTGGTTTCTCCAGGAGAATGTGGTGGGAGGCAAAGGCTTTAATAAAGTCCAAGCAGACAGCATCCACAGGATTTTCTCATCCACTAAGTGTGTCACATTGCCATAGAAGAGATCAGGTCTATCAAGCAGGACCTGTATTTCACAAAAATGCTGGCTGGGCCCCAAAACCCTGACTGTTTTGCATATGATGGCACTCAGGATGAGCTGCACCAAGGTTAGGCTGACCTTTAGTTCCCTAGATCCATCTTCTGACCCTTCTTGTAGACAGGTGTTACAGCTGCCAACTTTTAGACACCTTCCCATCATCCAGGACTGTTGATAAATGAAGTATCTTAAAATGTTTTAAAGCTCTTCCAACCACTTTCATCAGTAACCTTGGTAGATCCCATCTGGTCCCACAGACTTGCAGCTAAGTAGTCTAGCGAGTACTAACCATTTCTTCCTGAATTATGAGGGCTTAATTTTGCTCCTCATCCTTATCTTCCACTTCAGGGGACTGCATAATCAGGATAACTGGTCGTACCGTTAAAAAATGAGATAAAGAAGGCATTAAGTACTTCAGCTTTATCTTTTGTCACCGTCTCCCTCTGCATGCAATAAAGGATGGAGATTCTCATTTGCCCTCATTTTGTTGCTAATGTATTTGAAAAAACATTTTTGTTGTCTTTTTCACCAGTATTCAGATCAAGTCCTAGCTGGGCTTTGGCCTTTCTGGTTTTCTCCCTACATAACCTCATAGCATCCTTGTCCTGCCAAGTTGCCTGCCCTTTCTTCCAGAGGTTGTAAAATCTCTCTCCCCATGTTCCAACCAGAGCTCTCTATTGAGCCAGGCTGACCTCCTTTCCCACTGACGCAGCTTTCAGCACCTGGAGAGACCCTGCTCTTGCACTTCCAGCTATGATTTCCTTCTGCCTTCCTGGAATCTATTGCCCTTAAGGACTACCTCCTACATGACTCTTTCAATTAATTTCCAAAACAAGCGCTAGTCTGCCCTCTGAAGGTCCAAGGTGGCAGAGCTGCTGACTCCTATCCTTGCTTCTCCAAGAAGCAAAACCTCCTTTTGTGATCACTTTGCCCAAGACAGCCTCCAACCATCACATCACTCACGCATCTTTCTCACGTCACAAACAGCACGTTCACACTGAAAAAACAGACAACTTCTCAAGCTGTTGTGAATCTGGTTCGATAGGGTCCTGTTACTATGCTGCTTAGTTTAATCTACTTATATACAGTAACACTGATCATGGCTGTTTACATTTACAAAACAACCACTGCACTCATAAAACTTGTGAGTTTACAGTATCATTTATGAATTATGATGCATGATAACCAAATTCATTCCCTTAAAAGTTGCTGCTACCACCAGGAAGTTTATCTTTAGTGAGATACAGGATCAGTAAGAAAAATTCTACAGGAAGTTAAATGTAGCACACCTCTATTCTGAGATGACCTTATTAAAAACAAACCAAAACAAAAAGGTAAGTTTATTAAAATTAGTTCTCAAGGTTTTACAAACTTTTATTGAAAAGCAATTATTTTCTGGGCAATGCAAATTGCAGCAGCTCATGAATTTTTTCTACTAGAAGAGTCCTTTCTTAAAAGGAATCTTTACATAACACCCACATCTATTCAACACTCTCAGAACCAGACACTCATAATCCACAGTAAGTTTGAAGATAGAATATAGAAACAGTGATAAAACATGACTGTTCAGTTAGCTTAGACATACTGTTTTTGAGATGAGGTTCTTTAAAGAAAGCCACAACACAGTCACTGGATGTTGCATTTACTCAGTTTCAAAATTACATCAGAATCCTTTGAAAAGTTAATTCAGTCTTTCTAAACAGTTAGCAATGCTTTAGTGAGTTCTAAATGAAAAACTACTCCAATTACATATTCCATAAGTTAGTACACTAAAAACTAAAGTTGAGTAAAACTGATGAAACAAGCTTAAATTATAACTGAAGCAGTTTATATGCTGTATTAATGTGTAATACAAATAAACCTCTTAGTGTACTCTACACTGAAGAGTTCACAGACAAATGCAACACTTTCACATTTACTTCAAGTCATCTTAAATAAATTCGGTTTAAAAACACTTTCATGGTAGCATTCCATGTGTCACAAGCAATCATTTGTACACAAAAATATGCCGGAGTGAGAATTTTTCCTCTGCCCTCAAATTTAATGTTACACAAAATACAAACTAGTCACCTTGAACATTTTGAAGTAGAACTATACTGAGCAGCATGTGTAACTGAAGCCTGAGCCAGCAAAAATAAAACTAAATAAGGATTCTTCTAAAGAATGCATGTCTTCTGCTAAAAATATTACAGGAAAAGGTATCTACCATACTTAACAGAACTTGTTTATATTTCAAAAAAGAGCTGTGAAGGGACAGTCAGCCCTAAGTAGGTCAGGGGTTCCTCTGCAGTACAGGCTAAGCAGATGCTCAAGTCACAGCCACCAACTGTGTATTGTGCAAGAAACTACAGGCTGGGAAGGATGAACAATTTTAAGTTTTGTATGTGCAAAAATCTCACCTTTCACTCCATTATAAACAATTTCCAAATTTATCAGGTACTAAAAAAAGAGTAAATACTCTCAGTACCTGTACATGTGTAGAAATTGAAGACCACTTCACAAACATTAAACTACTTTAAAGCTTAGTTTTCCTTCAGGTATTATTCAAGTCATTGGACTTGCTGAATCTGAAGCTGCATTTAACATATTTTACCTGAAATTTAAGTTACAAGAACACTACAAGTGTCATAAGGAAGTAGTTACATTAACTGCTTCCTCTAGAAGAAAAGTGCAAATGTACTCAATTATTTGTTTATACATTCTTGGCTTTACCTAAGGTACGTAGTAGGAAAACAACATAAAATTCCTAATAATACAATGCAAGCAAAGCCACAGATAATGGGATACACTTTATTTGCTAGGTGAGGTTCAGAGCTCCCACAGGTAAACACTTTTCAGTGTGGCAAAAATATCTCCACGTCTGTCAAACAACACTGCTCGCTTGCACTATTTAGTTCTGATTCATCTCTCCTCCATTACGAAAAGTGATGATACAGAGATTTGATCTACTGCTCACAGTCATTGCAGCTCCTCTACCAACATGAAAAAGGGCCACAGCAGGGCTTCTTCAGTTGGCAGTGACCATGGACTTAGAAGGGAAGATGATTCTGGCGTGCATACCAGACAGATAAAATTGTTCGCAGAGTTGCATGTCCAACAGAAAAAGAGGTATCACTAAGTCATTGCACCCTTCTCTAAATTTAAACAGTTCTACACCCATCTTTCATGGGTTTGTGAATGAGTAATCTTCAAAAATAGAGGCACTGGTTCCATGTAGAAGATACAGTAAAAACTGAAAATCTAATGATGGAAGGTTTGTATCACATTTTACCATCTGCTCTTCCAAAGATTTATAATTAGTGTACACTGTTTTTGCATTGTGTTATTAAATATTTTAAGGCTACTGCCTTAATCTGGAATTATGAGTTCGACATAAATGCTGGACTGAATTAACACCACTATTTCTTTAAGAAGCAGGGTTTTTTTAAATTTTAGTTTGATTTCTTGAGGAGTAAACCTAATCTCTAAAGGCAGATTATGTCCTCAAGTATGCACAAAACACTTTCACCTCAGTATCACTATAGTATGTCCATAAATAATTCAGCATGAAAAACCCAACCAACCCCTGCCTCAAGATATAAAAACAAGTTGCTAAACAATGCCACAGCCCCTTTGCTCTGCAACACTTATCTCCATTCTGAGTTTTCTTTGTGCAGTTATGCTGCCTTCCTGTAACAAACAAGGAGGTTAATAAATATTAAGGGAAGCATTTTCTTTCCAAGGTAGCTGCATGTAAGTTTCAATGCCACCTTTATATTTATGGATTCTTTCAATATTAAAGAGTAGCATCATTTATTTCTAGCTAATAGAGCTGGCTATTCTAATAAACTTGAGATGGATTTTGGAATAGTCTCATAGGAAAGTATTTCTAAACAACTCAGAATTTTTATAACACCAATTAACTACTGTAACCTCATTATAATTATTACATGAAATCCAATGCATATTCATGAGGGAGAAAATTTAAATTGTAACAATATCGTGAAAAGGAATTTCAAGACATCCTTGTAACACTCTTCCATTCCCACTAAATGAAAATGTATTAACTTTCAAAATCACTACAATCACACAAGTTTACTGATCCATCATCCAATCTAGGACAAAAGTTTATATTTTTCTGTAACCACCAACTTAAATAAAGTCCTCTCTTTAGAGAGCAGACCTGGTGACAACACCCTAAATCGTGCAAACAAAACCATACACTACAACATTAAATTGCTGTTAATGTAAAGTTAAGCCACATCCAGGACACCAGCAGCCACTAGCTGCCTTGAAAGCCAGTCCAATCCTTCATAAAGTCCTGTACCACTTCGGGCATCACAACCCTGAATATACCAGCTACGGCCACAGCAGAGTTTGTGGAGACTCAACAGTTCTGTGATTTCTTCCACTGGAAGAGCACCTGCTACATCCTGCAAGAGAAGCAGATATAAAGACTCAATTATTTTTCTGTATTTCTTAAGCCATTTTATTTGGCCTAGACTGAAGCTACAATCACAAACTAGCTCTTCAAAAACAAAAGACAAATCAAACAGTGAAGCATTTACTATTTGTTACCATAAAAAAAAAAAAACCCTGGTTGTTCAATCTACTAAGCACTAATCTACTAAGTTCAATCTACTTAGCTCCAACATTTACTTGACCATCATTACACGTAAGGAAAATATATACATTTTTATGCTTTCCACGTCAGCACTCCCTACCCACAGCAGAGGGTTCAGAAGGTCAGAATTTCATAGACAAACTGAGGAAAAGAGAGTAAAACCAAAATCAAATCACAAGTACCTGTTTATTAGCAAAGATCAAGAGCAAGGCATCCCGCAATTCCTTCTCTGTTAATAATTTTGCAAGCTCACTGTATGCTTCACTGACCCTGTCTCTGTGACTGCTATCAACAACAAACACCACCGCTATGAAAGAAGAAGAAAAATGTTTTACACACATTCATATATAAATTGAAAAATTAGCTTTCAACCTACACAATTAATCTTTTCTAGAAGCTCTCTATGTAAAGCTTCTCAGCAGTACACAACTTCAATTCTAAATCCGGGATGACTGGAAAACTCCTTACATACCTCTATATTTTAAACAGAAGTCTAGAATTCATCCTAAAACAGGCAAAAAACCTCTAATTTTTTTGTCGTAGTGTAATATAAAGTGTATTTTAAGTACTTAGGTCTAAAACCAGATTTACTACACATGGATTAAGTATCTCAATTTAAACCATTTCTTGATCCATTTATACTCCATTAACTCCCATATGGCTGTTTTAGTTTCCCTTAATGGGCTGTAATATTCACAGGTTTAGCCAAATCAGCACAGCTTGCTTCAACTAAAGACTACACAATCCAGAGAAAATGGCCAAGGACCCAACACAGCAGCATTAGATTTTACTATGCACTAGAGAGTAACTAAGATGCCAGACAGACTAGAGAGTCAAGGGGGCAGAGCTAGAGGACAAATTTTAAAATCGAGGAGTTTGCAATGAATAAAACCCCAACACCACAATTAAACATAACCTATTGCAGTTATATACCAGTGTAACTGATTAGCTTTCTCTCCAACATGCAGTTCCAAGGCAGGCATGATTCCACACTACTTCGTACAGCACGTTTTAAGAGGACAACAGAAACTCCAAAATACAATTTTTAAAAGTTTGAAAAGACGAGTATTTTAAAATGTTGAAGTGTGCATATAATATTGAAATCAGGCACAAAGCAGAGCACATGAGCTGGTGTCTGTAATTCCTAAGTATTTTAAATAATTGTGAATTAATCAATCAAGAAGAACTTCCTTCTGAACTAGAAAAAACCCATGGAGGATTTACGAAATGACAACACAAATTTGTAAGTTGGCACTATATACACCGATGTTTTCAGACTCAATCATTTAGTCTTTAATTAGATACTACACTGCAATAGCAAGTCAGAAGTTCCAGAACCTGGTAGAATTTTTTAAGTTGCTATCTAGAGGCTCCTAAAAGCTGAGTATTTTCAAGAGCTATTTATATTTCATACCTGGCAAGTACTGCTTCTCACTATGCCGACTCTGGGACGCTGTACCTTGTCTGTTGTCAGCTAGAACCAATTTAACAGAGGTTCTAATTTTGTTTGGCTCCATGAACTGTCTGACGGATTTATGGAGAATGCACCTTTATCATGCAGTAGACACTCTGACCAACTGGATTAAAATTTATTAGCTCATGAATCTAACAGCTGTACTTTGCATTAGATGAACAACTTTCCACTGTCATAAATTATTTCTACTAATCATCTTTCTGGCTTTGAAACACAAGCTACAAGACAAAATGCATTTTAAGAGCTGTATCAGTATTACCTTGTGTATTGAGATAATAATGTTTCCACAAAGGCCTCAACTTGTGCTTTCCTCCTACATCCCAAATAGTAAACTTTAAATTCTTGTATTCTACTGTTTCAACGTTAAAACCTGGAATAAAAATATTTAAGTTTTACAGTCCTGCTCTGTATGAACATAAAATAACCAAAATCAGTGGATAAATCAAATATTTGGAAAAGTCATTATATTTAAATTGTAGCTACTAACCTATTGTTGGAATTGGTTGCATGAATTCATCTTGCTTTAACTTAAACAAAATAGTTGTTTTGCCAGCTCCATCTAATCCTAAAGTAACAACCCGGATTTCCATTTTTGGTCCAATATGTACCCTGTTGTCCTGGAAGAAACAGCATACATAAAACAACAGCAAATTTTGGAAATTCAATCTAGAAAACCCTAATGTTTAAAATATGTTTTGTCACCATTTCTAAAATGATTAAATGGATGGTCTCCAAAAGTACAAGGCATAATCATCAATCACTTCCAGCAATAACAGAAATAAAAATATCCAATAATCTCCATAGTGAGCCTGTAACTTCTACCTGACCTGCGTTACTACATGTCTTTCAGAAAGTCAGTCAGTTTCATGATAGTATGTCTGTATTTGATAAAATCTCAAATTCTTTCATCATTCTTGGCTGAGACCATGTGAAGAATTGTTTGAAGCAATTAATTAGAGTTCTCTAAGCAGGCAACTTTTTTTTTTTTCCCACTTTATTAATGCCTTCACCTAGAGAACTACTTCCTTGCTGAAGGTTCTATAGCTTTACCTCTTCGCCCTAAGCCTCTTCCAATCCTTTGCAACAGCAACATTATTAGCATGAAGCAGTAATTTGAAATAGCAGAGAAAAGCAAATAAGCTACTCTAGTTTTGCTTGGAGACAAGAAATGAGAATCAACTTCCCATTTGTAGTTTACCCCTAGCTATTGTTAATTATTGAAGAAGATGACACTGACAATGTGATTAAATGGCAAAGCATAAATTCTAAAATAAACACTTAGGCTGAGATTAGTATATTCTTCTGAAATGCATTCTGAAGTACTTAGAACTGCTATCTTGATGAAACACCACGGTTTCAATCACCAGAACTATGTGGCAGTACATTGCTTTCTTGCAAAATCCAGGCAGCATTGCGCATACTCCACACAGCCTCTTATTTCTTCTTACAGAAGAAATACTACTGTGCGCAAAAATGCTACAATGTCTCCTGGTAAGAGACCAACATTTTGGCAGTGTTACAGGCAATATAAACATTTACATCACACGATGTGAGGTATCTATCTATTTATATTTCTATATGCACACAAGTACACACACAGGATCCATTATATACGTGGATATATTGTCACCACAACAAGCAACAGGATTCTCCCTCTGTAATGGGAGAAGTAGCATACTTTCAGAATTATTAATACAATTCAACGACCTTATGCTATCACAATCCTGGAAGAAAGTAAAAATACCTTGAGAAACTGCTTCCTAAAAAAAGAAAATTAGAAATATAATTACACAACTACCACAATGTGAAAGTCAGCAACATCATGACTGTAAGTGTAAAAGCCAGATCAAAGGTTCATCTCATCAAGTATGCTGTCAGAAATTAGACCAAGATGGACATGAAAGTTAGAAATCAGGAAAGTACATAGTGATACCTCTCCTAAATAACTTCCCTTTGCTTAATAGCTCACAGGTTTCCTGAGCCAACAATGAAGTTTCTTCAACTAGCAGATCTCAATGATTCACCTATGAAATTGTCTGCTTGCAGCTTGAAACCTAAATGGGTACAGACCATCCTTACCATAGAACTCCACAAATGACCTCTTCAGTATGAAATAAATTACTTTATTTGAATCTGTGAAATGAACTTGTATAAAGTACTACTATTACTCAAGGCAGATGCTCCAAAACCAAAAGACTATATGATATTTGGAAAATAAAACACTGAAACTTAACTGCTTTTTAATAAATTTAATCTAAGTTCTAGATATTTGGAGTCAGAGCTGAAATTCAGTAACAACACTGCAACACAATTTTATTATCAGAATGTAAATTCTGGAAAAGAATTTGTGGGCAGATTTTTGACAAGCACATCAACAGCAAAGGTGCAGAGAAAGAGATAAAACACAAAGACGTATGCAGAAGGCTCTGAAGAGTCTAAAAAATGCTATGTGTCCAGCACTCTTTTCATACTCAAACTTCAGTTCTGATTTTATTCGAAATGTCTGTCAGTGAATCTCCCAGTTCTTCTCTGCACTTGAAAGGAAGAAGGAAAAGCATCAGCCCTGGAAAGAGCTGCTCAGTTTACAGGTTTCTTGCAGGAGGCAGCACCCTGGCTATGGCCAGAGCCTGCTCACAGTGAGCCAGTCTGACAATCACACTTTCACCAGAAGCACTGGTCACCTCAACAGCTCCCATGGCTGAAGGGCAGAGGCAATACAACTTAAATCATCAGGGAAATGAAGGAGATCAGTGATGCTGCTAAATTTAGCCATCCTGCTGCTGTTTATTTTCTCTAAGGTTTAGATTTAAAACAGGCTGTTCTCAGAATGTTGGTATTCTTTCAGAAGGAATCAAAATATATGATGGATACCAAATTTCCATTTTTTGATAAAGCATCTCCCCAATGGGATGATGTAAGTTTATCAGTCATGAAATGAGGCTTACTGGCCCATTAGCACAAGATATCTCCCTGGAGAGAGGATTGGTCATGGAAGAGACAAAGAAAACTGCCCCAGCTGGTTTTTCAACAACTCCCCATTAACAGAGGACCACCCCACCCCTGCTCCTGCCTGGTTTAAACAGATGGTTGACAGAACACATGCTTTTGGTCACACCTTGCACTGCAAACCAAGACATTATCCACCCCTTATTCTATTACCATCTGTATCATACCCAAATGAATACTCTCTTTAAACTCTACTATATACTATATATATATATATTTCTTGCAAAAACATTGCAAGTAAAGTTGCTATTCAGAAAACAATGTGTAGCACCTGCAGTATGAGTCAGTAATAATGGACTATTCATGATCACAGCTAGAAATTGACATGAAAATGTCTCTCCTTGTCAATTGTACTAAAATGATTAATAAAACCCCTTTGTGTCTGCATTTCTGACAGCAAAATAACTTGATGGCCTATTTAAAAACAGGTAACCTTACACTTCTGTTTGAAGTAAAATTTGTTTTCTTAAATCTCAGTCCAGAAAGTGCAGAAGAAAAATCCACAACTATGATCTCTTTGCTTTTTTATCCTTGACCTCCCTCAAGAAATTTGATGAGACAAAAGCTCTCTACAGATTTACTTAATGGTATCTTAAAGTATAGTCTTGTTTCAGGCCTGATGTTTTGGTTTTCTGATGTTCTTTCCTAGGAAACTGTGATAAACATGATGGAATGTTTTTGTAATAATATATATGTTAATCATTCCTTCTGGAAGGAGGGAGTTTCTTGATGTCCCTCAGGTTTGACCAGTGTGACTGAAGAGGTTTGCCTTTGTTTCACCAATCACATTGGTCTGCGTAAAATGGTATATAAGGGAGAACCATCCCTAACAAAAGGAGTAATTTTCTTAGCCTTCTGAATCACAGAGTCTGTGTTGTGTGTTATCTGAAACAGCAACATTAAAGTGCTTTCCCTCTTGATCTTGGTAAGGGTTAGCAGTTGCCCACAGTTAGTATGACATCACAATGAGAATTCATCTGAATCTCGGGCACTGTACCCTTTCTCTCTCTGCAGCATGCACATAGATACATTTATGATGACCAAGTGCTTTTCTTGTAATATAGTGTTCTACAGTTACTGCACTCACTTGATAGAACACTATCTTCAAATAAGGATCATGTTCCTGGGTGAGGAGCCATTTCCTTGCCACCAAGCTAAGTACATGAAGACATCTCAACCAGAATTCTTCAAATCCTCCCTTCAGAGCTTTGTATGTGGCATTTCCCTAGCTGGTTTAGGAAGAAGTCATACTATGCCTGGTTTTTTGTGTCATCAGTGAAACAAAAAAACATAAGTAGAATTTACTCACTTTCAAGAATGAAAATGGCTTCTCCCTCCCCTCCTTTAACCTCCACAACTTTAACTGGATATTTAATGTTCCTCTGATCTGGTACTGTCTGAAAAACTTTTTTTACATTTTACAGCAGATGCAGCCTTCAGTGTATAGCAGATCCTGAGAGACACCTTTCCAGTAATATAACAGTTCACATTTTTTTATCTGAAGATTTTATTTCTGCTTGATATTTGTTGCCAGGTCCAGATTTTTCATGTACAACAAACCTCACTGCAAGTCAGAATAACAATAATCTAAAAACATATTGTCAAGAAAGAGAACATTAAGCTTCACTAGATGCGAGGAAAAAAAAATTAAAGACTGAAGGAATTACTTTCACCTTATTTTTTCATGACTGCTGCTGTTTTTGTGAAAAATTACACTTGCTTTAGCACCTTTGAAATTCAGAAATTAACCTTCAGGAGACTTCATAAAAATACATATTGTTACAGGAGGAAATCAAGACTTCTGGGTTCCCCAACCCTATTGTAGGCATCCTGTAACAACTTACCTGGCTCCTATAATTTTCTTTCCGAATGCTCGGAAATTCACAATCAAAATTTTCTAAGTCAGACAGCTATGAAAACAAAAACTAGACATTCAAAATGCCCCTCTGACTAAGCAGTTCTTCATCTATGCAATGTGATTACTGCTTCATTCAAAGAATAATGAGGGTTTGCAGAAAAGGTTTCCTTGGCCCTACCAGTCTGCTCTTTGCTGAATAGGAAAGAGACACGCAGAAGTGAAAACACTGCATTAACACGGAAATTCAAATATACTAAGGGTACAAAATCAATTATTATGAAGAAATTTAATTTCTTAAGTCAGAAAGAACTGACACAGAATCCCTATAGAAACATTAATTTCCTTAAAATCTTCAACAACTGCAGTTAAATTCTCATTTTTGTCTCAGTAACAATAGATTGTCTTCCTCTTTCACCTATTCAGAACCAAAAAAACCCATACATCAAAGTACTTCTTGTTTCTTGAGTTTCAAACTTATTTACTTTCCTCTGAAGAAAGTATCATAAATAAAAAATACCATATAAATACACCAAATAGAAGTACCATTATCAAATTTTGAATAATTTCATCACTTTCAAAGAAAGTGGTACTGAAATTATATTGAAGCAATAAAACCCAAACCTACTTAGAAGATAAACCATGTCTAAGCTATCAGTGAATACAAAGCAACTGTAAAACAAATGACTGTTTAACGAACTGAAAGAAATACATCTTTTAACACTATAAACTGAAAGTTAAAATAGTCGCATTGCATTTAAAATAGGTGAGAAATCTTCAGAAAATAATCAGATATGTTTCCAAAGAAAGGTGTTTCTAGAACTCACAAATGCTATCGAACTTACTTAAAAGAAAACAGTTGATGTTCAACCAAGGTTACCAATATGGTCAACATCAAAATAACATTTCTAACCCTAATTACAGCAGTTTGTTGTTCAAATACCAGACTGCACTCATCATATGATAAGACACTGTGGCTCTAACTGATACTGAATTGCCTCAACTCATTGCAACAAATACAGCATCATAATGTACATATATTATTCCTGCTTTATTTTACATTGTATCTATGACTTCATGAAGTGGATAGCTGTACTTCCATGAGATTAAGAATACCTTTGTAAAAGTGACAGGTATGCTAGCATCCAGCTGTACATGATCTGCAAGTTCTGTAAACTGCTGCTGCTGTTTCTGTAATGTCTCTAGCAATCTTGTAATTTCCTGTTTGGCCAACACTACTCTGCAGTCATCCTAAACAAAGAAAATAAAAGCATACCTTTCCTTTAGTAATTTACTTAAAAATACCCCATAAACAATATAAATATAATTGCTAGGAAGAAGGCATTTTCAACAGAAGTACTCAACTTCAAGAAATTAACATTTACAAAATAGATTTATTTAAAACTGCAATACAAGTATGAGTGTCTTAACAGTTTTCCTTAACACTAATCGACACTAAATAGTTCTGCAGGTTAAAAAAAACCCAACAAACTTGCTCTATGAGCCATGCAGGAGTAATATAAATTATAAGAAACAATAATAACAATGTAACATATAAAGAGTATTTGCATTTTTCATATATCATTCAAAGAGATGGAATAGAGGAACTATTTTGCAGCACATAGCAACACACTTTAAGAGGAAAATATTAGTATCCACCCAGTCATGATCAGAACATTTGTACAGTTAAAACTGACTACACAACCAAACAAAAGCTCTAAACAAATCTGGAAAAAAGCACAAATAACACATTCATGAAGTAACTTCTCACACTCATTTTACTATTTGCTACACATACTGATTATTTTTTCCTATAATTAAACTGAATGAATAAGAGATCAATCAGAAACTCTCACACAGCCACTTTCTTCATATATTTAAGGTGTTGAATTACCCATGTTACAAGTACTACTGAAAGTGACTTAATACTAAAACATATTTTCCTACCAGCCATCTCTGACAACTAGCTTCAAACATCTATACTTATAATTTCAACAGTAAAATTCTTCCAATAAATTCTGTAGGCCTTTTTTTTTTTTGCTTCAGTCTTGTCTTGCCTTCCCACTAACTGCACAAATATCAGAATGTACTCCAGAAAAGTCACGCCACATGGCTTCCAGCAACTGGACAACTCTATGCTTTTACTGATTATCTTTGCCTAACACTCCTTGTAAAGAATACTTAAATCTCATGTTATATCATGATTGTTTTAGAAGAAAATAATGCAGAGCACCATCTAATCTCTTTTTTTGTAGTCTAAATTTGTAGTTCCATGTATTTTGCTATATGCTTTAGCTCACTTACCTGTTGTAAAGTCTTTTCACAGTGAAGGCAAGCCGTCGAAACCTGTGACAGAAGAATGGTCATGTCTTCTTGCTGTTGCCTAAGCCAAATCAACTTCTCTCTCACATGAGCATCAACAACACTAAGAGCCATTTCCTCCTGACGACAAAGAGTTTCATGAAGATCAGAAAAATAGGCTCGGACACATGAGCGAGCATTCTCTGCAGTTCCTGGTACCTAGAGTGTTGCAGTAAGGAGATCCAAGAGATTAAGGACACCACTTGATTCCAGAAACAAATTTGAAATTTTATTTCAGATTCTAATTTATTTTAACATCTTGTTGGCTACATCACAGTTCAAGTCCCAGTTAGGGATGATAAGACTTTCTGTAGAATACCAAAACACTTCTAGAAATTATTCATATAATCAAGTAGCTCATTTGCATGTATAGACACCTTAATAAAAATTAGGAAAAAAAGCCTCAATAGTATTATACCACCTGAGGACATACACAGTCTGCACACTAGCAGTTACACAACCTTTTCCACTGCCTTCATATTTTCATGTAGCCTAAAAACATTGTAACACACATCCCATCTATCTGCTGACCTAAACCTCAATAGTGACTTGATAGATAAACAGGTTTTATTGTCCTATAAAACGTATGCATAATTTTCAAAGAAAGTCCTTATCCTGGTTATTACAGAAAAGCCAATAACCTGGAAATAAAAAATTTAAGAGCATACATGTTCAGTATGGGCCATTCCAACTCCATCTTCAACTATTTGTTCTCCTCCTTCTATGTGCTGAACAATTCCAACTAATTTTCTGGAATAATCTGAGATTTCTTCCGTGAAAGTTCTTATACAGTGAGCCATGTCTAAAATGGATGCACGAATCTGGTTGGCTTCTGGTTCCAAGACAGAATGCTATTAATTAAAAGCAACATATTAAACATCAATCATAACGATCTTCCTTAATAATCTTCTCTATTTTACTACATATTTAATATACATGTGCAAGTATATGGGCATACATTTACACATACATATAGTAAAGCCAAGTAACTTAAAATCATCTTGCAACTTAAAAATACAGTCAGGACTCACAGATCATGCTGCAACTAACTCAGACATCTGGCAACTACACAAGTAAACAATAACTTGCCTGTTTACCACGATTTATTAAAAAAGAAGAAGAATTAGACTGCACCAGTGATGTGATGTGTATGTAGTGTCTGCATTATGAAAAAAAGCTTTTAAAACTGGTGGCCCAATGTTATGAAAAGTTCAGAATAGCAGCAGATAAAGGGACTGTCCTTCTTCATATAAATACAGACATTGAGTTCTTTGAATTTTTTTTCATTATTTTACCATGGCAACAATCTGACATGAAGGGAAAATTAAAGAATGGGATGAACACATCAAGAATCTATCCTCCTTTCTTGACAAGCATTTGTACTTTAATTGGATAAATAAATAATTAGGCAAACCACCCCATGGCACAACTAGATATTAATTACTAGCAGTACCTTATGACCTTGATGCTTCCCATACTCTTTGCAGACACAACACATGAGAGGACTCGCCTGACAGCCCTCTTCTAAGCAAACAAACTCAATGGCATGCACTTGGTGTTGGGAGCACATCGTCTTCTCATGAGGCTTATCAGCAAGAGGTACACGCTTGTGCTTTGCTAGAGTCTTAGTAGAATGAGTAAGCTGGGAACAGTCTGCACACAGGTGAGTGGCACAAACAGTGCAATACACGGATGCGACATGGGCTTCATCTTCATCACAACGAATGATACTCTAACAACAAAAACCAGGAAAAAACCACAGTGGTTAACACTTAATCCCAGCAACGGAGGAAAAGTCAGACTTGTCAACAATAAAAGCTTTCTTTAAAAGTTATACACTAGTAAGTATTTGGACTACTTTGAAACTTAATTCTAAGTTTTCAATAAACTTTTTGAAAACAAAAGTTTAAAGTGTTTAGTGATTCTACAAATCCAAGCTTCAGTGCAAGTTGTAAAGGTTTGGAGGAGAAAATTAACCAGTCTCTAGGAACTTCCTCCGAAGCAGTTATTACAGAACAGAGAATAAGTTATAGAAAAACAAATCACCAACAGTCAAATAAATGAACTTTGGAAAGTCATCTACATCTAGAATGGCCCTGCAAGATATGTTGCACACCAGCTGTTAATAGCAAAACAATAGAAGCAGCTAGTTTTGGTAATGAAGTACTACATAATGCAATAAAATTACTATAAAAGGCAACTATTGACAAGAATACCTGAAGTCTTTAGAAAGAATTCCCAAGGAGTTTTAGAAAACTGAGCCTATATAACTCAAGCTAAAATATCAAAATGAGTAACCTTTTCTAAAAATCCTAAGGGAATAAAAAAGGGGTGAAAATAGTATGCATGTTTAATACCAGTTTATTTTCTGCTTTAGTCAAGTAAAAAATTAGCAATTAACTATGGACAATTAATTGAAGCCTTAATACTAAATACTTGAAGAACAGTATTATTGGTGAAATTTAATTTGGCAAAGAACTGATTTTCAATCTTTTTCCTATTTAGAGATAACTTCTAGCAAATGTAACTTTTCTTGTTGTTTGTTTAAAACTCAGTACCTCTCCAGACAGCCCAATGCCTTCTTCAGCTGTCCCATACTGCCCAACTGGTCCATTCTGCAACCGTTCCAAGAGTTCCAACAAAGCAAAGTTCTTTTTCAATCCCCAGACACCAGAATCACCTATTTTTGATGAGGAGTTAAACAAAGGGGAGGAGAGGAAGAAAAATCTCAAGCACACATCATTTTGAGAAATTCCACAAACTACAGTTGAGATTCAGACAAATATTAGGAGCACATCATCAACATTAATACTAACACAGTGAGATACAACTAGCATTTTTCTGCAAACTCACTCCATCTTCTTCCCTCCTTCCTTCGACCATTGAGCTATTTAATATTTATGCAGATTTTCCCTACTTAAAAGGTGCTAAGACTATTAAAAATTTAGAGAAACTTAATAAAAATATTTTAAAATAATCTGCAATAGCTAAAACAAAAGAATACAAGGAACTCACAAACACTGTGTATTATAAAAATTATTGTTTTCAGAGGTATAGTGAACTTTCTACTGTACTAAAGGTGTCCATGAAGATTTTCCTACTGAGAAACCTTATTCCCTGTACCACAATATTTGCAGATCTCATGTCAGCAAAATCTAAGAGTTAGAACAATATTCAGAAAGAAAACACAAGGTACAACACTATCTGATAAAACAGAAGATCACTCATACTCCCTAGAGCAAAGCAGAAATCCATGTCTACTCCTCCATGATCATGATTTTGTAGAAATTAACATGAAGTAATGAGATGAGAAGCAAAATCAGAACTGCATTCCAGTAACTGCTGCTAAATGTTTGTTAACTGTATATGCCACATAGCATATGAGAATCTTAGTGATTGCTTCTTCACGGAATTGTGATCCCTTTTTTCCAGCGTAACTGTCATAAATTTAATGACCTTTCCTCTGTTGCAAAGAAAAGGTGGCTCAAGAGATCAAGCATCATCTTCTGAGCACTGGATCACTACTTTTTAACCATAACAAAATCACAAAACTGTTAAGGTTGGGAGGGTTGTCTTCATCACTGTGCCAAGGTCACCTAGAGCTGGTTGCCCAGGACCACACCCAGGCATCTTCTGATGACCTCCAGGCAGGGAGATGCTACCACCTCTCTGAGCAACCTGCGGCAGAGCCTGGTTACTCTTACAGTCAAAACTGTTTCCTAATATGCAGAGACACACCAGCTATCTACATGAATTCATGGAAATAGTATTTACACGTGTTTTCCCAGAGAGCACAGACTACTTGAATTGTCCAGTTGTCCATTGTTGTTTCCTAACTCCTAAATTATGCTGCCCTGTGGCAGTCTGGCAGGGGTACATGCCCTTCAACCTTCTGGAATTCAGTGTCATCTCACTGATCTTCTACAGACATTAAATTTTACTTCTTCAACGTGGAGGAGATTTATCAAACACTATAGATTGTGATTTATCATTAGAGTCAAAGTGCAGTTTTAAATGACTAGACAGACAACAACTACACAGTTATGGTAAGAATCCAGCTGGTAACCACACTGGACACCTCATTGCTTTATGTAGCTTCCAGTT
The DNA here is from genome assembly GCA_032173965.1 of Sitta carolinensis. Taxonomy (NCBI): domain Eukaryota; kingdom Metazoa; phylum Chordata; class Aves; order Passeriformes; family Sittidae; genus Sitta; species Sitta carolinensis. The sequence continues at coordinate 24,396,056 of CM063313.1, read as the reverse complement.
TAACTTTATGAAACTTTCTTCCCTAGTCCATCTTCCTCACAGTTTAAACTACAGACTGTAATATTCTATTTTGAATTTGGCCACTGAGAATTTATGTGCCTCACAGATTAATGGCAATAAATGGATGATACTGCTTTACTATAGTTATAAATAGGAGCATTTTAAACTATTTTTATCCTCCAATATTTTCAGTGGATATAAATCAACATTGATAACCTGTTTTAAAAAAACACACTTACCAGTAAAGACCATGCATTTGTTGCTTCCAGGAATGGGCCTATGAAAGCACTAGTGTAAGGGTTTGACGCTGGCACAAGGCCAGTGCCCCCATGAAGATATACTGTCCCTGGTGTTTGCTGTGAGATATGACCAAAAACAGAGCAAAACAGTTTCTAATTTAGAAAGCAAAAGGAAAGAAGAACTTTATTACTTATAATATGTAAAGAAGACACATACAGAAGATGAAAACTTTAAAAAAACCCCACTTTTCCTCCTCCCCCCACCCTAGTTCTTAACACAATAAAACAAACTAAAAATTTCCAATCAAGTTACTACTTTTTAGATAATTAATTTTCAGTCCATTACCACCTTTTTGATAATCAGTACTCAGTTCATCAAGGAGAGATAGGAGTCTTTCTCGCACCATCTCGTGACTTCTTCCATGTCCAGTGCTCTCACCACTGTGCATGGACCAGAACTGTTTCTATGGTTTCTCTTTTTAAAGATGCTTTGGTGAGTTCCAAAAAACGACAGCTTCTCAAATTCTGGGACACAAGTCCCCCCAATTTTCACCCCCTGGGGCCGAGGGGCCTTGAGAACAGAGATCTTCCTCTCATCTCTGTTCATACTACTTTTACTGTCCACTTTTGACTCCAAGCCAATGTCTCTCCCCAGATGCAGTCTCTGTGTCACAAAAAAAAATAAGTCCGTCCATGGCTTTACAAGAAAAGTCCAGCCAAAGGCCACTCCATCATCTCCTCCCACCTAGGATTCTTTTCAGTATTTTTTTTTGACAATCTTCCACTTGCATGAACTTTCATCATCTCTGCTTAGTTCTCTCTATCTTCCTTCTTCAGATTTAGGAGGATTAGCATTTATAAAGTTTCCATCATCTACAAAAAGGGTTAAAACCTTGGACTGTGCCTACCCAAACTCCCACAGCAAGTTGCCAGCACTTTTTCGCGCTTCTTCCTCTTCACTCCTTGGGCCATGCTGCCCGGCTGCTGATATCAAATTTCAAGGTGGCACAGACACAGTCTCTCCCTCTCTCCGGGGGGGAGGGGGAAGGAGGCTGCCTGATTGATACCTCTCAAGGTTCTTGTATTTTCTCCACCCTTCCATCCTGCAGGTCTTTCCTCTCCCCCTCTCTGCCCAAGGCTCCAGCCCACCTCGCCCAGGCCGCATGGCTTCCCCTGCCCCGCCCAGCCCGCAGCTGGGCAGGGGAGGCCTGACCTCCCTCACGGACCGAACCAAGAGAGAGTTCTCCCGGGAGCCCTCTGCTTTGAACCCCCTGTGTTCTCAGAGGAGGATCCTTGTCCTCAGTGGCCACACCAGGTGCCAGTCTTTACACGTGAGCACTCATTGGTTTGACTACTGAATTCCAAAAAAAAAACTAATTTCCTTTTCCAACCACCACAACTAGTTAGTAACTTTGAAGTTAGATATAAAGCAAGATGCTTTAAAAAGTCAATGTTTTTAAAGTCAGTGATCTCTGCAGTTACCAGTTCTATGGTGGAAGCCTTCTCTGCTACACAGAAGCACTGTATTGCCAACACCCAATCTAAGATCAGCGCACTCCACAAAATAAGTTGCAAACAAACAAAATATTGTGACTTTTATTTATCACTGATCTTGAAAGATTATACAGAAGGTATGTTCTGTCCCTCCAAAATTACACTAAGCACCAGCAAAGTCATCTGCTTTGATATATTCTGACCTTGGAACTTAGTAATTTTTTAGCCTGAGCACTCCTAGCAAGATCGCTGTTTTATTTTTCATAACACAGAACAAGGAGGAGTCACCTCTTTTTACATGCTGAAGAAATACAGAGCACTATATCCACTTTTAGAATTTAATTTACATCGAAACAGTTTGTAAACAGGGTCTGGATTTGCAAAATACTTATCTAGACAGACTAACTCTCAGAAAACAAAGCACTGAGAAGTGGCTACATGGCTCCTTTCCAGGATGTTTAGCACTTTCCCACAGCAAACTAACTGTGCACAACCTTCAGCTTCTACATCATACAAAACAGTCACATTAATGACACACTAGTATGACTGCTGATACTTACAAGGACCTTCTATTTTCAGATTAGCCACTACTCCAGATAGCCATTAATAGCCCAGTATAAATGGATGAACTTGTACCAAAAGGATAAACCTACTTAAGTGAGAGATTATAGTTCCTAGTCTTTAAGCAAACCTTGTCTTAGCTTTTAGGCAAATCCTGGGTAAGGCTGAGAAGGCAACAAGCTATTCAATCACTACAGAGTTTCTTACAAGTCTTTTCTTTCACAGGTTTTAATGTATATTAAAAATACCATAGACACTAAGAAGTACTCTTCTCAGTTTACAACACTGTATGTGATTTTAATCATATTAGTTCTGTTCCATGTTTAGCAGTGAAGACAAGGTCAAAACAGAACTAATTTACTGAATTGTAACCAAAAAGATCAGAAATGGTAAGTCCATAGCTATTCAGTATTTCTTTTTTAGGCTCTTACATTCTTTCTATTTATGTATCATGAGACTTGACATACAAGTACTAGCAATTGTATAACATGCCCATCTTGGTCACAGCTAAAAAACAAGCGAAGCTTACATGCTAACTTTTAATCTACTAAAACAGAATTTATAACCTTTAATAAAATAATGTTTTAGCAAGCATCATACAAAACACAGAATCACTGAATAATCTTGAGTTAGAAGGGACCCAAAAGGATCACTGAGTCCCCCCGGCCATGCACAGGCCATTCCCAATGACTGCACTGTTTGCCCAAGAGTATCCTCCAAATGCTTCTTGAACCCTGGCAGACTTGGCGCTGTGACCACTTCCCTGGGAAGCCTGTTCAAGTGCCCAGCCACCCTCGGGGTGAAGAACCTTTTCCTAATATCCAACCTAAACCCCCCTGACACAACTACAGGCCATTTCCTTGGGTCCTGTCACTGCTCACCAGAGAACAGATCAGTGCCTGCCCTTCCTCCTCCCCTCAAGAGGAAGTTGTGGCTGCAGCAAGGTCTCCCCTCCGTCTCCTCCAGGCTGAACAGACCCAGTGACCTCATCCACTCCTCACATGCCTTCCCCTCAAGGCCCTTCCCCATCTCCATGCCTTCCACTGGACATTCTCCTGTTCTGTCCTTCTCACACTGTGGCACCAGAACTGCCCCCAGCACTCAGGGTGTGGCTGCCCCAGTGCAGAGCAGAGGGGACAATCCCCTCCCTTGCCCGGCTGGCCATGCTGTCCCTGATGTCCCCAGGACAGGCTTGGCCCTCCTGGCTGCCAGGGCAATGCTGCTCATGCTCAACTTGCCATCAACCAGGACCCCCAGGTCCTTTTCATGGCACTGCTCTCCAGCCTGTCATTCTCATCTGTCTGCACATCCAGGGTTGTCTCATCCCAGGTGCACATTCTGGCACTCTCAAACTTCCTATGGCAGGTGATGGCCCAGCCCCTCTGCAGGGCCTCCTGGCCTGGAGGGAATCAACTGCTCCTCTCAGTTTTGTATCATCTGTGACCTTCGTATCCCTCCCAGTCCTACACCCAATCATTTATTAAGATGCTGAAGAGCACAGAGCCTAAGGTGGAACCCCATGGAACTCCCCCAGTGACAGTCACCACTCTGTAACCCCATTCACTGTAACCCCTTGCACCTGACCCATGATCCAGCTGCTCTCCCATCACATGATGTGTTTATCCAGCTGTGTGGATTTTGTCCACACAGGACATTTTGTCCAGCAGGACACTGTGAGAGACAGTATCAAAACTGTACTGAAATCCAAAAAGATCACATCAACTGGCTTCTCCCGACCAGCAAGGCAGATTACCTTGTCATAAGCATGCATTCTCATTAAAAAAGTCATGTCTCATTTCACTGGTATCTATCATAAAGTTTACATATTTGCAAAAATGGGATTTTGCTCCTTTTAACTCTAAATCTACCTATAAAATTTTTAGGTACTTTACCTACACATCTTCAACACAACTGACCAAGTGTTTATTTTATACTGAAATCATTAAAAGATGAGTTGTGTAAATACATCCATTTACTATCTTGAACTTTACCTCAAATTCTGCTTTGATTGCAAATGTTAGAGAGTCTAGTGATCTCATCCTTGTGCCTAAAAAGAATGTTTGTGCCCATTACGTATTTTGACTGTCATCTCAAAAGAAGAAAAATACATGAATAGCAGGAAATGTGTCAGCCAGGAATGAGATACTGACAGAGCAAAGATATTAAGACTGACTCCAGCTAACAAAACAAATGTCAGTATCAAAAGCATGAATTTTGACTGCAAAAGTACTATAAACAATAAAAGGGATAAAGGAATAACTTTCATCTAAATGTCTAAACGGACTTGAGAGAATGTTTAACCGCATTTTCTTACACAGTATTTTTAAGTTTCAGCTTGGCACTCAAACACTAGCAAAGGCGTATGTATATGTAATTAAAACTAATCAGATGGATTCCATGAAGGATGCCATCATCTGCATATCTCTGTGAACAAGTTTTAACGGTAGAAAATAATTTCAGCTCTGCATTAATGGTAGATAGATAAAAACTCCAAAGCTGTAACACAAGCACATTTTTCCTAAAAATACCATGGTCCGTGTGTTAATTTAAAAAACCCCAGAAACCCCAAAAAAACCCAGACAAAAATAACAAGTAATTAAACACAGGAAAAGAGAAATCAGTTTGCAAGGAATCATTTGCCTTTTCTCCTAAATCAACTTTAAAGAAAATCTTTGAGAGAAGCCTCTTTTTCTACAGACAGCGCTTATTGGATTTTTCCCCCAATACAAACTGTCTGAATCAACAATCTCCAGAATATATAATTTCAAAATTTTGAATATCAAACTTCTGCATTGCATCTTTTTGGTTAAAAAAAGGTAAATCCAGAAGACAACAGTTCACATACCTTCAGCATGTACATACTCATTTAAAATTTTCCATTAGAAGATTAATCACAGGCAACTTCATTAAAGAATTCTTTAAAAACCCAACAAAAGTCAATGTTTTATCTGTTCTCCAACGCAGAATGGTTTGGGCAAGCTTTAGTCTCATTTGTTCATTACAAAATATTTTCTTTTGTAACAGGATTCCATGAACTCTTAGAAAATTTTGCTAATCATGTGAACAACACTTCAATTTTCAGCTGCAGAACAAATTATTTCCAAAAAGCCAGATTTACAAATTACTTCTAATGCTGCCTTCACATACAGTTATATAGATAAAGAAGAGACAGACCTGTAAATTTAAACCAAAAGTCTAGTTCAAAAAAAATTACAGCTACATCTACCCATACACATATACCCCAGTATTTATTTTAAAATGTTCCCAAGAATACTTAGGAAAACTTGACCTAATATAGTGTTAAGCACTTTAGTAATAAGAGCAAAGGAAAAAAGTAACCATAGTTTATTGTAGACCAACTAAAAATTTCCATAAAATCCATAGTTACTGATTAAGAAACTGTAGCACAGGTAGTCTTACGTCCTAATTTCAGAGCTTTTCTTTCAATAGAATTTTCCTTGGCAGTGATCCAATAATCAAGATTTAGATACTATACAGCTCACTAGAGAACATTATTTCATTAAATTCATTAAATGGTAGAACAGCAATAGGATGAACATGGAGCTCTTTCTTATATCCTCACACAGAGGAGAGGGAAGTATGAAAAGTTCCCCCAGGCCCTGAGTTGTCCCTCCCTGCTCCTAAGCTCTAGTACAAAACAGAACTACAAGTGCAGCAAATTTGAGCAATAGCAGCAACTGCTAGGTGATTAGAGCAAGGTAACAAATGTACAGACGTCTCAAAGTGGGGCCATGATGAGCTGCACTCCACAAACATCCTGGTTTTAAAACCTAGAACAAGTAATATGTCTCAGGGCTGTTGGATATGGAAAGACTGAAAGTGCATATGATAGACCCCTGCCTCAGATCACCAGGCAGAATTTAAGTCACAGTGGTCTTATTTTCAAGATGTTTTGCTAAGATTTTCTACCCATTACTTTTGCAAACAACTGTTGATCACAGTGTATCCTTCTTTCTAGTGTTAGACAGAAGGATGCAATTCTATTATCCTTGATATATAAGGATCCTGAAGCTTTTCATCCTTCCTCCTAGCTGTAGGGGACTTGGAGGTTCAATAACATTTCACTGCATTTCATCAAAAGCTCCTCAGAAAGATGAAAAAAAAAGTCTGTTGTGGTAATGAATATTAAGTTGGTTAATCTGTTTATCTTCCAGGAATATCTCCTTTTTAACCACCCCACCCCAATGGACTTGGTTTATCCCTGGATGGCCACACCCTGTCTCACTGTACCTGTCCCCTGATGGTAACACTCTCAGGAAGACCTAGGATAAACGCTTGGGCTTTGGGGTCCTGCTTCCTCTTTTGCACACCCTTAAGAATAAAGATCCCTGCAAATCTGCCTTCTTGGACCTTTACTCCAAACCTCGACACTGGGGGGTCAGGAACCTAGAGAGCAGAGAGCTCTCTGCTTTCTACTGTTCAAGGAACTGACTGTAGCCTGAGAACGGCAGCGCCTGGCAGGAAACAAGGCCAGCCAGGCACCCCAGAACAGTAGCCACAGTCTGTAAATGCTTTTGTAAAGCTTCATTTTTACCAAACATGAAACATGCTGAAAAAGTATGACAGAATCCTTCCAGATGCCTGAGAAAAATTGCATAATAAAAACTAAGATATAACAAGTTCCCCATCAGAACAAGAAAAAAGCAGGGGTCTCGGACAAAAATGTTTTATAACAACAGCACTGAGTGCTGTGCGCTAACATTCTCCCTCTAAAAGCATAGTTTAAAAAATCTTGTGCAGCTGTACAGTCATAGATAAGAAGTCAAACAAACCATTACTCTTATAACCACTCTACTAGATTGGCAATCATTCATATTCTCTTACTTTACCATCTCCCTCTGCCCAGAAAATAAACCCCTCTTTCATACGAGACTGATATTTCTTTTCCTGATTTCTATCTTCACAAGAACATCCTGCAGAGTGCCTTAAAATTCGAAGCAGATTCTCGTACTGCAAAGTCAAGTGAATTTGATACTTAAACATTTCTTTCATGGTTTATCAGATTAGAGATGTCCTTTCAACAGGTTTCTTTTTCCTCCAGTGCTATTCAAAACTGCTGGAGCCAGTTCTATTAAGCTGTTTTTGCTACCATTTCCTCTGGTAACTTGTCTTCTCTATGACCCCATGCTGCCTAGGTAATTCTTATTCTAGAGAAATTATATGCATGTGTCACCATTGCCTAAAATAAACTTCCACTGTAAGAAAAAAGCTTCATCTTATCCTTTCAAATACCACGTGCAGACACTCTCAGAGTAGGGGAATTCCTGTTAATAGTCTGCCATTACTAATAACTGCATGTCTAGAAGTCACTAACATAGTAAAAACTAAGTTTGTTATCACTGATCCTTCCCTCTAGCTCACTTCATCATGAATTCAGACAAATTTGTTTGTCAAAATATTACCTATTCAATTCCATGGGTTTAGTGTTTAGGACAACAAGAAACTAATACTCATTCAGGAACCCTTACACAGAAACATTAAACACAGTAGTCCTTTTGTAAATACAGGTATACAAGAAGATGTCCAGGTACTAAGCATGCAAGCCCATGTTCAAGGACACAAAGGCAAAAACTTTCTTTTCCTTACTGCACATTCATTACTCGGAAATATTATCACTAAGTGGAACACTATGAATCTATGTCTAGCACTATCTTCTATATATCCTTGACTGACAGGTTTCAAAAATATTCTTACCTAGTTCAGTAACCTGTCGATCAAAAGGACAACGAACTGCTCTGCCATGAAGGGGAAGCCGGGTAAGGCAGTCATGGCAGACAGTATGACCGCACAAAAGCAGCCGGGGAACTTTGTCCCCTTGCAAAGAAAATACATCTTCACAGACTCCACACTCAAGAACCTGTAATTTTAAAAAGGATCATATTTGGTTATGAGCTAATTAAAAAGTAAAATTTCACACAGTAAGCTATATGACAATTTATTTTACAGACATCCATGCAATCACAGCACATAAGCCAAGTCAGTAATTTTGTTTTATGCACACAAGTAACGATCATACTAATCGATTTTTTTAAAGTAAATAAATAATCAAACACAAACAGAACATTTTAACTCCTCAGCATCCTGCCTGATCAGGATGCGTGACTACTAGTTCCTACCCACTTCATTTAATACACTGCCACAAAACAAGCCTACTGGTCAAAACGCACAACCAGCAGAAAGATCCTCGCAGGAAAAGGAAGCGGCCAGAAGAACCCTGCCAGAGCAGAGTGTTGGCCGATGGTTTCCCCTCGCAGCTGATGCTCATAAAGAGGTCAGTCATACCAAGTGAGTCACTTAGCAAGCTACAAACGCAGCAGCAAGCTAGTGCGAGCAAACAGTTGCGGGCCGAAACATCTCAAGCTATAAACGAAAAGCAAAACTGATGGTCATATAGAAAGAAAAAAAACCCAAAACCAATCCATAAGCCCGGCATCCAAGGGGACATATCCTGTACCACAGGCCTCCCGCGCCCCGTCCCCGGCCGGCACCACCCGCCCCGCCTCAAAGAGCTGGGCCGAGCCGCCGCCTCACCTTCACTGCTGCGCCCGCCGGGCCGCGACCACCACCGCCACACCCGCGGCTGCCCTCCGGCCCGGCCTTGTTTACAGCAAGAGCCGCCATCTCGGGGAAGGCGGAGCCGAGCGGCCCCGCCGAAAGGAGCGAGAGCCGCTGCCGCCTCAAGCACCACCCCGGCGGGCGCAGGCGCCGCCCTGCAGAAGTGCAAAACTACAGAACTGCAGAACTACAACTCCCACCATGCCCCACAGGGGCCCCGGCAGGCGGAAAGGCGGTGCCGCGCCAGGGCCGCCCGCGGAGCCCTGGGGGCTGTAGTCCCTCTCGCCGCGCTGCAGCCTGGGACGGTCGTGCCTTCTGCTGCCGCAGTCTGCGAGGCTCTTCTCGCTCCGCCGGCCATCCCGCGGGGTGAAGGCCATGGACGTCAACCAGCCCAAGCAGGAGCATTTGCTGGCTCTGAAAGGTACCGTAGTTACGGTTCCCACCCGGCCGGCCCAGTTTCGGTGGTGAAGCAGCGTGTCGGATGTGCAGCCAAGGGTGTTTCTCCCCCCAGTTTAGAAGGAGGTGGAGCAAGGAGCGGCCCGGGGCCCGCGGCACTCGGTGCCCGAGAGCGGAAGGGAGCGGTGGGAGCTGTTCTGCCATGCCCTACGCACCACAGGGCGCGGCTGTGCGTCAGCGCTTTATAAGGCTTCAAAGAAAATGTTCAGCTAAAATTTCCTTTTCATTTTCCCTGCTGTCTCTTTTGTTTGTTTGTTTTTCAGGACGAGAGGACACAGTGTTAAACTGCTTCAGGGGAGGTCTAGGTTGTGCGTTAGGAAGGATTCCTTCACAGGAAGGGTGATTAGACATTGGCATGGGCTGCCCAGGGAGGTGGTGGAGTTACCGTCCTGGAAAGTGTTTAAGGAAAGACTGGACGTGGCACTTGATGCCGTGGTCTATTTAACACGGTGGTGTTCGGTTCTACGTTGGTTTCCATTACCTCAGAAGTCTTTTCCAACACGGTTGATTCCGTGATTCCCGTTTGGATGGCTTTTGCCCTTTTCATCTTATCCTTAGTGTGTAAATACGAGGCTTACCTGCCTGATTCAGGGATCACGAAGAGTGAAAATACAATTGTGTAGGTCACTTGCATGCCTCAAAATTAATGTAGAAATCAAGAGAGCCCGGTGAGGAATTTGATGATTTCTGAATCATAAATGCTACTAGTTATGTACATGTAATAAAGAGCTGGTTAGAATCTCACCTCTGCAAGTATTCTACATTGGTGAGACTGCCCAGGTGGGTAAAGCAGTGCAGGTATGAGTAATTTCAGAGACCATATTCTTGTTTTAAAACTCTCCTGGACAAAGATTTTAATGGTGTTTCCATGTGATAGTAAAATCTGTTAACCATAATTCAAAGCTCAATCTTTTCAAATACATATACATACATACAATAAAGGCAAAACCATGAGAACTTAAAACAGCAGCAGCTGCTAAATGAGTTTTGATAGTAATTAATTCAAAACAAAAAGCTTTTTGGTGGATCATTTTGCTTTTATAAGAAACCAGTGCCGTCCTTGGTTTTTTATTGAATTTAATCCAGGCTGTAGGTTTTGCAGAAGTGGGGAAAGAGTGGGGATTTATTTTTATTGTGGCTGTATTAAAATCTTGACAGTGGCAATCCTAGATTTTATTATTTTAATTTCATTTATGTTACTGCCCTCCCTCAGGGAATGCGAAATTATTGCAAATTTCTTGTGGGGACAGGGGCAAAGGGGGAGAATGGTAGGAAATGGGAAAACAACACTGTGTTTTCTGTTTCATAAGAGTGTTTATAGTTCTTCATTCACCATGTTCCTGCATTTAATATAATCTTTGTATGGAAGTTTAAAGCTTTTGACAACTTAGTAAGTTATTTAATTATTCCAAAAGTCTAATGAATTAAGGAAATATCAGTTCCTTAAGGATTAAAGGATAGTTGCATGTAATGCTTGGAAGCTTTGAGGCTAAAACTAGATGTGTAGTTCTGATACAAAATGGAAGCAGGCAGCTTTAGTTTGCCTAGAGAACGTACCTATTCGCTTTATAAACTACTGTATCAGTCAGTATTATTTTGGGAAGCATTTCTGTAACATGTGTTTTCTAGGTACTTTGTGTGCCTTGGCTTAAAATGCTGATACATAGGAGGAAAACTTAAAAAAATTTGTCTGCTAAATTTGAGGAAATAGGCAGTAGTAATCGCGTGCCTTTTAATATGCATCACACCAATATAACCAAGAATAGTGATGGATGCCAAGTACGAGATGGTGACAGTAAAAGAGTTCTCTTGGAAGAGGACTGTTTTGAGTAAGCAGTGTGCATGTGGATAATGTTCAGTGTACTGAAGTTAAACTGGTAATGATGGAACACAGCCGCTGATGTTCAGCCTAGATAAAATAGAATGGTCTGATATATATCTTACATATTTTTACTACCTGTTTCTTTCTTGAAAAATATCCTAGCAACGTTTGTCTTAATATGGTAGTGTCTTATTGTTTTATAATACTTCTGCTTTAGGTCCTGTTTTCCACTGATCTTTGCATCATGGGGCAAGGAAATTCTTGTAAATAAGATGTTTCACTCTAGATACAAGAATCCTTATCAAGAGACTGTTTTCCTAAGAATCACTGGATTCCTACTGTTCAAGCATGGAAGTGGTCTTGCACTATCGACCACATCAGAGAGATCTAGTAAAACTGCAGAAATATGCAGAAGCAGCAGTGAAGGAGTTTCCCATTCGCCAGTTACCAAGATTTGCACCCTGGTTTGCAAGTGATTTACACAGACTTCCCCTCAAACCAAAAAAGCAGGCACCTGTTATTTCTTGTGAGGAAGTGGAAGAATTGAAACAGCTTTCTACACCTTCAGAGTATATTTCAGGATCTCGTGATTATGACTGCACAAAAAATCTCCTTGAGTTTCACTCTAGCATGAAACATGGTCCAACTTTAATCCAAGCACAGGCTGTTCACAGACCAATTAACTTGGACTATCAAGGAGAACCACCACGTAATGGAAAAAAAAAATTGAAAAGGTCTTGGAGTGTCTCTCGCCCTAGCGCTAAACTCAAAGAAAAGATTCATCCTTTATCTCAAGAACTGCAGAATAATTTGGAAAGACTAAAGCTGCATGCATTTTGTAGAGCAAAGTGGACAATTGAACAGTCTATTTGTAAAAACCAGAATTTGGAGGACATATGGATAAAATTGAATAGACTTATTAAAGGAATGAATTGCCATCTTGCAATGCTACTATCCAAAGATCTGTGGGACAGATATGGATTTTCTGTGATATATTATACTGTGAATATGTTAGAAATATTCTTAGGGAAAAGCTAAGCCTTACAGATAAAATGAATTTGCTTGTACATAAATATGGAATCATATTTACTGTATAACTTAAGATGTAGTTTAACAATAAAATTTATGTTAGAAATACTAGAGTTTTTAAGCAGTTTAGAATATTAGAACATTAGAACAACTGATAAATTAACAGTAAGAAAACTTAATATTACTTTGCTACAGTTTTCTAACTATAATGATATATTTCTTTAAATTTGTTTTGCCTTAAGACTTATGGTTCTGTTAAGATTAGTAAGTTTCTGTTTGGCTTAGTACTGCATTTTATAGCTTTTCTCTACCTTGGTGGTCTAAAGGAAAAATTAAAGTAAAAATTCCAGACTATCGTGGCAAGCTTTATGTCAGATAATAATATTATGTCACATAATAAAATTTATGCTTTCAGTTAAGCAAAGTACATCCTCTCTGCTTCATTGGAATTAGGAGAAGGAAAGATGTTTTTTACTGAGTTGTAATAATTGCTGTCATAGCTGTTTCTGACATTAAGATTTTTAAGATCTGATTATTTACTGAAAGCAGTCTGCAAACTTTTTTGATGATGGCATATCCTTCCCATGAAGTACAAACTTAATTTATGTGGGATATATGCCCTGTCTTAGTAATGTTAGCTGTGTTTTCATCGAAATATTAATGATAACTTCAGTGGAAGCTGTGGGCTGAAAAATAATGAACAACTTAATAATTCCTGGTTTACACCTTTGATAATTATTTTTTTCCTGATGTTTCTGTTCTTTTGTCTCTAATTATAGTTGGGAACAAGAAAATGCTAGCTTCCAGCTAGAAGTGGAGAAATTAAGAGATGGGACTTCTATCTGAAACCTCGTTTGTTGTCTTTGAGAATTTGTATGTCTTTTATGGTCATAAAAGGCTGAGTTCAGCATGACTTTTTTTCTCCTGAAAGATTGAAGTGTTCCAAGGTCGTGCTGTCCCTGCTCAGTTGAAACTTTGGAGAGTCAGTAGAGAAGTTAAACTGGGATTGATATGACTGCAAGGTTATGCATTTGCGCTCCTACTAATTCTAGATAGTTTTCCTGTAGCTGGAGGTCAAGGTGTGTAGCATCTGGAAAAGGGGGAAAAAAAATGTTTAGTATTTGTAGGTTGTTCGATTGTCATTAGTGCCAACCACACCAAGTGTACATATGCAAGAGATAATACATAACAGATACTCTGTAAAAACTAAGTAAATTCCCCTTAGACTTACATTTTTATGACATCCTTGTGCTTTATTTTAGGCATTCTTATATTTTATTATAGGCATTATAATTTTTTTTAGGTTAAAATTGCTCCATTTGAGTCATTGACATGTAGTTTTAAACTTTGACTGAATTTTAAGAATATAAGACATTTGTAGATGTCTTATATTGATGTTTCGGGTGTTTGTGATATTTAATATGACCGCTTAGCAAAACTGATGCAAAATGCTGTCTAGACTGCATTATAACTGCACTATCAGTGAGGGTTGTTATTAGCGTTAAAGCTTATATAGCCACATCTTTTGCCGACATTATGTTTCTGAGCTTAACATTAATAATAACAAAATTTCTTTGTGAATCAGCATTTTTAAAATGCTAAATTGAAGTAAAATGCAGTGTGATTTGAGTTCTATTTGATGTATTTTGCGTCTAGGAGCTTAGTAAAGATGCTATATTTTCTAACACTAATTTAGTACTCCTAATAAATATGATAATGATCCTGTCATAGTTTGGTTTTACTTCATTCTGTGAAGTATTTATTTGTTTTCTGAAACAACTCTTTCTTTAGAAACATTCAGCAAATACTAGTTGTACAGGCTTAGTGTGAATTTGAATGAAATTAGATAATGCAAATAATACAGATTAGTTTGATATACTGTCAAAAGAGCTAAACAAACATTTTACTAAACCATAGGAGAGTTTGTTGTCATTGTAGCTGCCATCTTTGTGCTGTTTTGGGTTGGCTTGTATGAGAATAATGGTAGATGCACTGCTAGCTGTAAGCACCTCAGCTTGTAGCTATCTTGTAAGAGTGAACACCGCCTCTGGTTGCTCTGCAGAATTGCTAGTCTTGGTTAGCACCAGTGTACAAACTGAAATCCAAGCTTTTGTTTTGTTCTCTTAAAGGAATACTTAATTTGTAAGAATGTGTAATTCTTATATTTTCTTTTTAATTTTCAATGTTGAATATGGTTCACTATTTACTCTGTTTTGTATATTGTGGGTTTCATTTAATATACCTCGTGGTTCTAAGTCTTCAAAGGTCCTGGTTTTTCAACCTTTTCACCATAACGAAGAGAATATGTTATCTTTTTCTCACATGTGAAAAGTGAGAATTGTTTTTGTTGATGCTAATTTGCATAGGTCTGCTGTATGGTAGCATAAGTTCTTGTGAGCCAAGACAGTCCACTGTCTTGTAATTGAATAATTTACACCACTGGAAACGGTGAATGCTGTCTGGACACAATAGCTATACAAAAAGTACAATAAAAATAAGCCCACCATACCTGTGTCAGTGCAAAGGTATTGATTAACTTGTCGCAATCAAGATATATCCTTTTGGTTTATTTTTTAGTTTTAGTTGGCGTTATGTTTGTTAAGTTTCAAAGAAAAAAAAAACCCTAACAGTTTTTACGTATTCAGATTAACACCTGAGATTACACATGCCCAATTTTGTTTCATTCATATGAATGCCTTCCTGATAAACTATATACAAGTTAAGAGTCTTTGGGTAGTTTGAAGAGGGAGAAATTCTTTTTAAGAAGTAACATCTTAAATCTTCCATGTAAATGAAAATAATGTAATTTTGAATATGAGTTAAAATAGCCTTTGGAAATACCAATTACTTGAAGTAGAGGTTTTTAATAGCAAAATCTCAATGATTTTGGTTTTGTCACTGTCAGTAAAACACCTTTGTTGTAAGGTTTTCATGAGGTTTTTGTGCTTGTTTACTGGTTTGAGTTTAAAGTTTGTGACTTAGAGAAAAAGCAGTGATATAAATAATGTAGGCTTTTAGTCTTGTAGCTCTACCTTGTGAAAGTGTAATAGGTTAAGATATAAATGCAATTTCTTTCAGACTAGTGTTTGACTGAAGGGGTCTGTACGAGTCATCATGTCCCATTCTAGGGCAGCAAGGATCATAGGACAGACACTTAACCCAGAAAAGTCCACAAACAAATGAAACTGATACACTTCCAAAGATCACAAAACATTTAATACTGTGGCAGATCTTAGACCTTTAGCACATCTAATTGAAAGCAGTAGATTGTAGGGTAGTTCACCAGGGATAGAAAGCAAGGGGGAGCAATGGCATTACCATTGTTCTTGGATCTTAGAATAGCAGGGAGTTGATCCTTTTTCAGGCTGAGATTTATTTGTTGGGTGTTTGGTTGTTTGGTTTTTTTTTGTGGAAGAAGAGCAAGACATAATTATTATTGAAAAACAAAATTAAAAATAGTTGTTTGATTGACTGATGGTTTGGGTTTTTTGGGGGTTTTTTTGCAGTGATGAGGCTAACCAAACCTACGTTATTCACTAATATTCCGGTGACTTGTGAAGAAAGAGATTTGCCAGGTAAGTCTTTTCCTAATTTCTGATTAGTGTGTATGTTTTACCAAGTTCAAGCAGTGTGACCATCTAACACAGAGGAGTCATGACCTCCCATAGACTGTAATCTGAAAAAGCAGGATATTTTAGATTTGGTAATAACTTAAGGAGAGTACCAAGGTGAACTCTATAGTTCTTGACCTATATCTTTGAAAGATTAGTGATGATACTCAAACATAGCACCTCAAAGTTTGAGCAATTGACATACACAGTGAGAGGCAGTTATGTGAGGGAAATGCAAATGTGTAAGTAGAGAAAGATTGGCATTGCTGGAATTTTTTTTTTTTTTTTTAAGAAAAGGCCCTGTTAGTTAAAACCAACACATGAATGTTCTGTAGAAAAACAATCTTGCAAGAATCACTGGTTTGGGTCATGTTATGCTTGATGTGCCATCATAAACTGGAAATCCCTGAGTCGTCTCTCAGAAATAAAGTCTAGAAGTCAAGTATAAGAAAGTCAAAGGAAAGATTCAAGAAGGAGGATTGTGTGGAAATAAAAAGAAAGCCAGGGAAGAAAGCAAATGAGGTTGATTAGTTCTGTTATATAATGTCATTAGATGGATAGAATTTATCTCAAAATTTAGTGTTAATTTGAGCAATGCCTTTTGGATCGTGCCCTTCAGTATGTATATTCTGAGTAAATTATTGGACACAGGTGTCTTGAAGTTAAGTTATGACTTATAGGCAGGCTTATGCATATATATTTCATCCCTAAACAAATTTACTGTAAAAGAAATAAATCTAAAATAAACTACATCTGAGAAAGTGATTAAGCATCTAACTTAAAAGTAAACAAACCTTTGGACTTAGCAAATACTTAATTAATAGCAACTTGATATTTTTACAGGGAATCTATTTAACCAGCTCATGAAAGATGATCCTTCTACTGTAAAGGGTGCTGAAACTTTGATGTTAGGAGAAATGCTGACTTTGCCCCAAAATTTTGGGTAAGAATAAATTTTTGTAACTGTAATATGCAAGGTTTAGGATTCATACTTTTTCTATTTGAATAGCATTGTTTGGCAGCAAGATGTTCAGTCATTTTAAAAATAATATGTGGCTTGATTTATAAATATATATGTGTATGCTGCCTGATGTTTCTTGTCTGTAGCCTGACTGAACCTAGTAAGGATTGAAAGTTGAAAGAGATTTGCAGCTGTGGGTGAATTTCTAAGGTAATGCACTACTATAAACGACATATTATGCTAACTGAGTTTCCTACTGTGATTTTTGTGGGTACTGAAAGCCATATTCTTATTCCTGTCAGACTTCTAGCTAGAAAAAGTTCTGATTTGTTTGTTCTCTTTTAAAACTGTCTTAGAAGGGTGACTTAGAAGTGTGGGTGTGCAAATGGCAATTTTCATCTAGGGTTTGATCTGACAAATGTGTATGTGTGTGAATTTAAAAGTGTTTCAGTGAAATGTTCTAGTTTTTAATAACTGTTACTAAAAATATTTTATTTTATTTTATTTATTTTTTCCTTGAAATACAGAAATATATTTCTGGGAGAGACATTTTCCAGTTATATTAGTGTGCACAATGATAGCAATCAAGTTGTCAAGGACATACTGGTGAAGGTACGTGAAGAGAAATTAATTTTTAAAAGATTTATAAAAAAATAAAACACAATGATTATATTTTCTGACAATATATTGTTTGTTTAATGCTAATACATAGACTTTAGGTCACTTTTTCCATTCCAGAAAGTATACTTGGAAATTAGAAAGAGTAAGACATAAAAATAGAAATTTTTAAAGAAATCTTCAAAGATTAAAAACTAGGATTGTGTAAAAAAATGGATTTATTACAGAATCATAACGTTTAGTTTGGAAGAGATCTCTGAGGTCACCAAGTGCAACTGTTAACCAAACACTGCCAAGTCCACTGCTAAACCATGTCCCTAAGTTCCATGTCTACACAGTCCCCTGCAGGGATGGTGGCTCAACCACTTCCCTAGGCAAGCTGTTCAATGATTGACATTCCTTTTGGTGAAGAAGTTGTTCTGTTATCCAATCTAAACCTCCCCTGGTGCAACTTTATGCTGTTTCCTCTTGTTCCAATTGTTTGTTACTTGTGAGAAGAGACCAATCCACATCTGGCTACAGCCTTCTTTCACATAGTTTCAGAGAGCAGTAAAGTCCCTCTCCTGAGCCGTTTTCTCCTGGCTAAACACTCCCACCTCCCTTTTCCTTCTTAGGACCTGCACCTTTCTCTTTAAAACTTTTGCAGCTAAAAAAATGGAGCTGCATTCACTTACTTTCACTTTCAATGAGGTCTTCAATTCCCTTTGAGGCATACAGTGATTTGTATATTGTATTAATTATTTTCTAGAGGTCTGGAGTTTTGTGTTTACTGAACAAATAAAACACTGAAAGTAGAAATTTAAGAAGTCATTGTGAAACTCAAAGTAAAAAGCAAATAGAGGTTTTATAAGTTGCATGGTAAAGGACTGGAGTCTTTGTGTTTTAGAACTTGTCTTTAGCTTCGTAAATATCTCACCATCTTACTATGTATCACAGAAGGTGTCTGAGACAAGAATCAGAGTATTCTGAGTTGGAAGGGACCCACAAGGGTGAGTAAGTCTAGCTAAGTCAGTGGCCCATACAAGGATTGAACCCGTAGCCTTGGTGTTGTGAGCACCATGTTCTGACCAAATGAGCTCTTACAGTACGTGTCAAAGCATGCAGGGTGAAAAATGCTCAGTGAAACCTAGTACTTTATAACATAAGTTACTTTTCTTTAGGTTGTGTTAAGCAGCTGTAGTTCTAACCAATGCTTTGTTTTTCTGTCCTCAGGCTGATCTTCAGACAAGTTCTCAGCGTTTGAACCTTTCAGCTTCTAGTGCTGCAGTGGCAGAACTTAAACCTGACTGTTGCATTGATGATGTGATCCATCATGAAGTAAAGGAGATAGGAACACACATGTAAAATTTTAACTTTTTCTATTATTAAATGAGCTTAATGTAGTATATGTGTACTATTCTGCTTTCAATATAGCACAAGATTTAAAGTAGCACACCTTTTTTTTTTTTCATTTGTTTTTTTCAGCTTAGTTTGTGCAGTAAGTTATACTACACAGACTGGAGAGAAGATGTACTTCAGAAAGTTCTTCAAATTTCAGGTATTTAATGAAGTATATTACTCTGCTTTTAATAAGTGCATGAGCCTGAAAATGCTTTTTAAAATATTTGATACTTCATAAGCACTTTTATGTACCAAAAATCTGTTCCCTTTTAAAAGTGAACCATTAAAAGCCACTGCTTCAAACTTCACAGAAACTGGTGTTTTCTAATTACCCATACAGTTAAACATCGCAAAACTAATAAATATTGCATCTAATAATTTTTATTAATTTATTGAGAAAAAGAATCTACTCTTAAAAAGTCCCTTTTTATAGCAGACAGCTCTATGACTATTTTTAAACAGAACAAGTATTGGTTATTCTGGCTTTGATACATCCAAATATTGAGCTTATATTGTAAAATTTTGATTTTTCTTTTGGTGTGTGTAATCTTATTAAACTGGAATTAAATAGTTTGATTTTTAAAGGAATTTCAGTAAAGAAGTCTAATGTATTATGCCTAATGCCAACAGAAGCAATTGACCGAATTTAAATCTTTTCTTCTGTCACACAAATTTCAAGACTTGAGATAAGAGTGACTGAGAAAAAGCAAGAAACTAATCTGTGGACTGGTTCTAGCAAGAAGGAGTCTGTTTACTGTGTATTTCATGAATGTTTAATTTTTTAGAGAAATATATTGAGACTTGGATATTGGTGGACTAGGCTTCATGGAATGGAGGATTACATGGCATGCTTTACTGAATACATACTTAGATACTCTCACAAAGCTTTTGGCAATACAGGAGCATTATATAGTTTCGTCCTAAAGCAGTGTCAGGGGAGGTTTGGGTTAGTTACTAGGAGAAGGTTCTTCATCCAGAGGGTTGTTGAACAGGCTCCCCAGGGAAGCCTGACAAAACCTGACAAAGTTTTCATGAAGCATTTGGACAATGCTCTCGGGTACAATTTTCTGGAGGTTGTACTTGATGGTCCTTGTGGTTATCTTCCTACTCAGGATATTCTATGATCCTATGGGGGTGCTGGCATTTTGCTGTTTTCTAGTAATATCTATCTATCTAGTAAATATCTACGTACTTCAGAAAAAAAGAATTTCAGTCTTTATAAGGTTAAATTACCATGCATTAGGAAGAACACTTGAGCACTGTTAGTACTGGTGGGCCTTGAAATGCCAGGTATTGATTACTCAAAGGTGTTTCCTGACAATCCTAGGGAAAACAGTTTCATATAAATTTTTGTGTTACCCTCCTTGTCAAACTAACATCTATGTAGAGTTTCTTAATCTTTAATCTGAAGTTAATTTTCATCTTTGTGTGCTTCGTCTTGCTATTCTTATGAAACTCCTTCCCTTTCCATTTCTCTGTTCTTTTCTTCCAGTCAGTGTTCTGTTTCTCTGTCTCCTCCTCTGATCGCTTACACATACGTGTGCAGGCTTCAGGTCTCATCTTTTCTGTGTTCCCTAATGTTGGTCTTGACAGAGCTTTGTATAAAATATTGATCTGTCTCCTTTAGATTTTGTACGCAGACTTATTTTTGTACTTTCTTGTGGGTTCTGCGTGCATGGTGTAAATGCCATGGTTTTTAACTGAATGCAGCATAGGCAACTGAATTGTCAGAACAGTAGAAGCCAGCTGTCTGTCAAATGTGAAGGCCTTCATTCAAAGAAGGAAGCATAAGTATATATACGCCTCCACACCTTCTATAGATTCTCTCTGATTCATTATGAGAAGAGCATTGCACTGAGAATTTTGGCTGTTAGTTTTTAAATTGGACATGGAGATGCCAGTAGGAAACCTGAGAACAAGAAAAACGAAGTGTTACAGAAAAAAACTATGTCTTATAGTGAGAATTCATGGCTGCTAGTGATTGAGATGTCACTAGCTATTCTAGAATTAAAAAAATACCTCTTTCACAGATTCTCAGATTTTCCAGTTACATTTTCTAGCATCTTTTAAGTTGAACTGGTGTTAGTTGGTTTGAATCAGCTTCTTTTTTAAACCATTATATGTAATTTTATGCTGATTGATAGTGCCTTTCTGTTCCAGAGTTTTCTGAGTAGTTAACAGCGTTATGTTTTCATGGAGAAGAAATTATTTCTTCTTGGGTTGGGTGGTTTGTGAACCTCACAATAATTTTTTATATTTTACTGGAATACCAATTGAAATTTACTGTAATGAATGGAAAGACTTTATCAGGAGAGAGAGAAAAAATTCAGCATGTTGGAAAATTTGTAAGAAGCTTACTGAAGAAAAATATTTGACAGAAAAAATCCTCTCTCAAACAACAAAGACCTAAATTAAAAATTTATTTTTTTTTTTTTTAACTAGAGAGTGATAGTTATGAATACTTGAGAGAGTTTAATATTATGCCCTTTAAAATGCAGAAGTCTTTGTGAAGACAACTTTTTGATCTTGAATTCTTCAGTGCTAAAAAATTTGTTGACAACTTGGAACATTAGAGGTCTCAGGATGCAGTGCACTTATATGCAAAAAAAAAAAAAGTTTCCCTATGTACTGGGAAACAAGTGTCTTCAGAAACAGAATTTCAATATGTTTCCTTACAAGTATGATAGAAGATTATTTCATTCAATTACATCAGTTTGTATATGCTTCATATTTGAATGTGTTAACTGCAGTGGCTTTATGCACAAAATTTGAACATTAAGAACCAACAATTTATAATCATATTTTATATAATTGACTTGTGTTTCTTTTGCTGATTGAATCTCATGAGATTAATATGATTTTCTTTAATTTCTTGAAACAGTTGCATTTTTAAGAAGGAAATGAAGGCTAATAAAGCTAAACACATGGATAGTTCTCTGTTTCATTTATGTTTTGAGAAGCCCTCAGTAACTTTTGTTCCAAAACTCTGAAGAACTCCCAAATGCTAGATAGATCTTGTGCAGGACCACTGCAGGACCCAGGATGAATATTAGTGTTATTTTAAACACACATCTACTTAGAGCACTAGATTTGGACAGTTTTATAAGAGGCCAGTGCTTAGGTTGAGAATTACTTGTTTTCAGTGTGAGAACACTGCTTAGTAGGAAAACAGTCTAGTGTGCACAAGTAAGAAGCAGCAAGTATATACTCTTGAGTTGATTCTGTCATATATTCTGTCATGCACCTGCTATGTGGAAGAGCAAAAAGAAAAATAACTTTTTTTGTAAAAGACCTTAGCACTTCAAAACAGTCTATGCCAAAATTGTCTGAAAAAACAGTTGTCAATATGTCTTTTTTTCCATTTAATTCAGGTTCTTAAACCACTAGATGTGAAAACCAAATTCTACAATGCAGAGGTGAGAACTGTGTGTATTCAGGTTTGTTTTGGTGTGCTGTGTTTGTTACTTAGATTAAATTCAAATCGTTTGTAAGTATATCTTTCCTGTGAAAAGTGATCAGTTCTAATGGGAAAAGGGTGGTAGATATATATTGTATAGTTTAAAAATCGATAGGCTTTTGATGAAGGGGTGAAAGAGATGTCAGGACCTTAATGTAATTGACTAACAATTTTGGATATATTCCAGTTTCTCATGAACTCAAATACTTTCAGTTATTGCTTGTATGTTTAGGCTCAGAGTACTTACTGTAAGGCAGAGTAATTGTTCATAAAAGCAATGACAATTTATCAGAGTGGGGAAAATTTAATTTTAAATTACTTAAATTTAGATTTTCCCTGCATAACTACGACCCTTCAATTCAGTAATTTAAGTTTTAGGTTTGTGACAGTTACACACAGTGTTTCTAAACTAAATCACCTTTTATAAGCCTTGCATATTTATTTGGACATAGTTACATGTCTGCCTTCATCTATTTATGGAAAGAATTGGGTATATATATCTGTAGGCCACAGGTTTTAAATCATACATTGACCCAGGTGTGAGGTACCTGAGCAGGATTGGAGCATAGACACATAGCACTGGCTCAGCCCTTTATGGAACTGCTATTACCTCTGAATGGGAATGTCTGGAAATGTCTTCTGCTGTGATTTAAGAACAAAAGTAATTCTAAGATATGAGGTAATTTCTCTGGGAGCAATATAAATCTCTTATTTAATGTGTGGATTATATTGTTTCAGCTGTAAAGTATGTGGTAGGAAAAAGAGGGACAGGTATCTTAAATGTGGCTGTCTCTTTATACTTCAATGTGTAAAGATTATGATGAAGCACCTCTCTAAGGTAATTGTGGGCAAACTTTTTACATGGATAAAAAAGGGTTTTTTTTGTTTTGTTTTCATAGTTATTATATTGACCAATCTTGATAAGGCTCTTATTTATCTCTGAATTAGCCACCAATTCTTCATGGTAAAAATATATGAGAAGCTTTGGTGTTTGAGCTGGTACATGTGGGTTTGGGTTTTAGGGCTTTTTTTGTGCTTTTTTGTTTTTTCCTCCATACAGTTTTTTTAAAGGCTCTTTGATGCCTTTTGTTCTGCCTGTTCATGAATTTATGCAACTCCCATTACCAACTTACCCATTCAATATTTTGGAAAAAAAATTTTTAAAAATATTTTGGATGATATTAAGTGAGCATTTTTTATTTGTCTAGCAAACTGGTATAGCAGCACTCCTATCTAATTTCTTAAAGTATATAAAGTGCTGCTATATCTTGTGACTATAGAAGTCAATTAACTTCTAAAAACCTAGAAATAAGTATTTGGTTAGCTGTTGTGTTTGGTACGACGTTGCTGTGAAAGCACCAAGAAATTCATCCTGACTATTGTCCTTGAGAGCAGGGGCGAAAAAATGGTATGTGTCAGTTATTAGTTAACTAAAGATCTCTAAAGGTTGACTAACCAGTTAAACTGTTACCGTTAAGATTATGGATGTGATGCTGTCTATTCATAATGCCTGTTACTAAAATTATTTTCTATTAATATTCTAATGATAATCCATAATTTAATTTCTCCTAAAACAAGGAATGATGCCGAACTTTAATCTTCTTGCTTATTTCTTATATTGCAGTGGCATCCAAATGGAGTTGATCATTGCAATTTATGCATACAATACATGCTCTGTAGCCCTAACCTGCTACAATCCTGGGATTGAATTACTCTCTCACTGACTTTAATATACCTTGAAAAAAGACTCTGTAAAAGGTTCCTGCAAGCATGCACAGGGAGGTAGACAACAAAGTTTGCAATTGAAGTTGGGTGTTTGGATTGATGAATATTCAAAAAAGTTTTTCTTAATATTATTCCAAATTTTGTTATAACTTGAAACATGTTAGCTTTGCTAGGACACATTACTACTTTATTTTTGAGACATATGAGGATACTTCATATTATTTCTAAGGTGACAAGGACTGTTTTTCCATTTCATATACAACCCATTGCATGGATTGAAATTCAGGACAAACTTCAAACTTACTCAAAAACTCTTTTTTTAAGTCAGTTTATTCTACCATATCTTGTCTGTGATTTGTGTGCCTTAAGCTCTACTTTGGATTGGTTCTGAAGCAAAGCTAGTAAAACATGTAACCATACTAGTTATAAGTTATTAGAAATGTAGTTGTCATCTTTGTTTGCATCCATTTTTATTTATGTTTCTGTCTTACTAATGCTATCTTGTTTAAACAGTGCAAAAAAATGCAGAAATGCATTTTGTTTGGAAGTTAGCCTCCTTTTTCTTTAACATTTAACCCTGATTTCTCTAATGTGTTTTTTGTTTTTTTTTATTTTTCCATTAGAGTGACCTCAGTTCTGTGGTAATTTTTATTTATTTTTTTATAAATATGTATGCTTTTTTAATTGCTTAACTGTCTCTGTGCTTGTTATTGACATTCTTTACAAACATAATGGAAAAGCAATGTTTGTTCTACATATCATAAACTGATGTTTACTCGTCTTTATATGTGCAGCTAATCATTTAAATGGTTAGCTCTTTCTTTAATACCCATTGTTGAAACTAGAACTTGATAGCTACGGAATCTTATGGGGGTCCTCCTATAAAACACATCACCAAAATTTTATTAGCTCGATTATTTGAAGAGAAGTTATTTCCTTCTCAAATTTTTCTGCTTTTGACCTATGTAAATGTAGGTTTCATTGCAGCACTGCTTTTGTAAGCTGTGACAGAACTTTTCACATTTGGTTGGTGGAGACAGTGGGTTTGAGGAGAGAGCAGCAGTTGGATATTCTTCCTTCCTTTGGCTAGCTGGAACTGCACTTCACAGTTTTAACTGCATGTAACAGCTGCTTGAGTTACTATGTTACTTCTGCAGTTTGATTTCACTTTAAGGTGTGCCTTGTATTAATATAAACTGCATATTTTGACAAGTTTTTTTTTTCAATAAAACCTGTAATACTAAACCAAATTAGGAATAACACAAAATTAACTTGCTTTTTCATTATGCTGCTTGTTTTTTCTTTCCCTTTTAAATTAGCTTTTTTAAACTTCTGTCTATGGTTGCTGTTTTAAAAACTACTAAAATTTGGGTAAATCGACACTTTGAGCAATGGATTTATGGGATATAAATTGTATCAATTTAAGTGACAGGTGGTAGTAGTTATGATTACTGAGAACCATGTTTTAGTTGGAGTGATTTCCAGTTCCTGCAAGCATGAAGTGTATCTGTAACCATTGAGGTTGCATGGTTTTCATTACTTTATAGATGCTGCTTTGTATTTAATGTGTTTATAAGGCAATACAAAAAGTTATACAATCATTCCATATTTCTCCTAACAAAATTTTTTGAGACTAAATATATTTTGGCTATTTTGTCCCACTTTTATTTTGTAATTTACAAGCAGGACTCCATTTGTATAAAGAATCATTTATTTACACTCATCAAAAAGAAACTCTTAAGTTTTGTTCCACCTTTCCCACAAAAATACTTTCTTAAAATTTATCGTAATCAAATACTCAAACTGCTCCTATCTCAATCTGTAGAATAGACTACTTCAGTTGGAAGGGACCTACAAGAATCACAATACAAGAATCAAAGACTGTTTTGTAAATGCAAATTTGGTATATTTTTTTTCTAACGGGCACTTCTTTAATTGTGGTTTTCACTTTTCTGGGGGCTCATGTTTCCAAAAGACTGAGTCTTCCATAATTTTTCTATCCTGAGATTTTTAGACATGCAAAGTGACTACACAGGTTTTTACTGGATTTTACATTTTAGCTAGAATGCTAGTATTTAGTAATAAAAGCTCAGAGCATGTACCTGAAGTATTTTACTTCAGTTAAAGAAACACACACATTTATTTAAATTTTTATACAGCTTGATGCACTAGTGATCTGGCATGGCATGTTCTTGTGCACTGGAATTCTTTACCATTTATTCAATTTTTTTAATAATGTGGATAAAAGCTTGAGTTGCTGTTGATGAAAGTCTTGGGAAGTGGTGATTGACAAATAAGCAATAGCTAGAACATAGCAAAATTATCCCACATCCATTGTTTGGCAAGATATCTGTTGACTAACACTTTTGCTCCTATTGTTACTGGGATTAAGGTTTTTTCTTGCATTAATTAATTTGATTTGCAGGCATGAACTAAACATGTGTGACTTTTTTTTGCCTAATCTTTTTAGTAACACTAATCATTTTTTCATGAACTTGAACTTTTGATTTTTTTTTCAGACAGATGAAGTGTTTCTGGAAGCTCAAATTCAGAATATCACTACCTCTCCAATGTTTATGGAGAAGGTTTCCTTAGAGCCCTCTATGATGTACAATGTTGCAGAACTGAACACAGTTGACACAGCAGGGGAAAGGTATGTTCACATTCAGGACATTTGACTTTGAAATGCGTTGCATTAATATTTCATGAGATACAAGTGTTAGTCATTTGTCTGTAATGGGAGGATCGTATGTCATCATTTGAGTATTCAACTGGAAAATTTGTTAGAGTTTTCTTTTTACAGGAACTACTCTTAAAAATCTGTGATTCTACCTAATAGAGAAATATCCAGCCTAATCCTCAAATGATTTGTAACAATGATGGCATGATAACATGAAAACATACTATTATATCAGTATCTCCTATATAAAATTTAACCCAGATCAGGTTTTAACCTGATACCTGTGTACATACTTAGCCTTACAGGACACATCTGACTAATCGTTGCTTCCTGCAAATAAACTGCGTACTGTTTTCAGTTGTTCTAATCACGATATAGCAAGGCACCAGTCAAGGTGGATCAGTGGTACACCCTCAAGGAGTCTTACAATATAAAAATTTGTTATGCTGAAATAAATTTAATTTAATTTAGGTAAACACCTAATACTAGAGTAAATGACTACAGTGGATACAAGAGCTTGTGAAGTTAACTTTGGCAGTTTGTGCTTTGCAGTTGCTTGGGTTTTCAGAGATGATGGTTGAGTGCTTCAGCAGTAGGGTCTGAAGTGAAAAGTCTTCTTCTTGCCTATTGAAAGATTTGCCTACAGTATAACAAAGCTTTGTTCTTACCAAATGTTTGCATCCACTGTAATGGTTTTTCTCCTGAACAGGAATCTTAGTTTCATGACATTGAGATCTACTGTGAGGGAAAACACAGAGCAGAAGAAAAATTACCAGCATTTTTGTTTAAATGCTAAGATGCCAAATAATTAATTATAGTGTAGCAGAGTGGATTTCTATCTTATTTTTCTCTGGCTGAGAAGCAGAGATTCTTTTATTTCTCCATGATCCTTGGTGCTACATAAATTCTAGAGCTGTTTTCTGTTGTGAAAACAAAAAATATTCTATGTGTTTTATCATTGTCAAATTATGTGTACACATACAGTAAGACTGGTGGGGGATGGGAGAAAAAAAGGTTGGGTTCTTAATCTTTTCCAAAATAGCTGTTTAAATTAAGACCTAGTGTTTTTTTCCTGTCAGTGAGTCTACTTTTGGTGCAAGAACTTACTTACAACCTATGGATACACGTCAGTACTTATACTGTCTAAAACCAAAACAAGAATTTGCAGAGAAAGCTGGAGTAATAAAGGGTGTAACAGTGATTGGTAAACTAGACATTGTATGGAAAACTAATCTGGGTGAACGAGGAAGGCTGCAAACTAGCCAGCTTCAAAGAATGGTAAGTTTAACTTAAGTGTTTATTTAACTTGACATTCATTTCTAAGGAAACTCAATGAACAGTTTTAATAATGACTTGGAAAAGTGCAAGCTGCTTACTTTCTGTGCCTCATTTTTTATTCACACCTTTCTATATTTATTAGAGAGTTACTTAATTTATTTCTTCAGTGAAGTGTGGATAAGTTAATGTAGGGAGTACTTTAATTGTCAGAATCCAGTAACCAATGTTGCAAAATACATTTGTTAGAGTAACATTAATTGCTTGGTTACCATTTGACAACAGACTGACAAAAGTATCTCTTTAAATGTGCAAATTCTTGACATGGAAGTTCATACAGGCATTCTAGCTTGGAGTAACATTTTTTATGCATAATATTATTTGTCTTTCATATCCACAGCTTTGATTGAGTCTGTCTTATTCTGGTTGATATATAAATTGTTCTTGAATTCAAAGTTGTAATTACTGTATTGCTTAAGTCAGCTCCACAGCCATCTAATGCCTAAACCTGGCTTGCATCTCCTCACTTGAGGATGGTGAGAGAGAAATGGAAGGGTAATTAAAAAAAACATTAACAATTGAATCATAGTCTAAGTGTACAGAGCTTATAATTGGTTCTCTGCCTCTGTCTTTCCCCTAGTCCCTAACTGCTAGTACATCGAGCAGTTCTGTAGGGAAGTCACATTGACTTGGAACTTGGCAAGCAAACTTAGATCCAGGAAATTCATACAAAAGTCACTAAAATGTCACTAAGATACTTACTCTAGGTTTATTAGTAGACCATATGAAATGTGTTTGGCTCATGGATAATTGACAAGTATTCATATTGTGTGACTTTCTAACTGATGATAATTAGTTATTTTGGCAGAGGCCTAGAGGACCAAAATGGCAGTTTCCTCTTGTTTCTTACGATGTGGGATAGTGGTAGGTTTGTTTATGCAGGGAAGTTGTACTGGTGGTGTCCACACAGATCTGTTACCTGCCTAATAGTGTCTTGGATTAAAGCTGATCTCAGGAACTGTATATGGCTATTCAAACTTTAAGGATTTAAACTCTCCTGAAAAATGTAATAATAAAGATCATCCTTATCTGATGAATCATTAAACCTATGAAGGTGTTCATCAGTTGAAGATGGAGAGTTGCTGTGATTTCTATGCTAATCAAAAGCACAGTCAATCTTTTTTCTTCAGATTTATCTTATTCAAAGCTTCTTCCAGAAAATGAAGCTTTCAATTTCCCTATCTAATATCTGGAAATATACATTCTTGTTTTGTTTCCAGGCGCCTGGTTATGGTGATGTAAGGCTTTCACTGGAGACAATACCAGATACTGTAAATTTGGAAGAACCTTTTGACATAACATGTAAAATAACAAATTGCAGGTAACAATGTCATGCGATTCTTGTACTTTTTCCTGAGCAGGTGAGTTGTGGCTGGTTTTATGTTTCTGTACTTCCTCCTGAAACTACTTAAACCTGGTCTTTACTGTGATTTGTGGCAACACAAAACTACTTGAAACACAGAGATAAAAATAGCCTCAAAGAAACAACAACTAAAATACTACTATCGTGATCTGTTAATACTGTACTGAACTAGGAGATAGCCATGCATGTGTAGAGGAATTCCATGAGTCTGTCTACAGTAATATTTATGATTACACCTCATACTTAAATCACAACTCATCTTAGGGTTGCAAGAGTGACATTTAAATGAAGTAATTCTAAATAGACGTTGAGCCCAGGGACTAAAGTATGTATCTGGCCTGCAGATACTTCTCATGAAAAGCTTGTAGTCCATCCAAAATGTAAACACTATTATGTTATACAGTATTGCTAAGCCCATGACAGGATGCTTGTGTCAAAGAGAGATGTCTGCACTTGAATTACAATGCATCACAATAAATACTGCTTGCCATCTTGTAATTATTTATGAATCTTGATTAATAGTAACCTGGATAATAATCAGGCTTTTACATGTCTGCAGTCTTTGAATGCTTAAAAAAGCCCATAGGTTTATTCTTGTTTTTCAATTTCCTCTAGTAGTGAAAGGACTATGGATCTGGTTTTAGAAATGTGCAATACTAATTCAATCCACTGGTGTGGAGTTTCTGGAAGGCAACTTGGAAAGTTGCACCCAAGTTCATCCCTCCATCTTGCACTTACATTGTTATCTTCAGTGCAGGGATTGCAGGTAAGTTTTTAGAACAGTTTTGTTGTAAAATAGCTGTTTTATAATATTTAACAGTTCTTTCTAATAACTCACAAATATTTTCCCCTTCTAGAGCGTCTCTGGCCTAAGACTTACAGACACATTTTTGAAGAGAACATATGAGTATGATGATATTGCACAAGTCTGTGTAGTTTCTTCAGAAATCAAGCAAAGCTGAAGAAAAAAAATCTGTAGTTTTACTGTTTTGTTTTTTTTTTACCAACTACTTGATGTTTTTGCTGTCAATTGTTTTAAAATGAGTACAAACAAAATCAATTCCCTATAGAGTTGTAAATGTGATAATGATTATTTAATTTCTCTGAGCATTTCTTGAATGTTTTCATTCATTTTAAAACATGCATATGCATTTTATCTACTAAAAATAAAACCTTTGAAAAAAGTGTAGTTCTAGCAAATTATATTGGATTTACATCAACTCAGGACGGGGGGATGAGATTATGAGATTGGTAAGAAATACTAGCATTTTATGCTTATTTTTCTTATTTAATTTTTTTTTAAATCATGGCTCTGACAAAACTGCCTCAGTTCAAAGCAACTGACCTTTTGCAGACAAGTTCCTGGAATCCAAATCCAAAAAAAAAAATAGTATGGAGTACCTGACATGGCAGTGTATTTGCATGGTACATGTATAGCCATAGGAAATAAAACCTGATCAAGGCATGAGACGAAGAAGTGCAGCTGGCACTGTTGAGGCACTAGGAGCTAGGAAGTGGACTATAAGCCAAAGATTGTGTTGTGTTGGTGATTCACTCTTTGAAGAGGAAGCAATACAGCAAATCTGTCCCAATTATCTGCAGTTGTGAGCAGTTGTGCGTCCCTGCAATATGAAATGCGGTTAACAGGCATGTTATTTTCCAGTTACTAGGGTACTGAAAACTAAAATAGTAGAACACAGGTAATATATTATTGTTAAAATAAGGTGATGCAAATTATTCTTTCCAGCCCCGAGGCATTTAAACAGTTTTAAGAGTAAAAAACAAAACAGGAAAAAATCACCCTGCATTGCTTTAGATCAAGTTCTTTAAAGCATATACAGAAAAAAGGTTAGGGCCTGGTGAAGCACTACAATGTGCTTTTCCTGAGCTTTGTTTAGACAAAAACTGGAAATATTTTTGGCTGAAGTATCTGTGGTCACCTAGATAAAATGGTGACTGCCCTTCCTAGTTTAGGGTAAACTATGTAGACAAGTGTTAATACAAGCTGCTGATTAGTGTTTACTCAGCTACCATGTTGGGACTTAGGAACTTTATAGTTAGTTTTGACAGTCTTTTACTTAAGGCTTCCCATATACAAAATCTTAAGTGTAGTATTCAGTGTTAAAATATTGGATAAATTTAGGACCAGATTCATATATTGAGGTGCTAAGTCTGTACAGGAAACAGCAAATTAGAAATGTATCCTAATGTGATAAAATGCAACCAACATGAACAGGTATTTAAAGAATGCAATTTACCTGTTACTTAAGTTACATAAAAAACCAGAAAACCACAAGTATGCAGACAAAAAAGTATATAATTTTATTCATAATATATCTTCAAGTTAAACTACACAAATTGAAGGAGATGTAACCACATAGCAGTAAGAGGTAGGAGAGATACAGAAATAGTAGACAAGTTGCATTATGCCAGTATGACTTTCTGTTACCATGAAACAATCTACTCAAAGTTACAGACTAGTTCTATCTCAGTATGCATGAGTGATTTTACTTTGCCTTTTTACTAAACCAAGAGTGCAACTGAAACAATTTCTAAGCTGAATATTTCATTAGGTGTCTTTATGATCATAGTTAGAAGAATATACTCCCATGCAAGTGGGTTACAGGAGTTTACAATTGATTGCAAAATATTTTCTTTTCTGACAAATTACCATACTTATACACTGATGGAACGGTAATGATAAAAAACAATTAGGTGTAAATGTGTATTTGCTCAGTTGAATGATAAACTGCAACTGACCTTAAATTAAAGCATTATTTACAGGGATTGTGGTTTACCACTTTATCTAGTAGAATGAAAAATTTCAGCGCAAAGATACACTGCAGTTACTACACAGGAAAAGATTCCTTCCACAGCCTGTGATTAAGACGTGTTGCATGACTAGGCAATTCAAAGAAAAGCAGACTTTAGCATAAATAATCTCTCTGTTCATGGTTTCAGAGGAAAAGCATGTAATGACAGCTCCTGTTACTGGTTTCACTGTTTTTTGTTTAGGCTATAAAGCCCTTTCTGTTAATACACAAGAAACAGAGAATGTTTACTAGTAAAGCGTTGTGCCAGTCAGTTGTTGCCAGAAGGCTTAGCTAATGCTGTTAACATTTTAATATATACTCTGTATTATCTGAAGTAAAACCTAAATACAACAACATTGTAGCATGTGAAATGAAAGTTACAATTCCATGAAGATGACTTCAAGAGTAGTTTTCTGGTAACTAATAAATGCTTCATTCCATTTAACCTTGGGGATTGTTTTCCCATTAATCCAGTAAGCTATGGAGCTTGTACTTGACAATACAAGTATACAACTTCTCCTGTGCTCTCTGGATATTAATATATTTTGTAGTTCTTAAGGAACTCTCATGAAATTCTTGACACTCTGTCTTACAGCAGAAAAATAACTGATTGCATGAGTACTGATGTTGCAAAATGAGAATAATTTGAGTTTGTAGAGAGATATTGGCAGAGCTGTCTAGTCCGCCATGGATTTTTTGGATCCCCCAAAAGTTAGTGAAACACACTAACTAACTAAACAGTTGAAGATATGAAAGAGAATTAAAAGGAACTGTGAAGTTGAACAGGATATATACTAGGTGCAAAGCTTCTCTCCTGACACAACACACTATTCCAAGTAATACCTGTGCACTTTGTAGCCCACCAGAACCTCCATAAATCTTCCTTCTAAGCAGTATTCTTTTGTCTTACTCAGTCTAACTGAATTTAAGAACGTTTCCTTGAGTGGATTAGATTCAGGATCTGAGTTACCGCTGAAAAAAGATCTCTTCAGGGATTGTCTTTCTTGTCATCAGATATTGAGTCAGAAGCTGTTACTTGAAAATGTATTTAATGTAAAGCTTAAGTATCTCTACAGCCTGAACACCACCTCTACACCAACTTAAAGGGAGAATTTTAAAAGGCATTCTAATGCTGTACATAGGCAAGCTATTCAATAAAGCATGTAATGTCTTAAAATTGTTTATCTATTAAGCTTTATTTCTTCAACAAATTGTAACATATATTTCCTAGATTTGTGTTTTCTCCAATTCCTTTAATTTCTCCTTGGAGTCAACTGCATTTTTCTGTCTGGTTTAGTAGGGTGTAAGATTCATACCGTAGATGGACAACTATACTTTGTTAGAATCAAGTAGATTACTTAGCCCCAAATTTTGCTTTTGCTTCTGCTGGAGGATGGAGGAGTTTTTTTATGAGCATAAAATAAATTGGGTATCAAGTCTGAGGTTCAGGAGTTCCTGTGCATTTATCCTTGTGGGAGTCTATTGTTACTCCTTCACATACCTCCTCCTCTACACTAAATGGCCATGAGAGATCACTTTGTCTAAGAAATCAAAGCAGAAATTAAATTACTTTAGATATACAAAGAGGAAAGTGTGTTGAGAACCTCCCTGGGCTAGGAACAAATGTACTTTGTATCAGAAAGCAGTGTGAACAGTAAGCAGAGTAAAAAAAGTTAACATACTAGATGTACAGAAGAGCAGCAGCCTTGCAAGAGTAATATTAACTGAGCAAGAAACAAATACTATAGTCGAAAAATCTGTCACTTGACTATATAACTATCATTTTAGATAGATATGTGTAATTAAAAAAAATCCCCAATTGTTTAAGCCAGTGATTTATCACACAAAAATAGAAAAAGAATCCTAAGGCAGTTCTTTTTTAAAATTTTCAGTACTAGTTATTTGTACAGTCACAGGCTCAGTTGTAGCTTATTACAGTTAAGAATGTTAAGTTTATATTAAGTACTGCATACATACGGAATGTAATACAGCTTGCCATGCCTAGGAACATAGTGCCATAATTCTGACCTCCAGGGCTACCTGGTATATCATCATGATGTGAGGATATACATGGCAGTAGAAAAGACTACAACTTCTTTTCTTTCCCAAGACAAGTTACATTTTGATTTTTGTGCATTATCCTACACAGAACTGCCTTCTCTTTCTCTACAATATGTGGTACTTGTTCATATGCAGTCCTCTCCCTCTCTTCTGCCCAGTGAAGTTGAAAACTATTTCCTGTAACTCATGAAGGCCCCTCCACAGGATTTAGAAAACAGACTTCTCAAGCATGAGTTTTAAGTACACTCTATACTTCAACACTACTTAATGCTCATTATAAAAGGGCACATCAGATGTGCCTATTGTTTCATTATTTCAGTACTGTTTAAAGGAGTACAGCCATCATGATTCTCACCATATGAATAACATATCTTTTATACTAGGATTTTAGAACTAGCTGTTAGGCAAGATCAGCACACTACAAAACTCACCCCACTCAGTAGACCCAGAGGTCAATCTGATGCACATACTGAAATGACTTGGACTTGGGGATTTTAATAAACCACCTATTCAGTGTAATAATTTTCAGAGGAGTAACTATACATAAACGCTATGTTCCAAGTTATGTGCAAGAGATCTGTTTACCAGATTTATTCTTATTTGCAAACACACACAAAGAATTTTCTGTCTTCTATTCAAGCAGAAGAGTTACAATGGTGCTTTTGCTACTAACTATGGTATGCATTTTGGGGTTATATATCATTCCAATTTATCATTTCAATTCATATGACTCCTTGAAGTCAGGAATGTTCTTCAGTGCTGCCACTCAAATATCTGCTCCGGATATGGTTTCTCAGTTGCTCTATGAGCTCAGGATTCTGCTGCTGTATCTGCTGTGCAAACTGCTGCCCCCTGTGTTGAACAGTTTTAAGTGAAATAAGCCAGTCAAAGCAGCATTTTTAAGAAAACAGGATATCCAAATACAGCTGAAAGGTGCATTACATGACAATTAAGATTAAGGATATCTTGATTTACAGTCTTACGGTGTTTGCAGTATTATGAACTTATCTGGTTAAAGTGTCTCCAAACAGGATCATCAACATAAATTTATTTTCATTCTGTAGTACTACTCTTTCAACTTAATAACAGAGTTGAAAAGTATCACCTTACAAAATATATTACCTTTTATGGTAAAATAACACATCTGCTCCAGTGATTTATTCCCTTCTTTTTGAGAGGATCCATTCTGTTTAAAGTAACTACTCTGAGAGTTAGCATGCAATCTTATGTAAATGGCTCCAGAAATACAGTATGCAGCTGTCAATTTGTGAAAAAGATGTCATTAGTCAAAAGCAAGCATACTATCAAATTTTTATATCTTGCATGACTGAAGTAATAACCAATCTATCTGTAACAGTTGTAGCTTAAGAGTTAAATTAATAGGGGAGACTAATTCCATGTATAAAAGAAGCATAACTCTTGTTTACTAATAAAAAACAAATAAGTAAAAAGTATGACTTCATAAAAAGTCTAGCTTGTCCTCTCTGTTATTTCTACATTTTGTGCAAGTATCAAACTATCAAGACTCCTTCAAACTACAGTGCAGGTTGAAGGAAAGCCATATTTTTGTAGATGTCTGTGAAGTACACACTTTTTATAAAAACACCCCTAGATTTTTGCAGCAAGACATTTCTGTCTGATGTAAATCATAAATTACTTTTGCCCTGAAGAGGTGAAACTTAAAAATAGTTTGGAATTGGCTAGAATGCTGAAATAAAGTCAAATTGTATGCCTTATAAGACATCTCTGCATATAAGCAAATGGCATGTTTTTGTGCAGACCCTTCCAGATGGATATCATCATTATAGTATAATAGCCTTGGGTCCTGGTTTTTGTAAAGGTATTCTTCATCATTCTGAGTTCCCTGAAACATTCCTCATCTAAATGGAGGGAGGCCAGAGCATAAATTGGTTTGACTTGTGCTAAGTAAATCTATAGCTTTCCTAAGTAGTATCTGAAATATCACGTAGTAAGTTTATACACACAATTTGAAAGCACATTTAGGAGTACTTAAAAGATTTAAAGGAATGCTTTTAGTAAGTGGCATTAGAAAATAACAGTGTATGAGGACTGGAAAGCAAAGCTGAGCACACAGCAGTTCAGTCATTCCAGTTGATGGAAATGTATGGAGCAAACAAACAATATCCTGGAAAATAAGTCTTCAAGTTCTTAATTTTAATAACAAACAGTGAGAATAGACCACAGTATGATTTACTTGACACTGCCCCCTTTTAAACAGATGTTGCACAGTTACCCTACTACAAAAGTGACAGAACTATGCAGTTCTTACTTACGCGTGGATTAGGCTGGACAAATCCGAAAGGCCACCAACCCCAGCAGCAGGGCCACCAATGGCATTTGACATCATCCCTGACATCCTGGAACAGTTAGCACAGTGTTGATATTGGAGTGTGCAGGGAACTTTATTGTAACCCAGTTCTTTTTTGAATTGCTCAGAGGAACTAAGTTGCAAGGAGAAGAAATTACACTTTTACAGTAAACATAATAGAATTACATTTTCAGTAATTTATCTACATTTCAAAAACGTAGCTATTAGTACTATACATCTTTTATTAATTCAAAAGTCTAAAGACATTTGTTTTAATGGTACCCCATTGTAATACTTACAGTTGTTGAATTTGAGGATTTTGCATTAAGCTTGCTGCCTAGAATAGACAACATACAGCTGAAATTATAAAATATTTACTACTTGGCTATCACTGAGAAAAACATGGGGAAAAACCCCACATGCTGCATTCTGTTTTATCACAAAATTGAGTTTACATGCAGAGCAAAAAGAATCACTACAGCAATGTACTTCATGGAAAAGAAGCTGATAAAATTTATTATGTATTAAATTAAAAACAGTGGTTACAGATTCAGATATGAAAAATATGACAAGCCATTTAACATAAAAATCCCAATACCAGAAAACTAAACAAACAAATGAAACATTGAAGAATTGCAAGGACAAATGCTTTCTACTGGACTTTTTGGACAAAAAAAAGTCTGTATTTTTGTTGCTTCTCAGCCTGTATAAATTAATTTTGCAACTGTTATTATTAGTACCAATAACAGTTAAGATTATGGCCACAAAATATTTCGCATCAAACACAAGTGTGGACTTACTTTGTAGCATGGTTTTGTGGTAACATGTCTTCTCTGGTAACTGCATATCTTCTCATTTTGTAGTAAGCATGAGACTATTAAATTTCTCATTCATTACATAACTCTAAAATTATATTGCATTTACCATACTGTAGGGGTGTCTATGGATTGATACTATAGAAAAAAAACCATGTGATTTTTCAATGCTAATAATGTAATTCCTACAGAAATCAGTATCTGTGTGAATTCACTACCAGTAGACAAAACACAGTATGTGCTTCTTAACTGTCTTAGTCACGGTTATAGAAAAATCGAATATATCCAATATCCAATATTTTATTTATAAATATATTGACATATAATAATAACTCAAAAGTAAAATAACTTTTTTCTCTAGTTAATAGTTAGATATAAAATAGCACATGGAGGTCAATTCTGTGTTCAATATAGGGTTAGTTTCTTCTATCAGTAATAAGCCTTATCTAGTTTAGGAGCCAAAAACTGAGTCTGCAAGCAATTTTCTCAAGGTCACACAAAGTAAATTTTGTAAAAAGTAAAGCAATTTTTTCACCTTAACAAAAAAACAAGTAATTATACCTGGGAAAATAACACATTCATTCCTGGATAAATGCCCTGTGTTCTATCTACTTCACCAGGCATCTTCTAGAAACAACGTAAAAGATCCTTTCCCAAAGCCAGGTCCATACATCATTGATTCTAAACAGACACAGGTTGTCTTAAGTACATCATGTGGCCAGTGAAGCAGTACACAGAGTTCAGTGTTATTTAATCATGAATGCCATCAGAGAACTTGCTCCCTCTTACCTTGCCTACTGTCTCTACTATTTGGACCATGTCATCAAACCAGATGTATGGATCTCTTTTGAATGCAGTGCACTACCACACACAAAGGCACTGGTTGAAATGTGTTGTTCCAGTAAAGTTACCAGAGGCCTTGTAAAGTTTTAGCTGCTTTCTTAAAGGAAATAACTTTGGGGTTTGTTTTTTGTGGTTTTTTTTTCATTTATTTTTCTCCAAATTCTACAAAGTTAACTAATTCCATTTAGCTAAGAAAGGCATGTGGGAAAAAAAATACTGAGGGAGAAATACACAATTTGTTATTGTAGTGAACATAAAAGAATGCACTATATGCTATTTATATTAATTTTTTGAACTCTTAAGTTTATTAGGGATAATTTGAAAGAGTAAGAACAAAAAAGGTCTCTTGGGTAGTTCTCCCAAAGGATAGTTACATTAGTCCTTGTATCATTGTTAACTGCTCTGTGGAGAATTGAAGAAATTTTCATCATGACATTGACAAGAGCTTAACTGCCATATCTTAGATAAAAACAGGATAGCTAACCTATGTGTGTTGTTTTCTGTAAGTAACAGAGAATCAGATGGAAATGAGACATGAGGCATTATTGGAGATACTTGCTTCACTTCTTGTTTCGAGTGTAAAATGATGTAGAAAAGTTGAAATTCAGTGTAATAAAACCATTGCTATAATAATAATCATTAAAACTGCTTGTGTTATTGAACAACAGTTGTTCATAAAAGTTTAATTTTTAAAATGGGATAATGCAAACCTTGAGATATACTCACCATACTAATGAAGGCAGGATTGTTTATCAAGCTTGCCATGTCAAAACTCAGTCCAGTTCCAGTCTACAAATAAATTGCAATTGAAGCTAAGTTTCCTACAAAATCCCAGTTAAAACTATTGTAAATAAATAGACACAGAGGAAACTTACAGGACTGGACACATCTCTTAGTTTCTGTTCTGCCATTTTCAAATTTGACTTGTAAGAGTCATTCTCTGGATCAAGATCCAGTGCTTTTTGATAACTAGTAACTGCTTCCTCATATTTATTCACTGAGGTCAGAGCCAACCTAATGCGAAATAAAAAAAATCCTAGTTAGAATATAAATGATCATCAAAAGCTAATGATATATTTTCTGTTCTAAGTAAAACAGTATCTCACAACTGATTTTTAGCTTGACCACTTAATTAAAACATGTTATGCTATTTTGGTACTACTGCTTAATGTAAGCACTTGTTTTTGCAGAAAAGGGAATCCCTCACGAACACATCTTGCATTGCCTATATATGCAAGTTTGATTAAAAACTCCTTGGTATCATCAAGCGATTTAGTCACTTTAAGAACACAAGCTGGTTCCAGAATCTGTGACTTTTTGCATAAACTCTAAGTGTTTTTTCCAGTTCTTTTTGACCCAAGAGATTATTTAGAAACTTACATGGGGTAATAGGTAGGGCAGAGATACTCTTGAATACAAGTTATGCAATGTTAAGAAACTGGACCTACAAATACATTATTTATTTATATACATATTAAAAATATGCTTTTAATACAATACCTATGATATTAAATATTTGAATATAGAAGATATTTGATAATTATATGAGTGTCTTTATACATTTATATAAAAATTATTTTTACTATTATCATTATCACTATTTTAAAATACTGGACCTCCAGTATAATGTATTTTTGACTCTGGATCAATGTAAAAGTTCTTTTGGATCTTGTACATCAACAACTTAAGAAATGGGTTATACATCATAGTAATAATATCTGTAAAATGCTATAAGAAACCCTTGTATCAGGGAAGCCTACTTAATGTTCTGAAAAAGATTCTTATCCAGCAGCTCGTGAGAACACAGGACAGACCTACTACTTTTAAGCAGTATTTGTTTTCAAATTTGATTAGCTACTATATTTAAATTATTATCTTTCTTTGAACTATTCCTGAAGTCCATCTGGTTGCAGTTTCAATTCTATCTGCTACTGTATTTTCAATTTACATCAACCAAAAACCTAAACTGATCCTTTCCACATTTTGTAAAAGATTTGTGTAACCCACATTCAGCTATTTAGTACTTCAGTTCACCTTCTGATGCTGAACTACCCAGCCTGGCATGTTAAGCCTGTGCTATGCCCACTAACAGACCTTGGTCTTTCATCTCATGCAAACAAGTTCAGCATTTTACATACACATCTGTCATTGCTCTCAATAAGAATATGAGACTCCAGGAATTTCCAATATTGCTCCTGGAGGAACACACAATATTAGCATTTTCACTCTTAATTCATTTATCCACATTAAAACAGTCTCCCTTTTGGCCCATTCACTTGACAAAATAGTTTCTGACCATACAAGAAATGCAATCCATTATTTCTGTGATGCAATAGTGCTTTTTATAGAAAAAGTATTTTACAGAGAAAGTTTCTTGGAGCACAGTACAGGTCAGAACAGCAGATAGTTTCTTTCCTCACACCGCCTACCCAGACAAGTGGTCTTTCAGGATCATACTGGAAATAGAACCTTTAACTGACAATCCCACTTTAAAATGGCACCCATCTCTGTATATGTTTGTCATTTCTGCATCTTTCTGTGACATATAAAGAATTTCTGTCAAATTCTGAGAAAAAGTGATATATCTCCATAAAGCAGTCAAAGAACACATCTTTTTCATAAGGACTTTTCGTTGAGGTGTTTTCTACACTGGGACATGGGGGTGGGATTTTCACTTATTACTAAACGAGTACGGTTTCCTCATTCAGCCTAAGCCAAATGTTTACTCATCTGCTGGGTTAATCAATGGCATGTAACTCAAAATACGTCTTCCATTAAAACAACCAGACAATAAAATAAAGGCTTGATTGCCTGAGAATGGTTCCACTTTCAGTATGCATCAAAGAAACATTGGTCTTACACCCAAAACTCTAAAATAACCTCCAGTCTCCAATTAGCCTGTAGCATCCCTCTGTATCAGTGAAATCAAGGGAGCTTGGATTGCACTCTATGAAGAAACAACCTAAGGAGAGTTAAATGAAACAAAACCAACAATAAATTCAAGCTAAAATTTCAAAATTAATTCATCATTTCAAAAGCTCTTTAGTCCAGGTTGGTATTAGTAAAATGAACTGTATTATGGAAAATTTTTAGGTGATAGAATTCCATCACATTTTAGCTTAAAATAAATGTCCCCTGGAGGGTTTTGTCCCAAGCCAAGAAGATTTATCTCAGGGAGTTTCATGGCATGGTTCAGAATTTAACACAGACCAATGCAGTTTAGCAATAGGTTGTTTGGATGTGGCCACTCCATACTACAAGCTAAATTTTAATAACATGGACATAAGCCATTTTGTGCCAACATACTCAACAAACAATCCCAAGCATTTTTTAATTTACTGGTATAAATATAACCTCAAAGACATATGCAGCATTAAGTCCACTACCACAATGCGCTTGATTATTTAAAATACAAAGCTAGACATCTTGGAATAATGCCCTTCACTCAAACCAACAGCCTCTTAGAACATCCCTCACATTGTTTCCACATAACACTTAAAACCACCCTCAAGAGGATATACAGGATATTCAGACATTGCTGAGAAAACCTGCCGAAGAGACATAGCTTATTCTTGCTAAAATATCTGCTTCTAAAGAGCTATTGAACAGAAAAATTAAGACTTTATTCCTGCTAGTGTGAAGCCCTAGTGCTGTTCTCTAACAGCATCATTAACAGATTCAGTGTTCCAGCAGCAGAATTTTGATTACTTGTAACTAGTTAGAAGGTAGGAAGAAACCATTATTACTTCCTAAACTAAATCCATCAAGCTGATAAATTGAAAGAAAAAAAATGAAAACTGATGAAATCTGATGAAAATGCTGGTATTGACCATGTATAAAAAGAGCTGACAGTCTGATATGACCATCTTCAGAAAATTGCTATACTTACTCAACCACAATGTTCTGTAAATGAATAAAATAATCTGGCTTCACATATTTTAGAAAATCTCTGATAATGGGTCTTCAGTGTATATTAAAATTTCCATTAGCTTACCCCATTCTTCCATATGCTTTGCTGTACTTCGGATCTATTGCAATGGCACTCTCACAGTCCTTTATTGCTTCCCTGAAGTTGTTGAGTTTACTTTGAGCAGCAGCCCTAAGAGAAAGATGGTAAGGAAATGAAGCTTTGTCGAAAAAACCCAAACAACCACACAAAAACCACACAAAAACCCAACACCAAACCAAACCAAACAAACCCAAAACAAAACAACCAAACCCCAAGCCTAAATATTCACATATTTGTAACTTATTTAACCTTACTGACTTTTCATTCACTATTTAGGCTATGTTTAACTTTCTTTAATGAGGTAGGACAAGAAAATGTTATGAATTAAGTATGTGCCTAAGTGCATTGCTGGACTGTGGTTTTGGAGAGCATGCACTCACCTCTGGAGACACAAAGGACAAATAATTCTAAGGAACTGTCTTAAGATCTAGCATATGACTACACACGAAATAAATCAAAAAACCTATTACAAGAAGTGAAACTGTCAAGTAGTAATTTATATAAAATTGCTGTTTAAGGATAAATATTTTATACAATTGGTGTTTTCCAGCAAGAAGTATCATTTTATAGCCATTCAGAGGAATGCTATGATTATTCCCTGCTCAGGTTTTTAGAAGTCAACTCAATCTTGTAGATAAATCACAAAATTTCTCAATAACCTCTGCATTACTACATTACGGTTGAAATGTTGCATATCTATATTGGAGAAATTAAATTTAATTAATTATTAAAAACAATAAGATTAAATACTTGACCAAATCAAAAAGGACGTTGAAACACATTAATAATCTAAACTTCACCAGTTTGGAAGGTCTTAAGCCACTCTTGTTTATTCTTCCTTGGTTAAAATAATATAGTAGAAATTACAATATTTTCATTGCATAAAGCATGTATCTTTTTCATTCAGAATCCTTTTTCCTGTGATTAGCTCCAGATTGCATGGGTTTTCTGACTTTGATTAAAATGTCTTCTGAATGGAACTATTTCTCCATTTTGGGCTGTTTAACAGTTGTCCAGCTCTAGAGATGCCAGTGAAGATTTATAAACAAAAGCTGGGGCACTACTTGTTCTCACATATGTTTGAACAGAAAACATTTTTCCATGTTCACAAGACGATTTACATGGCCAGTTAAAATTCTGAGGGCATGCCTGCCCACTCTTTTTTGTACTGCTGTGAATAAAAAGCAATTCCACGGAATGCAGCATGTCCCCATGGCTCTGAAACAAGCTTAAGATAAGGTATATACTTGTTGAAATACTCTATCATCCACAAATCTCCAAACAACTCCTGTTTTCTTTTAAATAATTATGTACAATACTGTACTGACTGACATCAAGATTCATTTTGGTTCTCACAAATGTGGTATGTGATGATGCAACACAAAAAGTATTTCTGCTCTTGTTTATTACAAGTATGACATTCAAGCCCCTACTGAGGAAACTTCCAGTGATTTTGGGAAGTGAATCTGGTCTGATATTTCCATTTTACACATAAAATGACTCATGTGATCAGTTTTCACAAGGAATACAGATGATTTACACTTTTGAACTGCCATCTTAAATATGTAAAATGTTAGCAATCTGCATAATTTTCTTTCTCTTTAAACTTGCCTGTAAACGTCGAAGCTTTCATTTGTATTTATCACAAACTAAGCTCTAGAGCAATGGAAGCAGAGCTTTAAAAATAGCATAATCCAGTTGGTACAGTGCCACAAGACCAGATCGACAGCACTTAATATATCCTATATCCTTAAATTAATAATAGAGGCACTCTAGAGGTGGGATCATTCCAGTAGGGCTTGAAGTCAAGACTGCCTTTGCTCTTGGGCTGGTCTTCCAGGAAGTGTTCTGCAAGAGTGGACAGCTGTGACTAGGTTAACATGCCCTTCCAAGATTACCTGCAGCCAAACCACTGTCTTCTTCATTCATGATGGTAAATAACAGATTAGATAAGAAAACTGTAACAGCAGCATTGTTATTTTTCAACAGGTTACACATGAAAATACTGAGTATTTACAAAATGCTTGAAATCTCCAAAATGGTATTCTTGCCTTGATGATTTTTTTTTTTTTTTTTGCCAGAGGTAGCTAGTATTTGAGGAGATAGAAAGAGCAGCTGAGTCACTAGAACACCAGAAAAAAAGGCTTTTACTCCTCTCAGCAGGCTGGAAATCGCAGCCTACATTATGATTTAATACAGACCACCTGATGTACACAATACCTGATCTGAAGAGTAAGTAATTTTAAAGCCCATTTTAACTGATACAGATATGCTGAATGAGCTCCCTTGCACTCTAATTTTACAAATCTAACAACAGATTTCTAAATAGTGGGGTTTCTGGCCTCATGTTGCTTTAACCTACTTCACCATTTTTCTTTAAAATAATGTTAACAAAGTCCAGGAATGAAAGGTGTGTATCATTTTGGTTTTACCTGTTGCAGTAATAGACTGCATTGTTTGGATCCAGTTCTATAGCCCTAGTATAACAATCCACTGCAGCACCATAATTTTCTTCCTTCATATGATTATTACCTGAAATAAATTATAAAAAGCTCTTAAGTAATTAGATGAGACAGAATGTCGTTAGATGAGACAGCTCTGTATGAAAGAAACAGCAGCTACCTTATAGCATCTATAGAAGTGAGT
The DNA here is from genome assembly GCA_032173965.1 of Sitta carolinensis. Lineage (NCBI taxonomy): Eukaryota > Metazoa > Chordata > Aves > Passeriformes > Sittidae > Sitta > Sitta carolinensis. Next base: position 24,351,233 of record CM063313.1, on the reverse strand, counting down.
TATGACTGCATTTTTTTGAGATACATTCTTTTAAACAGAAAAGTCATGGAATAATGCAAATAAAAATACTATGACTGTGAAGTCTGTTATGTACACTGCAGTACGTCACAGAAACCTTCCTCTTTTCATCTTGGTATTTCAGGCTTTCCAACTAGTTTCTGCTGTTAAAGAAGATCACTTCACTGAGAAGTGTCATTTTAATTGCAGTGTATGCAATTGGATCTATATCTTTGCAAGCCCAATATGCTATGTTAATTTTTTAATCTCTTTTTCTTATATATCCCAACATCTTGCCTGTAGCTATCTAAATTAAAAAAAAAAAAAAAATCTAAGCATGTAAGCCCCCTTTTTGTGATACTACATAATTAATTCATTAAGATAATGAAAAGTATGTGTAGCATAAGCAATCTAAAAGGATTGAAAAGTAAAACTTCTCACCAAGGAAGCTTAGAACTTGTATTCTGTAACAAAGTTTCAAATTTCATATGCTTTAAATCCAGTGGAAAAAACCCCAGAAACATTTCTGTTACTTCTCTATGGACAGAATATTCTGGACTAAGGTCTTTCAAATCAAAAGACACCTTACACATTCTTTTGTCCCCAAAGCCATCCTGGTAGTTTCTCTCTTTCCTGATGACACAGAAGTAAAAAACTCTAGTTCAGAGTGCCCACACTTGTCTGTGGTCCTGCTGCTGTGAATTTTTGGATAGCTAGATCCTACACAAGCCTTGATTTCCTAGAAATGTCAAGAAATAGTCAGGAAAATTAGACTTCCACTGACTTATTGTATTTTGGCCAAATATTTAAACCTTCTCCTAAAATAAACAAGTTAAGGATAGGTCAATAAGTTACTACTGATGTAGGTAACTGCATAAGCAAAGGCTAGAAAAGTTCAGTCAGTGCAGAACTTATCTCTCAAAGAAAAAGAAAGCAAGACTGTAGAGCAAGTCCTCAGTGCTTGCACTAACTGAAACAACTGTACTTGCATTTATTTGTGAACACAGAGTTTAGTGAACAAAACCAGATTTAAATAACAAAATATCAACGTAGTACAAAATAACACCCTCTAAGAGTCTTATACTAGACCATAATAATAGTAAGCAGTCCCTTCCAGTGAGAAGTCAAACAAACTGTACTTGCAAGTATACCTTCAAAATACACACGGAATGTAACAATATCTTTCCTGTTTCTGGAGGCCCACTGTTTACACAGCTTTCCTTTGTTCTAAAGTAAAGATCTGTACACTAAATTATGCTGTCAGACAAAAAAGCCTTGCAAGTTAGCTGCACTCAGCAAAACTGTAGCAGTTAGTGTTCCTTTAAAACAAAAATGCCATCAATGACTATCAACTTTAGAATTCCTGATTCTGGTCTGAAGATGACCCAGGGTACAAGGCTAAGCTGGAGACAGTATCAGTGCATACCCTTCTTGTTATCTCTCTCTCTCTCCAGATGCAACCTTGATAAAGGAAAACAGAAAAATAGCTAGATCTAATTCTGCTGAGATAAGGAAAAGCAACTATATTATTCTATTTTAATGTCATACAAAATCCATATGACAAAAATATTACACAAATGGTTATACTTCAAACTCATGCCCTCTATACTGAAAATTTTACCTATTATTACAATTATGCTGTGGTAATAAAATACAGGTCTTCTTATAATCAGGCCACCGTTACTCTATAAAAACCTGCACATAATCTGTGCTCTTACACATCTTACACTAAGCTGAAGTGTCAAATGATATACAACATTAGGCAAGTAAATTCAAGTATTGAGTAGTCTGAAGGGTATATTACTTCCTGGTTACCAAGAAAAAAAATTCAGCTTTCTGATTCTGTTTTGCCATTCATTAGCCAATTTCTACAAATATTAGGACTGGTTTGAGACCAGAGAAGGAGCAGGCTGGTGGCCACAAAGGTTAGGGAAGTTATTCCATTGGGAAGGGCATACAGATAGAAATGAGGAAATCACAGTTATAGAATTATGATATTATAGAAGATACACATCAAATAGACTTCCCCAAGTTATCTAGTTCATTCCCTAACTCAGGCTAGAAAATACTCATAACTGAAAAGCATGATAGTGGTGATAGATAATATGTGAACATGTGGAGGATCAAAACAACAGAGAAAGCTGGACACTAAGTTTTAATTTTATTATGGGAAGTTTCCAGAGGCATTTCAAGCAGTTCAAAATTACTTGCTAATGTCCCTGACAGATGACACTAATTGGACCTTTGTTAAAGTTTAGACCCTTCTAATTTTTTTCAGTAAAGCTGAGGAATTACTTTGGTAAAACCACACAAAGACTAACACATTGCACACGCTAATTTCATTTCCTCTGTCTATCTCACAGACCCCTGTGGGCTGAAACATAGCAAGACCAAAGTCACAGATTTTAAACAGCTATAACATCCACACCTGCAAAATGCTGACTGTTTCTACAGTTCAAAAAGCATATTGAGACCTAGAGGTATTCTTCACTTTCCATCAGTTGGCAGTAACAGCAAAACAAAAAGCCAGCATGCACAGCAGGTAGGTTACAACTGACTAAAACATTTTTATTTGTGACCTAACCATGTTTGAGCTCTTATCCTCAGAATTAAAGAGCTATTGGGCAGCTCCAACAATTAGGAAAACTTACTTTCAGAGCCAGTAGTGGACTGCATTTATGATTACAGATAACCAGTTTTAAGGTAAGAGAGACATAGAATTAATTTGAAAAACAGTAGGACTTCTTCCACATTATTATGGAAATTTTGAAAGGATTACATCTGCCTTGCAATTAGAAGTTTACTTATTTTTCCTATAAAACTCAACTACCTGAAAATATAACAGGTCATAAAAAATGTGATTCATAAAGCATCAATCCATAACAATTCATAATAGTTATCAGTTCTACATGCTTTTTTCCATTCCCCTCCTACTCTTTTTGATGGTAAATAACTTGGATTCTTTCTTAGGCAGCATAAGTGACTTCTGTGGTACAGCTGCCTTTCCTCACAGAACAGCAAGAACAGCTGCCAAAGGGAAAATAAACAACTGGCTCATCTGCAATTTTTATAAAGCACACAAATAATTTCACATATGTGAAATATTAACCCTAGTAAGTTCACAAGAATTTTTCCATTGGCTTCTGTTGTTTCAGTTTTTTATCAGTGTTTGACATCACATACCCATTTCAATAAAAGTAGAACTTTGTATAACAATTCCATGCACAAACAGCTAAACAACAGCTGTTTATTCTTTAAAGCTTCGGCTGCTTAGGAATGTTTCCAGCTTTACATGTTATCCTTAAATTTTAAGCAACCACCAGAGCCAGGAAGAGAATAAACATTATTTCCTTTGCTCCTGGATGGAATAAATCACCTAGCCCTCTCACAACATAGCAGTCACCAAAGAATACATAAGCTGAAGTTTTTTTGCAGGGTGTGTGGTACCCAGCTATATTATCACTACCCACAATAATGAAAAAATGTAGTAAGAGCATAAGGCAATTTATTTTTATTACAAACCTTCATCCTTCAGTTGGTCAGCCTTTACAACGCCTTCTGGTAAAGAACGTGAGAGAGGCAGCATGTCATTCTGTATGGGAAAAAAACCCAAGATTTTCTTCCTTTAATATATAAGCCCTGATTTTATCAACAATCTTGAGAAAGAAGTGAGCAGTATCAGCAAACTACGAATAACCTCAGGCACGTCAAGCATTTATCTCAGGGAATTGCAAAATGCTAAAATGAAGAATAAAAAAACTTCAAGTGAGAATGAGGCATCCACTCTTTATTGATTTTTCTATATGGAATTTTCCTTGTCTAGCTGAAATTAATTCCTCCCACTGCCCCCAAAGATTCACATTATGCTAGCTTTTTCATATTTTCCTTAAGTTTTCGCATCGTTTTGACCTATACAGCACTTCAATATTGTGTGTACAAAATGAAATCTTAACGCATATTGGCAGAGTAACTCTAGAATCTAAATTAAATTCTTACCTTTTGAATAGAATTTGTGAACATTTCTATCAAATGCTGTGAGGATGCAAGATGAGTATCTTCCAGGGTAATCTTAAACACAGTCTCCAGACACTGAATTGCAACTTACAGGAAAAAAAAATTAATAACATAACTCACCAGTTTCTCAAGAGAAGCATAACTTCACTAATTTATTTATAAAGCTGTGACTCACTTCCTTATTCAGCTAGTAAAAGCAGCTCTTTGGAACTTATCAAAAAATAGAGGCTACCTGATCCCTACAGAATTAGCTTGCTGAAAAAGATCTAAGATATATACAATCCATATATAGTTTGGCCATTATATTTAAACCTTATTATATGTAATATAAAATATTTAATTGAAATTAATTGAAATTTAATTTCACTTCTTTTAGTAATTTAAAGTTATTTTTAAATATAAAAATATAGTGATTTAACAAAAGCACCACAACTCATAATAAAACTGTAAATGTCCATGTGTCATGCAGCCCACCTCAAAACAACTGGCAGATATTTGTGTGCCATAGGAGATAGAAGAAAATAGCTCATCTTTACTGTACAGAATAAAGGCAAAATACTTACTACTCTTATCTCTCTTTTTAATAAAATATATTTATTTGAAGATATTTTATTAATCAAATTCTGTATTAATCACAAAACTTCATTCTATTAAAAATTATATCTGCAATATCCTTTCACATGTTCTGTATGAAAGGATTAAATGGCCCTCCCTAACCTGCAATAATGCAAAAACACTCACAGTAAACCTAAAACCTAAACCTAAAAATGCAGAGCCATAGCCTTAGCTGAAGTTTTAAAATGCTAGTATTTTTAGGCAAAAAATATCAGTGGCAATTACTATACACAATTCTGTCTATATACATACGTACATGTATATATGTACATACATAGTTACACTATTGCAAATGATAACATTATTTTCCCTATAATCTGAAGAACCTAGTATAATATTTTTATAAACGTGTCATCTAAATGTTTTAGACTGAAAACTGAGGAGAAGGAAAGAAGGTCTTTGTAAAGCCTAGCTTGAACAGAAAAATGGTTGTTTTAACACAGATTATAAACAGATTAAAGACAACCAGGAGTATCTGAATTCAAATTAAGTATCAGTAAAAGCAGATTCTTAGTATTTAAACTTACCCTCAATCCAATGTTAATATAATAAATATAATCTGAATTATTACTTGCATTACAATGAAACTGAACACTGATCCAAAATTAGAAAACTAAAATTGAAGGTTAACAATGTAAAGCCAGTTTTTAACTACGTCACAGTTGGCAGGAAGGGGCAAGGGGGTGAGGAGATTTGTAAAACAGTTAGTAAAACCTAGACGTAATTTTGAAAAAAAAAAAGTTATACAATAGAAATTTCTTATAAACAGTATAGCATGATACAAAATTAAAGCTGATAACATATAACAATTGAATGCACTGCTAAATATGCATACAAGTTGCTCCTATCAACTGTACATCAATTGACCAGGTCCTAAATCACTCAGTAAGAGCACTGAGGGATTTGGGTTAAACTCAATTTATCTCCTGCTATGTGAAAAACTTAATTCTTGCAAACACAGATTATGCTTGATTTTGAAATATGTATAAACCCTTAATACTATTTTTTATTACCAGGCTGATTATAAATCGGTGAAATAACATATATCGTTTTCCCTTATATGACTTAATAGGAACACACTTGAAATAGTTTACTTACTAATTTTTCCTGCCAGCTAATTTTTACTGAAAGGCATTCCCTTTTCTGAATGCCTCTCCTCATTTGTAATTTTGCAGAAATTTAAAATACAACTCCAACCTTTATCTTTTCCAAGGCATCAAATATATGACACCAAATCTCTATGATATAGAAGAGTTCTGCAAAATGCAGCAGTGCACATTATGCATAAACAAAATTATTTTGACTATATTACTACTCAGCATTTTCATCAAATAATTAGTTGGTTCTGTGAATTCCTGTATTTCTCCTTTAAGTGGAAAATGGAATTTATAATCCTTCTATCTATCACAGATGTAATAAAATTAGGACCTCTTATAGGATGAATCAATAGGTTAGAATAACCACTGGCTATATGCAAGCCAAGAACAGAAAACCACATAGAAATAAATATTGCTAAACAGAAACAAGTTCAAATCAGAATGTATAAGTTGTGACAAGGTCAGTAACTACCCTGTTTTAAAGCTACACAAAACATGATTCCAATAAAGCCAAAGGAGTGGAAACTTGGTTTTTGCCTGAAAAGTTTCTCAGGAGGCCAGACTGCCAGCACCTTGCTATCCCATTTATCAAAACCAGGCACTGCCAAATGCTGCATGCTCGATATCATCACCTGATGCACCACATGAACTATTCACCTAAGATTTTTCCTATGTCTTATATCAAAGGTCAAAGTTATCTGTTCTCCCAATTAGCTCCACCATCAGCCACCTAGGTGGTGGCTGAAGGTTGAAGTGACTTCCCTGCTGAACAACAGCTGGGGCTCACACAAACACCTACTATCTGACAATACCAGCACCTGGGCTATGCTAGAACCCAGCTCTGTATCCCCAATGCCACAAAGCTCCAGGACTTTTGCTGTCCAAACACATCACCAAGCAACACAAAGGCAACACAGCCAGCATGCAGGCTGAATAACGAGTATTAATTGGGCTACTGGGCCCCTCTTAGCACTTGATTCATTTAATACGTAACCTTACCCATGTCAAGTATTACATGCATCCACTGCCTTCCTGTTTTGGAAACACTGCCTTACAGAAATTAGTTGTGGTATATCAATCATAAAAGTAAGAAGAAAATCACAGCCTTGTGGTTGTTGTACAGAGATTTTGCTTTAACCCCACAGAAATAGGTGCTATAGAAAAGGAGAAAGAGAGAGTGATAGAGAAAAAATCCCACCATGTAACCAGGAAAAAGAAATAACTACAATTTAAACACAGTCTAAAACATAACTTGGAAGAAGGGAAACTTCTAGTTCAAACAAAAAAGTTGAGCACTAATCACCAGAGATCTGAATCACTGCTCTAGATGCTAGGGGAATATATTTCTCTGGTCTACCTTCCAATTACTCTGCTTTCTCAAAATAAGGCATTTTTCTTTATCAAGCAATTACAAAATTCCTAAAGGAAATTTACACTTTCATTGACATTTCTATGTAATCCAAACATGCAGCATGGAGGTTATCGTTGACTATGAATACATCCTAGACTTGTATTTTATAAAGACTTTTTTTTTTTTTTTTTTTTTTTGTGATGTTCTAGCTCTTTTTTTTTGTTGTTGTTGTTTTATAGGAAATGGGAACTGTTTGAATTACTTCTTGGCACAGTCACTTAATCATACAATGTTTTGTCTTTTCACAGACACCAAGTAGGTACATCAGGTACCAACAAAAACTATCAGTCAATTCTTTTCACCTCTTATGTCTCCACCTAACATTAAACACTTCAGTGAGTAAGACTTGGCTATTGCTACTCTACATGTACTAAAGATATTTTGCACAACCAAAAATGAGTCTATTTTTCAGAATGGCAGCCTCTTATCCTCTAACACATAGCATATGGTGCCATGCTTGCGGCAGAGAACAAATCTAAAAATAGGATTTCAGTTCTGTAATAAAATGGTAAATTTTGCATTGGCTTTTAAGCAGAACTGAGGTTTTGTAATATTTTTTATTTAAAAAAAAAACCTTAAAATTTATTCTTTTATATACACATTGGCTAAGGCTGCTCTAAGACATGTTATCAGGTAAATTTTCAACCATAACCTAATGTTTACCAGTTTCATTATAAAAACAAAAGTAAATCTCTTCATTTTTAATTATATATGATTTTGAAAAACATTCTTTTCTTTTATCAGACGAACATCATCACAACCTGACACAGGTTAAATTTGTTGATAGGCTGCTGCTTTTCAAATGTACAAAATGCTCCAGATTCAGATATAAAGCCAAATCTTTTGGCTTTTATCCCTTTAGGACTATCGTTTGAATGTAATGACACAAAGCTTTCTTTCTTGTTTACTTTGGTGAACAACTACATGGGACGACCAATAGATAATAGGAGGAAGCGCAATCCAGATTTATCTTTTAACTTATGCCTCTGAGAAGCAGGACTTGCTTTGCATCTCAGCAAAGTCTGTCTCTGCCTAAGATTTCACAGAACTCAGTGATGAACTGCACTGCTGGTCCTAGACTTCTCCCTCCAAATTCCTCCTGTGGCTGATGGACACAACTGAAGACTGCTTGAAATAGAGATCTTTTTAAAAGATGCTACAAAAAACTTACTTAAGACTTAAGTCGTCTCTCAATTCCACATTCTGATAGCACCTGACATGAAGTCTTCAGGAATTAGGGAAAAGGAATAAGAGCAGTATGAAAGTATAAGAGCAGTATAAGTATATTGTAATATCAAATACTACAGGGTTACAAAGACCTAATGAGTATCTGTCAATAGAGAAATACAGAGAAAATATGTCTACAAACAGATGAATTTGGGTGTATAATAGAAGCTATACCATACTGAAAATATTCATTACCATGTATTCTTTGGAACTAGTACTCAAGTGAAAAAGAAATGCAAAGAATTTGTATTAATTTCTTAGGATGTTTTTTTCCTCACAAATAACATAGAATCCTTGAAAGTAGGAAACAGTTCTCATAAATCAAAACCAATATAGTAATTGTTTTATTTCCTCTGTAACCGGTGGAGCTACTAACAGATAGGAAATGCAGAAAGAAACTAAATATAAAAGAGAGAAAGAAGCAGCAGAAATTTGTGATACACATATACAAGTCATTATCAGTGTCTGCATTATAGCACTGCTTAACTTATAATCATGGAATTGCTCAGATTGGGAAAGATCTCAGCAAATGATGTGATTTTGAAGTACCCATTGCTCAAATTAAGGCACTACACATTTGTAGGTTTATAATACTTTTTAAATGAAAGACATTCTAAAATTAATAATCTCAGAAACATTAGGATCATGATCTTCTTTGCAGATAATATTTGGTGGCAGTTTCATTTACGTTGCTCCAGTTACTTTCTGTGATATTATACATAAAGGGATTTAACATGTGTGTAGGCATTATATACATGCACATATATATGTTTATATACATATAAATAAAAATAAATGAAAGCACCTTTGTTACTTACCTTCCAAGCTTTCTTGTTCATCTGGAGTGAAGGTATCCATCTGACTCTGTTCTCTCAAGAAATGGATGACTGCATAAACCAAGCGCTTGACTGATGACATGTTGAATTTGTTTTCTGTTATGTTTTAAAAACAACAGAATCTCTTATTTCAGAAAAAATGAATCCCTATAGTATTCCAACCTCCTAGTAACCAGTAAGAGGTACACACATACATAAAACTTAATCCTCCACCGGAAAGCCACATAACACAATGCCTTGAAAAAAGAGGTGAGTTTGCATGGATTAGGGAAAACTGCTACAATCATGTAGTCTAACTATCAGCAAAAAAGCACATATTTCCCCCAGTTCATTCATGGAAGAAAAGTTATTTCGAGGCTAAAACAATTTAGCAATTTATTTTTCATTTATAGGTTTGCACTTTATTTACAAATACACTTGAAAGTAGGAGCACGTGCTGAAGTCAAAACCAATTAAAAAGCCACTGTGATAAATACAATGACATAAAGAAACACACTTCAGTAGAAATTGTTTTACGATATGACTTGGTGTTACCCTTTGATGTTCTATGGTCTGATAAGGTGTTACCCTTTGACAAAAGATGTTCTATGGTGTGATACACCCGGTGTTATCTTTCAATGTAAGATGTTCTATGGTATGATACACACAGTGTTATCCTTTGATAAAAGATGTTCTACGGTGTGACATGCACAGTGTTATCCCTCAATTGAAGATGTTCTATGGTGTGACACAGTGTTAGTATTTCATAAAAGGTGTTCTCTGGTGTGACACACTATTATCCTTTAATAAAAGGTGTTCTATGATGTGACACAGTGTTATCCTTTCATAAAAGATGTTCTCTGGTGTGACACATTATTATCCTTTAATAAAAAGTGCTCTATGGTGTGACACGGTGTTATCCTTTCATAAAAGGTGTTCTGTGGTGTGACATAGTGCTCTGAGCAGTTTATTGTCACTTTGGACAAAGAAGTGGAACACTGTGACCTCAGTACATACTTGTGATTACTGACACTACTGGCTCAGTCTGATTTCCATTCGGTATCAGCTGGGAGTTATATAACTTGGAGGACAATTTTAGTCACAACTTTTCAAATTATTTTTCCTTAAGCCATTTTGATTTAAAAGGGCACGACCTTATCCAGTTCTCCAAGCAAAGGGGGTTTAAAATATAGCAGTAAATGTATGGCGAGATCGGGACCAGATCTCACTATGTTATTATCTTTCCACAACCCGCGAGCAAACCAGTATGCTACCAAACCCACACCAGGCAAATCCCGTCGTGGGGCCGGGGAAAGCCGGGAAGGCCACCGGCTGAGGGCCCCCAGTCCGCCCCCACGAGGGACAGCGCGGGACCCACCGGCCGGGCCGCGCTCCGGCCCCACGCCCACCTCCCAGTCCCTCCTAGGCCCGGGTCCGTTCGCTCGGGCCCCAAGGACAGCTCTGCATCACCCGCGGCGCGGGCCCCTCCCCGCACCGCACGGACCGGGGCCGCACTGCCCGGGCCCGATCCGACCCACCGGCACCGAGGTCTAGGGACCGGGGGCTGCGTGGAAGCGGCGCGCAGCCTTTCCATCCCCGCGGAACTGCGCTCGTCCAGGGGACGGGCATCGCCCTTACCGTCGAGCTGCGGCGAGTCCGCGCTGCCGCCGGCTGCGAGACACCCAGGACGCGGCGGAAGCGGATGCGCGGGACCGCGGCGGAGCGGGGTCGAGCGCTGCGCCCGCGGGGGGCGAGAGGGCGGCGCAGCAGCAAGCGCGAGAGCAAAGCCGGCTCTTCCTCCCCTGTCCTGCCTCCTCTTCTTCTCTGCCGCTTGTCCTTCCTCCTCCGGTCTTTTCTCCTCCTTCTTACCTCCTCCTCCGTCGCCCCCGCCCCCCGCACCGCCCCCCATGCTGTCGCTGTGTGCAGGCGTGGCTCGCAGGTAGGCGCGCGGGGCAGTGCCGGTGTGCGGGCCGGGGACGGTGGGGGGACTGGGAGCCGGCCGCTGCTGACGGGAGGTTCTCGTCCCTCGCCCGAGGAGCCAGGCCTGACCTCAGGCCGAGGGGGAGCTGCCGCGGGCGTGACGGGGCAGGGCAGCCTGTGGGGCAGGACACATGTCTGCCGGTGCGGTTATTGCCTCGGCTCCTGGAGCGATTCCCGCAGCCTGCCCTCCCTGCCCTGAGCTCCGTTATGCACGGCTTCCAGGTGGGCAGGATGGGCGAGGCGAGGCGAGGCGAGGGTTCCTCTTGGTGCTCTTTGCGTTGAATCAGACTCAATGCTAAAGAAATTGGGCAGGAACACGGTGGATCGAGGGATACGGCTGTAGCAGCGCGGCTCTGCAGCTGGGTATACGCAAAGCAAGACCGGCAGTGTGCTCCTAGTAGCTTTATAAAAAGGTGTGTCACTACTACACGTTGTAGGACAGGTGAGACAGGCACCAGTGCACCTTCGAAAGGTCTTAAAATAGGGTATTACTTCTTTTCCCTGTAATGAAAACGAGCTCTAAATGGACCCCAGAAAAAAACCGGTGTGAACGAAGGCTTGTAGTCAGTTGCAGGTGGACTAGACAAACGAACATAATTGCTTTAATGTGGCCTCTCAATTTTTCTAAAGCACGGCATTTGATAAGAAGCACTGAAATAGTAGGAGGGTGTGTTGTCCTAAAGAGAATGGAGCTGAATTTCAGCATGAAATGAAAAAGATGGTTGCCTCACATGGTCCTTTGAGAAATGGTAGTCGTGTGCTTACTGCACAAAGTGTACAGCTTTTTCCTGTTTCACAGCCTTTGTTCATGTCAGATTAGACTTGAGGGGTATTAGCAGATAGAAGATAAGAATCAGAATATTTGCTTTTCATAAGACTCCTGCTGCTGCTGAAGATTATGTGATTTATTTTCTGGTGCTAAAATAAAGTGCACATCAATTTTCCTAATTTACATTTACATTCCTTTTTCTGTACAGTCATTTTCACTGTTTTCGTTGACTGTCTTTGTCTTATATATTTTTCCATCAAAAAGAAGGAAAGAAGGGGGTTTTGTTTTTCTTTAGATAAAAGGTTTTTCTTTGGTTGCAGTTTGCATTTGGACCATGAAGATGCCTCCTTCTTAGGTAAAAAATCAATAGAATGGGGAATGGTTGCTGCATTTCATTAATTGTGGGGGTTTTTTTTCTCCCCAAGTAATCATTTCAGTGTTCCCAAATAATCGTTTCACGAAAGACAGTATTCTTGAACGTGTCACAGTGACCTTGTAACTTTCAAAAGTTAAAGAGTTGGTCGCAGAAATCTTGAATAAGTTCTGTCCCAGTTTCTATTTTTCCTAAGGACATCTCAACATGAGATAAAAATGACAATTCTTAGCAAGTATCAGGTATTATGACTTAGATTAAATAAAATTATGTTAAGGTTTGATTCTTTTGGTTAAAATAGGCAGCTTTGCAGAAGGGGACTTTTTTCAATTAGGGTTTTTTTTCCCATTCAGATACAAAAGACTCAAAGATTTAGATTTATTGCAATTAAATATATGGAAAGAAAGCTGGCTAGATTAATTAAGCATAGACATCTGTTTACTCTAAGAGGAAGTTCTTATATATGAAAAAATGAAAGAAGATGCACTGATTTAAATAATTTTAATGTCCTAAAATTATTTTCTTGGATTCATTAATTCTGAGTTGTTTCTTAAAATCTTCAAAATCAGGTTTTGAGTACGAAAATCCATGAGTGAGACAGGTACCAACATACTGTACTATATACAGGTATCGATATAATGAAAGAAAGTGGAAAGAAACTCTGAACACTGTCATTTCTCTTGCTGAGGAAGAAAACCAGCAATAAACTGAGGCTGAGAAAAGGCAGAAGGAGGAATGACACTGGAGGGCAAAGAAATGGGAAGAACTTTCATAGTTATTTTCTTATTTCGTACTTAGAACAATAGTATATCTGCTTTCATTGAAGTAACAGGTCCAACACCTCAGAAATGGCAAAGGCTGAACAAGACATTTGGGAATTTTTGCCTTTCCCTATGATCTGTGTACTGCATAAACTCTTCTGTGTATTGCAGCAGCAATTTTTCCTGTGGTCAAAAGCAACAGCTACCACCTTTCTAACCACAGCAGGCTCCTGAAGACCAGTTTGACTATTAGAATTTGCAGAACAAAATTATTTCCTGTACTGGGTGAGACAAAGCTGTTGAGCTGACAAGCATTTGTGGACTTTATTTGACCCATGGAGCATCAATTAGACCATTCTAAGCAATGCTGTTAATGTATTTTGAGGACATACCTGTTCTGTCATTCTTCCTATAAAGCAAGAAATTGCTGGCTTGGAAAGATTTCTTTAGAATAGTTTGGGTTAGTTCAAAAGTCTAACCTTTGTTCAGAAGGAGACAGGACAAGGTACCTTAGAGAACATGTAAGATAATATGTACATTCAGTATTATCTTTTCAGAACAGTCAAGGAATTAGGGACTTCTAACACAAAACTGTTTTTTTATCATATGATCTTGTATTAAAATCTGTCCAGTGATACCTTTTTATATTGAAACTGTCTCCTAAAACTCTCTTGCTGGTTATGTTGAAAGATACAGGTTAAAAATTGATCCTTGTTCATTCTCTTCATCCTCTTCATGATCGTTTAGATCTTTGAAGTACTTCCTTGATTGTGCTTTATTCTGTGCTTTTTATTCTTTTTTATTCTTTTTTTTTTTTGTCTGTCCACTCCAAAGAATCCCAGTCTAGTTAGTATTTGTGCTTTGAGTGGAGTCCATGGCTTGATGCAGCTGGTTGTTTCTAAGTCATCATTATTTAAAGTCATCATGACTTGGTAGAACAGAAAAAGGTTTCGGCAAGTGGGAGAACAGAAAACAAGAGAGTTAACTGTTCAGAGGATCAGAAATGCATGTAGTATGCATGTGCTTCATGCATGTAGTATAATGAATTTCTGTGTTTTGTTCTGTTCCATCTCTACTAAATCCTATAATTTCTTTCTTTGCAGCTGCTTCTTTGTTATGTTTCTGTTGAACTGTTTTGTCTCCAGAATGATTAGATGTCTCACAGCTCCTCCTGTGTATGTCAAGTTGGAAGTGGGTGACATTTATTAAGAATGAAATTCACTTTGTTAGTGGTTTTAAACTTTTCTGTGTTGTCACATTCTTTTTCATCTTTTTTGAGGCTGCCTTTAGTACAATGCATTATCGTGAGTAAATAATCATTAGTAAATTTTGTCACTTCACTAATCCCAACTTTTTGTAGACGATTTATAAAGATATGAAAGAATACAGAACCATGCAAGGAACCCTGCAGGACTCCACAGATCACATAGTTCCATTCAGAAAAATAAGCAGCCGTTTTTAACAGCCTAATTTTTAAAACCATTTACCTGCAAGAGGATCTACCTTCTCATCTCACAGCAGCATAGTTTCTTTGGGACTTTTTGGACAACAGTCTGTGGAAATAAAATAGATTATATTAATTTTACTGTAGATTTGTGAGTCTGAATTTTGCTCTGTAGAGAAGACTCTTTTTCAATATATGTTATCTGTGTTTAGATTAGGGAAAGCAAGGTGAAGATTGTGGTGATTTTACTTGTTCCTGAGCAAAATATTACTGGGCACATGTGTTTTTCTTATCATCTCTAATAGACACTTTATTTCTGCAGTAGAATGTTAAATAAGCAAAGCTCTTTGCCATATTGTGGTGGAACAATATTTCACATAACCTGTTACCAGCCTTAGTAACCGTGTTACTAAATCACTTTTCACTCGAAAGCCAACGTAGAAAGCAGGCTTCATTTCCTTTCCTAATCTGTGGTGTAGAGCAGGGTGTTTGGGATTTTTGCAAGCACTGAAATTAATGTGGTATGTTCATAATGCACTGTCTTCCCAAGAAGATGGAACAACTGATTTTAAGATGGTAAACAAGTAAGGTAGAGTAGGTCATCATCTGCTATGAAGACACAGAGGGAACATTTCTCATTGCTTTGACTGTATGAGACAAGGTTAATGAAAAATCAAAGCATATTTCCATGGAAGAGGCTCAACTGATTAGCACTGGGTATATAAATAAGTGTTTACAAACTCTCAATATTTTTCTCTGTCCTGCAGTACTAGCTCTTTTTCAGATAGAGTCAACAAGCTGTTTCTTATGCATTAGCTGATAGCATTCAACTACTGAGCTATCCTGGGAGTGTGTTGTTTACACTAAACAGCCTGCTGTTTGTGGCTGTCATGATGGAAATATGATACATGCTTATGCAGCAGCACCTGAGAGAGCACTAAGACCTTAAAACCGATTTTTTCCCACTGTTCACCAGATAGTAGAGCCAAACAATAAGACAACCTCAATTAATGCCTAGTGCCTCAGACTAAGTAAAGTACAATTACTGTCTGCATGCAAGTGTTGATAACAATATTCTTTCTTAAGATCCTGCAGACAAGTTATTTTGATGGAGGTTTCCTGTGACACACAATGGATACAGTTCACAGAATGCTGTGAAACCTAAATTAGTAGTACTAGTAATTTGTGGTCTGGGTTTTGGGAGTATGTTGGGGTTTTGGTTGGTTGGTTCATTGGTTGTTGGGTTTTGTTGGTTTTTTTCCCTGGAACCATGCATACCAAAATTTTAGAGATCAGACACTGGAGAAACCATACCCTAGCATTTCTTTGTGTTCCACTGTGGACTACTGTGTGGAAATAATATGAAAATCAATCAGACCAGTTTCCATATTCCTTTTGTTTAAAGACTGTTGGAGGGAACTGGTGTGAAGGGGAGAAGAAATAATTGTGTCATGTTCGAGTACAGTAGTTTAGGTTCCCGCTAAAGGTCTGCGCTTTCTGTTAGCTGCCATGGAGCATCTTTTCAGTAAGTTTTCTGATGTTAATTCTATTGGAAAGCTAGTAAACATTTGTTGTCAAAGAATAAGGTCATAAGCAGTGAGGGTAATGAATGTATCAATAAAGATTTTTAAATGTTTGCATGACTTGTAGATTTTTTTGACTTGTTCATTTAGATGAGAAGAGCTAAAAGAATAGTTAATGTAGACCATACAGTGAACTAAGTTGCAGAGAATTTTTTTTTTCTGAAAGGTGTGGTGACAAAATTAAGGTTTAGTGTCAAAACCTGCTAGATTTTCTATTTCTTCAAATACAGCTTAAAAAATCAGTTTCTAATGGCAGTTATAGAACTTTAAATTAGGAAATACTGAACATGCTATCCTTTTGCTGCAGTAAGTTATGTCTGTGCCAAACACAGTTATCACACAGAGCCAAATACTTTTCCAAGGAAAATGGCCCAGGAATTCAAGGCCTGTATTCACTGTTCCATATACTGTTAAGAGCCAAACAAATGAGAGGACTGAGAAGTGAAATGGAAGAAGGACTTCATATGTGTTTGGCAGGAAAAAGTGATGATTTGTATTGAAGGATTATGGCTTTATTCCTTTGGCTTAGCTGAAATAATGTTGCCCTCTGATTAACTTTGAGCCATTTAACTCTGCTGATTCTGTCTTGGAAATTTTTTTTCCATTCTTGCTTTTATCTTGTGCAACCCAGTTCTATTATTTTGGTTGATTTTGTCATTGCTTTACTCTAAGATACATAGTTAGTTCTTGTTTGAAGCTGTGCATCAAAACTGAAAGCAATATGAAAGTATATTTAAAATTCAAGCAAAAATTAAGGATCTCTAAATAATACAAATATTTTAAGCCTGTTAAATTTTTTATAAAACCCATTCTGTGAAACAGACCAGCTGTAATGTACATTATATTACATGTTGCTGAATACTTGTGATTTGCTTTTGAAGTCCTTTTTATTTTTTTTTTTTTAATTCCATTTCATGTGAGTCTTGACTGTTAAAAACTTTACTTAAACCATGCCTGTTGTCATTTGTATATATTAAGTAGTACTTGATTCGACTTCCAGGGAAATGCTGATGTATGGCATATTATCAAATATCAAATGGCTTGACCTGAGGAAAACTGTCAGTTTTTATATTGCCGTTTTAGGGTGTGTCTAGTTTTTTGTTTTGTTTTTCTTTTGATGGGGCCGCTAGGTGGAGTCAAAACTTTGGGCCCCTGTGGATGTTAATTTTCAGGTAACTGGTGGGTACAGTCTTCACGTACGCAGTGCTGCTTTCCAGCATGCAGCACTACATCTCCTGCAGCCTGGAAGACCAGGAAGTGTTGTTTAGCTAAGATACACTGTTTCAAAAAATAGAGAGACCCATCTGTTTCTCTTGAATTTGAACTCCAGCATTTTCATACTGAATATTACTGATTGAAAAATTTGTTCATGGCCTTAGTTTTAATTTGCAAATCTGCTCTTACTTATATACATAAGAATGTCCTCTGAAAGTATACATAAGGTCTCCAGCAAGGAAAACTTAATTGTATTTATTTGTATTAGAGTATTTAAGAACTCAATTATCTACCTAAATTATCTGAATTTGCACACACACACACACACACACACACCCACACCTTTGTCTTTCTCTCTTTTAAAAATCTTGGGTCTCGCTTCCCTTTCTGAAGCAGTTATGTTAGGTCTTCTGTTGGGGGTGAATATAGTTTTCCATCCTGCATTAATCAAATATACCCTCATTTTTGTGTGACTACATGGAACTGTAAAATGTAATTGGACAACTGTCTGTTTCAAGTCAATTTCAAGTACAATAAATTGGTCTGCATATATTTTCCCCAGAAATATATTATTTCATTTACTTCACTCTGTAAAATTATACTTGTCGTTGTAACTAAGACTGTGTAAGTGAAGATTAATTTAAAAACTGAAAGTGTCTTTGAATGTCTTAAAAAACTTAGAGTCTTTGATGGAATTTAAACTATTGGTTTGTAATCAGACTTAAATCAGACAGCAGGCGTAAATCTTGACTGTATCATATAGTGATTCTCAGTAGTAGGAACATGTTGGTTTTTCTATTTTCTAAAGCTGGTGCTATGCCTCCCTGCTGCTTCTTCACAGCTTGTGTCTTTCTTGTTTTATTTTAATGGTGTTAGTGGAACACGCCAACAAAAGGCTGCTTGGCATATATTTCAGTCACAGAAAATGTTTCTAAGCAAAGCCAGAGTTACATGAACGTTTAATATGTTTAAGACACTGCACAAGTTAAAAATCAAGTCTATAAGTTCAATTGCATTGTTTCTCTTTGCAGCAGTTATGTTAGCCACTGTATTGCTGTAATGGAGTATTATAAAAGTTCTTCCCCTTTCTAAAATCAAATCAAATTTTATTTTCCAGAAACAGAAAGTAATCAAATTGTAGATTTATTGGTAAAAGAAAATACCTGGCATTCTGCAATTATTTCAGTCTGCAACTTAGAAGCTTTGCTTTAGTCTTTAAAATCCTCTTTTAGAAGAAGCTACTAAGTTTTTGAGTGTTATTCAACTTACTCTGCTTTTGGTAGAAAATTCTTACTGCTTTTGGGATTGGCAGATTAGCTGTTTTCACAAATTATGTTTTCACCATAATTTGTGAAAACAGCTTTGTTTGTAATAATAATCTCTGTTGTGACTGAAAATCCAAATGAAACCTTGTGTGCCTTTTCTCCTGATGTTCTCCTAAATGGATGAAGCACTGCACAAATGCATAAAATATTTCAGTCTGCCCTGTATGTCGTTCTATTGACATTATTAGATGCGATAGGACTCACCCCAGAAAAAGGCCAGTGCAAGTTGCCAACAGCGGCCAGTTAAATATTTACTGTAAAAAATGCAATATAAATAAAGTTGTGTTAATTTTGCAGGACCTCACAGAAAAGCAGGGACTGGAAGGGCATTTGGAGTGTTCAAATCAAGTCCCATGTAACCTTAGGTAACCAAGTAATGTAATACATTTTATAAGCTAGTGAAGCACCATGTTATAAATAGAGATGGTTTTACTTGCTGAGACTTACTGGACATCTCTTTCAGAATCTCACTGGCCTGATGCTTGCAAATGTCTATTGCTGTTCTAGCTTTTGTGTATTCTTGACCAATTTATTCTTATTTGTTCTTATGCCTGTACTGCCTGTCATCATCAATAGCTGTTTTTACTTTAGGACATTTAAATGGTATGCTTAATGACAGCAATCATCTTGAGACTTTCTTTGCTAGATTAAATTCATGATTTCATATGTGTTTCTAGCAGTAGTGCAAGTTTAGGTTTCTGCTGCCCCTTTTTGCTTTACTGGCACTTTGTTTAGTCCAACACAGCTATTTTGAAGTCACTCATCAAATGGGTGATGGTACTGATTAGCTGTCACCCCTGGATGTTTTTGGTCTACTTTAGTTTTCACCTATATGCTGTCCTGAATATTTTCTAAGTATGACCCTATCAACAGTTGTGCTGATGCCATTGATGGAGTGAGGTACAGGGGCAGAAATGAGAAACAGAGTGAGGAATCCTGACAGAAATGTCTTAAGGTAATACTGTTGCTGGACATGAACCTTATACTTAACCCAGGCTTGTTCAGATAGCTTTAGTGTTCTATTCTGTACCAGAGGAAATGGAGTGTGATAGCTGAAACAGTTTGAACCCAACAGTTCAGGCATTAGCAACAGCCTATGTGCCAATCCTTCCATATAATTTAAACTGAATCAACTTCTGATTGCTCAGTGCAAATAGTAGTTGGCTGTCCTGTAATATTAGTGCTGTTTACCAGAAGCAAATGGAAAATAATATTTGTACCTGCTTGGTTCAGTGTTTGAAGAAGACTCTTTGCTGTTGCATCTGGTTCCTAGCATTACTAATAGAACTTACATTCCAGTTGTATATCTGGGAAGTTAAAGGTTCCCTCTGTGATACAATTTAATATTTTATTTCTAATAGTGTGACATATGTAACTGCAGAGTACTTTGTATCTTCTTATTATTTTAGTTATATTCTTCTTTTGTGTTTCTTTATAGTCTATTTGTAATTTTTGATCTTGGAATTGTTTCTTTGTCTTTTTTTTGAGCAAAGTTATTAAAATATTGCAGTCTGATACCTAGAGTTTTGGGAATTTATTTATTTATAGTTTTACGTAGATAAATAATTCAAACCACTAAGCCATGAAAGAAATGGCCAAGATTTCACCTGTGCATATATATTTACTTTCACAGTGTTTTGTTAAGCTGATGTGAGTGAATTTGGTTCTTAGTACAGTCTGAGTGACTGGTAGCAAAGTAGCAACATGTTTGTAAATGATTATTTGAAGAATTATATGTGGCACCTGATTTTACATGAAATGTTACATTGCAGTTTGTGAAGGTCTAACATCTCATTTGGTCAATTAGAAAAGCTTTCTGATTTGTATTGCCTTTTCTGATCTACATAAATGACTGCATCTTCCTACCAGCAGAAGCAAACAAGGTATCAGCATTTCAAAACCAGGTGCTTCTGTGTTTTCCTGTTTCAAACAGGTAGTAAACAACTTGCTGGTATTTATGGCAATAAGCTATACAGCTCTCAAATTTATAGGTATATGTCTTAATTAAACTAGCCAATATACTAAGAAAATTAGGTGGCATATTTTTTTAGTATTTAAAAATAGTGTTCCGTGGTAATCGGAGACCCTACATTCCAGTGCATGAACTTAATCCAACTTTAATTATTAATAAATCTTGTTAGACAGGGTGAAATTGATGTAGCAATTGAAATTGATGTTGGTTCTGTGACTGTTTTCGTGTTTGTTTTGGATGATATGCAGTTGGTCGGTGGCAGGGCTGTGTTGTCTACATTTTTAGGTGATGATACTGAATAACTGAAAACAATAGGTTGTCTTTAAAAAGAATATCTGCTTAGTATCCTTCACTTTAGCATACTTTTATGTTGCTCAGGCTGTTGTTTTCCTTTGACTCCACTTTACTTTTATTTTGACTTCAGTTTGAAACATTGTGTAGTCTTTCTGATGTTCTTGGATGTGGGTGGTGTGGGGTAGAGTTCAGAGCCATGAACCTTTTTCTGAGGAACTTCCCCTCACCTCCCAAGAGGTTTTACCAGACCTGTGCTAGTGGTGTGTGAAAAACTAGACACAGGTAATCCACTGAGAATCTGTTCATGACTTAATGACGTACTGTTCTTTAATGGATTTGTAGATTCAGGATAGAGTTCAGTAGACTTTGGGGTAAGAAACGAATGCATTCTGAGAATGTTACTACTTAAGCTTTTGCTTCCATGACAGCGGCTTCATTTATTCTAAATTTCTATTTGAAATTCGAATTTTCAGTAGTCCAGTGGAGAAATTACTAAAGCCTGAGTGCCAGAACTCAGTTAAAAAAGAACAGAGGTGGAACAAATATTCTTTATTTACACTTCATTTTCAAAGTGAAATTGTTAATATTCTGGACATTGATGTTTCTGTATGACACTAAAGGGAAAAATAAACAGCTTGCCTACATTGGAATGTGAAGATTTGAAAAATCTGTGGTAACAAGGAAAATAAATTTTCAGCATAAAGCATAGGTAGAAATGTTGTCTTTTAGTTTTTTCTGACATCAAATAATTTTGGTTAAGCTATTTCTAGAAATTCAATTATAGAATTGAAAGACTTCTGAGAAAAAGTTTTACCTTCCTTCAAATAGAAGCCATGCCTGCAGCCCTTCTCCATTTGTTGGTATTTCACTCCTCTGCTTTGTTATTCCTTCAGACTAAAATTTGCTGTCTTTTATGCATGCTCCCTGCATTGTATGCCAAAACCTCTCTGTGCACTCATGCACATACCAGACAGGTTTTACACTAAAATCAATACAGGTACATTGGCTAGTGTTAAGAGAAAAATTACTTAATGTATAACAGTGTTAAGTAAACATTCCTTTATTAGCAAGATCTCTGTGTACTTCTTTCATTAATTTTATGTTCTCATTATTTCCATAACAACATGTGATTTTAATTTTTTTTTTTTAATTATGTGGCTGAAATAGGAAAACATACAGAAAGTGTGTGACAGCCAGGGATCCTCCTATGACAGTAAACACTGCAGCGAGTTTGACTACTTCAGTGCAAGCTCAGTTTTAAAGAAGCTGAAATACATTTGATTAGAACTATAGTTGATAGATTATTAATACATAAATAATAGTAAATGAATGTACCTGTTCTGGTAAAAGAGTGAAACTGTCTATTTAAAATCCAGCACAATTAAAGGAAAAAATTTCCAAGTAAGTAGCAACTAGAAGTGCTGATTATGTGGCAGACATCCTGTATAAATATATAATTATTTGCTATAATGAATACAATCAAGTGATATTTCTAATGTCCTATTTTGTGCAACTTTGCAGTTCTTGTTCTTTGTCATCTGCAAATCACTATGTGGGTTTTATTCCTTACTTAAAAAATGTTACTACTGTCCATTTCTGTAGAGTTCCAGTAACTGCAATGCTGTTTTCCTTAGAAGGTTGAGTCATAATTTAATCTGTATGGTTTTGTCAATTCCAAAGTTTTTGTCCCTGTTTGCACTTTCATACTCTAAATGAAAAAGAAGAAAGATTTATTTAAAAATTAGACTAAATTGATAAAGATAACAGCTCTAAAAAAGACTTTGTTCTTCCTCCTAAAAATATTCTGATGCTGCTTTTTTAATGTTTGCTATAAACTGTCTCTTGAACTGGAACTTGCAAGGCAAAGACCATTTTTATACTTTCAGGTCCATTGGGCCACAGCTTATGTTGAGAATGACATTAGGAGCAGAAATTACTAGCCAGCTCAAGGCTTCTTCGTACATAGCATCAGGACGAAACCTTTTGAGATGGGACCTGTCACCAGAGGAAATCAGAACAAGAACAGAAGAACTTATCAAGAAGACAAAGCATGTATATGACAGTGTTGGGATGCTTGAAACTGAAGAGGTAACACACGAAAACACTGTACGGGCTTTGGCAGATATAGAAGTGGAATATGCAGGTCAGTGTGTGTTTCTTGTATTTCTTTGCATAAGACTTTCCATCTGCATATAAGGAAACATTGAGGAAAAATAGCTGTTGCTTCCAATTATGATCCCTGCTGTTCTCGTGTGGAATGTGTAGAGCCTTCTCAAGAGTCCTCTGGTCCTAATAATCTTTCAAGACCTCCCAGAGAACTGCATTAGTCACCTGTTTTGGTTTTGTCTGTGAAGCTCCACACAGTTACATTTCCACATGTGTGGAGCTGCCAGGGGACACTGCAGCATCTGTGGAATGTGTCGTGCATTACATGTGGTAAGCAGTGTTCTTTTCAGACACTGGAATGTGACACAAGCAAGTCGAATGGAGAAATGGAATCACTGAAACTGCTAGTGGAGAAAATGTGATGATGATGAGTTTTTGAGTGTGTTGTTGAAAGAAGACTTCTTTACTTGCTCACATTTAAACTGTGGCCTGTGAGGCCTTGAAGAATCCAGGAAGAGGTTGGTCATGTAGTCACATCTAGATTGTTCTGAATGAATTATCAAGCCATACCAATATGTGCGTGGGATTTAATGGTCAAACACAGGTCATTCAGTTAATTTGTTAATAATTGTCAGAGGAGATGGGTAATACACAAACTGCATATTGGATGTCTTTGTTGAGAAAAACCTTTCAGATGGTGGCTGCATGACTTATAAAACAGTGAGTGTAATAGATATCAGATTCTTTTAAATACTCTAAAAAAATCTACAGTAGCCGCAGAAGTGCTAGAAACAGCCACGTTGATTTGGAGCAAAATTTTTTGACTATCAAAAATGTGCAGCTGGCATCTTGAATGATTATATTGTAATAATTGCCTGGATTTCACATTACTTAAAATTGCACATCTCGTGAATTGGCTAGAATTTATTCTGGCATACTCAGAAAGAGAGTAATCTTCATTCAAAAACACTGCTGTCAGATTCAGTTTTATTTGTGCCAATATACCAATATACTGATTTGGTATAATTATTGTAAGTCTTTTCACCAAAATCATTTTCAGCAGGAAAATCTGTGACTCGAAAAACAGT
The DNA here is from genome assembly GCA_032173965.1 of Sitta carolinensis. Taxonomy (NCBI): domain Eukaryota; kingdom Metazoa; phylum Chordata; class Aves; order Passeriformes; family Sittidae; genus Sitta; species Sitta carolinensis. Next base: position 24,327,147 of record CM063313.1, on the reverse strand, counting down.
GTCTGTCAGCTTTTCAGCATAGCCACAAAGATTTGATGGAAGATGTACTTCTTTCACTACTTACTATTGCAGTAGTGGGTCACATTTAAGCTTTTAATGCTAGTCTTCAAAGCTGTAAATAAAATTATGAAGACCTGCTATAAAACAGCCCATGGCATATGAGAGGAATGTATTGACCCAGCAAGACTTCCATAAGAACTTTGGAATTTAAGATCTGTGTGTCCTTTTCACATAAAAGACCTATCCTGGTAACTTCAACTTGTTATCCAAAAAGACAAAGATGACAATAGACCTTAAATTTCTCTTGGAAACTGCCTAAATTCACTTTATATAATTTTGAAGCATCTTGGCATAAGGGCAGGAGATGAACAGGCAAGTTTCTATGGACTTCAAGAAGAATCACATGCCCATAGTTGGATTTGTGAATCTGTCTCAGAGCTTGATAAAATGACTGCACATCACATAAAATTGCAAAGCTTTAAATCAGCCTAATATATGATGTTACTCCAAAATCTGCTTCTGGATAGGTAGTTGGTAGAGACATTATAATTTGATTTTTAATTAAGAAAATTTATTTCTATTTTAGAATTTCCATTCAATATCATTATAAAATGTAATATTCCTTCAATAGCAAGAATTTACTTGATTTCAAAAGTGTATTCTAAAAAAGTAATATTACTCAGCTTCCACTCTCTGGAAGTTCAGAATGCACAGGCAGCATCTTCCCTATTTGCCATGTTGTTTCTCCTTAAACACAGCAGAGTACAGCACATGGGATTTGACACTGTGCTCATAATAGTGTAAAAATAACTTCAGGACAGATGGGCATGTTTGAAAGACTCAGAGATTCTGACTTCAAATACTAACATGGAAGCATCTGTGCCAGCTACAAAACGTCAGTCTTCATTTATATGATTTTTGGAAGATGAAGTATATCTAAAGTATTTATATACCATTCAGCTGATTTTGTAGAAGATGATGAGTTCATTAGGCTTGGGGTTTAGAAATCTTCCGTAAAATGTTCATTTTTTACAATGGTGTGTGGTTTTATCCTTTCACCTATTCACTTTTATATTACATGTAATCACTTTATTTGCTATATGTGTCAGGTTACTTTGGATGCATTCTTCTTTTGTGTTTTATGAATGTCAGAAGAGGAGAAAGTTCCTCATCCTAAAAGCATGTCTATCCTTCTGTGTTCATTGCCTCTTATTTAAATAGTGGAAAGAAGCATGTTGGATTTTCCTCAGCACGTCTCCCCTGACAAAGAGATACGTTTAGCAAGTACAGAAGCTGACAAAAAGCTGTCAAATTTTGATGTAGAGATGAGCATGAGAGAAGATGTGTTTCAGAAGATTGTTTACTTACAGGTAAATAAAACTATGTTTGCATAAATTGTGACGTATCTAAAATTTATCTAAAATTTATTGGTATACACAATGCTTTTCAAGATGACTTTATATTTCCTCTGTGTTTGTACCACTCAAATCTTTCCAGTGGGACACTGCTATACAGCAGAAAACAGTGAATCATGCTGTTCCTGCTCTTTGCCTCTGATATCTAGATCTGTGTATCCTCTCTCCATTGAAATAGCTTTGACTTTTGTCTAGTCTTCCAAAGAACTGTTACAAGGAATCTAAACTAAAAGAGGGAAATCTATTAGGAAAATATTTATTATTTTTTTTTACTGGCTGAGCTCATTCCAAGAGGGAAGGAAGAAAAGAGGCAATACAACAGTGTACTTACATTAGCTTATACTGCTTTTGAATTTACCTTAGCTTATACTGCTTTTGAATTTGTGTCCAAACTTCCGCTTTATTGAAAAAGTTGAGAATTTTAAATTTAAACGTTGCTTTAAGTTATGAAGGTTAATGAGAACATATAAATGGGATTTACCTCTGAAATTACCTCTTTTGGTCAGCTAATTATAGACAACTACATTGTATCCTCTTCATTTCTTTCTTCAGCCTCAAAATAAAACTACATCAAAAGATGCATTTACTGTTTGAACTAGTTTCAATCCCTTTTGTGTTTCTGTTTAGCTTCTCTTTTAATTGAGCATCTATAGGTATCTCATATTCTTCATTTGTACTGTTTATTTTGTAGCTCAAATAGAAAGAATATTTGGGTCTGTTCCGATGTGTCTGGTGATATTTAATAATAATTTTCTTAAAAGTGCAATGTAAGGATAATGTAAGAAAGCTATCTAATGTGATAAGAAAATGAATATTTTTCTGTGCATTTCTGCATTAGTCACCTGTGAATTTTTCCTCTCAACCCCACTGATTTTTTTATCTTCTTGTAATGCTCATAAGATAGTGGACCCCTATTTCTTGGAGTCACCATTTGTGTTTTTTCAGGCTTGACTAGGAATCAGAATAATGCTTGCAGAACTGTACTAAAGTGCCTTCCATTACCGTTGTCTTCTTTTGCTGTGTTTTCTAGGGAAATTTTCAAGTGTTCTCTTCTAACAGAGTATTCTTTTTGTGGTGGAATATAATAGCCTCATTTTGAGTATGTTCTGTTGTATGTTGGCAGATAGCGCCCCGTGTTAATTTTTTTCCGCTCTGTACTTTATGTTGATTTTTTTCTTCTTCCTCTGCTCTGTTGCTAGTAATTAAATGGCTTCATGTATTATCTACTGTATAATTATAGTACATATTATATACTTGTATATATTATCTACTGTGATTTTCCCCATCCTCCACTATAGAATACACAGATACATTGAGGACTAATATAATATATCTGTGTATCCATCTATTTTTAATTTACAGGACTATCTGACAGTAGATAGTGAAAACTGGTTGTCATTATTAACTACTATCACTCTCTTAATTTTTTTTCATTTGGTGTTGTCCTATTTCATTTTCCCTTGCAGAAATCTTTGATTTTTATAACAGTTAGAATTTTTGCTTAAATCTTTGTTAAAGATTTTAGAATTTTTTCTGAACTGTAGCATGCAAGCATGTTTTAGTATTAGTTTGCCAGAGATACAACTGGCATTTCTGAGTATATATCCACTTCTAATAACTGTGAAAGCAGTAAGAGTTTTGCTCTCAAACAAATGTGAAATTTCGAGTAGTGCCAGACTAGTCAAATATTGCTATTTCCAAATTATAAAGTTCTTGTTAATTTCTGCTAAATTTTTAATGCCTCCTCCTAGTAGAAATTCTCAGTTAAAAAGTCAGATTCCAGGAACACATGAAAGAAGAACTTGCGCAAACAGAATTCAGATTTCGGCTGAAATTATTTCACCAGTTCAAAAAAGCAGTAAATAGTTGGATTAAATCAGATTTTTCCTGGCCTCACTGGTGATTTAATTCAGGTAGATTAGAAAATGGGGTGAGGAGAATGAGGGCCCTCACACTTCCATATTATTTATGACCCATATTAGGGGATGAGCGAATCTGCTTTACCTCAGTGACATGCAGAATGCTTTAGCTCCCCTTAATGAGAACTAAACTTTTCTAAGTTAACAATGGTACTCTTTCTAAATTATGCTTAATTCAAGAGCTCTTGATAGAGGAAAATGATTGAGGTTTTTATATTTAATTTAAGAAAATATTCAAATAATGTCACTTTCTTTTTCCCCACACATTAGGGGGAAAAGGTTTTGCATAAAATTATGTTGTTGGATATGCTCCATGTCTTATTCTTTGAAAAACTTGTATTTTGAGGTTTGGAATAAAGGTGAATTTGGTAGTGAAACTATCATTTCAAATTTTGTTACTCCTAACATGTTCACATGCTGACTAGTAGAGACATGCTTAAGAATGTTGCCAGTCTTCTCCACCCACATGCCCTCAGGAAACAGCCTGATGTAATGAGCTGCTTCAGGTTTTGTTCATGGAATTCTAAGTAGGTTTTGTTTCATACTCTATCCAAAGGTTTCTTCCTGAGATAAAGTAGCAAAGTTCTCCAAAACAAGAAATGAAATGGTATATAAAATCATAAAAAAATTACAATTCTGAAAGTTCCAGAAAGTTCCAGAATGCTCCAGAATTTTGTGTGTGTAATGTATTTAAGATGATGGTCTTTGTGGGTCCTTCCCAACTTAGAATTTTTTGTGATACTGTTTTATTTTTATCACTGATAGATTGGTTCTGTAGAAGACAAACATGCTCCAATTTTATTCCATCTTATATTCTTAAGTGGCGCAAAGATTAGATTAATAAAAGATTAGAAAATCTTTTGGGGTTTTTTTCAATCTCTCTGACTTTTAGGGTATAGTGTTAACATATAACACTGATTTTCTTCAACTGTGTAAAAGGAAGCTATCTTTACAGAAGAAGCTTAAGTGCACTGTACTGTAAACTGAAAGGGCTTGCTATTATGACAACATGTAAATGTGCTGAGACACATCATAAAATATTATTTTTAAAACACTCAAATGAATATAAGAATACTATTGTGTAAGGTAACTGTTTTCGGGAAATTCTTCACATTAAAATCCAAGATATTCCTTTTTTTAGTATAACCATGTTCTAAAGAACAACTGTTCAAACCCTTCTAATGCTTGGTATGGTTCTTACAGTATGTTATAAATTCAATTATTCTATACTGTCATTTCAGCAAACCTGTGATCTTGAAAATGTAAAGCCTGAAACAAAGCGGTATCTAGAGAAATCTGTTCAAGTGGGGAGAAGAAATGGACTCCATCTTCCTAAAGAAGTGCAGAAAGTAAATATGGACTATTTGTTTATAAAGCAAAGGATACAAACTGTTGAAGGGATAAATTTATGGTTGGTTAGCTGTACTAAGCATATATTTGTTCATGTTTTTGGACATGCTGAATTATAGATATAGATGCTTTTGGCTAAAAGAAGCAACAAAAGCAGAGGGTCTGCAAAAGCTTACAAACTTTTATTAGTAAATTATATACGTGGTGTGGAAATTGGTATGTTAGACCCTGACTTAGCATAAGCACATGGGAGTGGGTTTTGGATAAAAGGGATAGAGTGAAAGGGAGAAGACAGTAAGATAAATTAATTAAAAAGGGGGAAAGAGAAAGAAGAAAAGGAGAAAGAGATCACCATTCATGCCTCCAGCCTCAATCCAGCTGGGGTCACTGCCTGGGCCTGGATTGAGGGATACATATAGATAAGCTTTCCTTGCTCTGTAGAAAAGTTTTGCACTTTCTCTGTAAATTAGTCATCACGAACAGTCTGTTCTTTGCACCATTCTGGAAATGGGTCAGAGGGCTTTGGGGCCTTTGGTGGTCTTGTTCCCCGCCTTTACATTCCAGACATGTTGCTCCACCTCCTTTCTGTTTGTGCTGTACTGAGTTGTGCTTGTCTCCAGGAGGTAGATCAAAGACCTTTGTCCCAGAAAAGTGCTGTCCTGACTCTCTATGGCCCCTTGTCCAGTCACATCTTGTTCTTCCTCACAGGGTGTTGCTGCCAACAGTCCTTGGCTGTTGTTACCTACAGTCCTTGGCTGGTGCCTCAGCCACCCTGCTATTGGTGTTTGAGACAAACACATTAGCCCCTTATCTTCTGGGATCCTACAGATGCCAACATAGTTATCTTTAAATTCAGAGTGATATTTCTGACTATAATTATGACCTTTATTTCTGACTGTTGAATAGTCTTAACCCTTTGTCAGAAATAATCTTCACATCCTTCAACTATTGAGAACAGAGTTTGATGTGTATTTTCATATAACTGATGCCTCTAAAGGTATTTTGAAATTCCTTAGGGGACAGCAGTTGAAGTATATTTAGTTTTTTATTTGGTGTGCTTTCTCTTAATGGTAACTACTATGTTTGTTTGAACTTGACAATAACATGTAGAAACTTGCTATGAGATACATTAGAAAATGTTTTAGAAATATGACTATCAGGGTTTTAAAACAGGCTTTGGAATGGCTTTGTATTGTGAAAGCAGCCTCTTTTCTGTCATACCATACCTGTACAATTCCAAAACATTGTTTTTGAGTAGGTTGTATGTTTTTTCACTCCCTTCACTCTCATTGATTTCAGTGGATATTTTTATACTTAAAATTGTAATTTAGCTGTTAAAAGAAAATAACTGAATGTTAGCACATGAAACTGTTTAGTGAATATGTTTAATCTGTTCAGTCCTCTCTAAGCTGAGTTTAAAATATTGGAGCAATAGCCCTTGGTCACAATATTGCTCAGGATCAAAAGAAACGTAAAAGGAAGACTGATAGGGTGTGAAGTATGATGCTACCTGCACTGTGTTATTTGCTCAGTCCTGGTATTTACTGTTGGTTAGTAGAGAGCCTGTCTGAATAAAATGAAGTGTTATTCATATGGAGAATAAAAATTGTCAACTTTAAGTTTTGATTTTCCACTAAGTTCATTTCATACTGGATACAGGAAATAAAGACAATGAAGAAAAAATTGAATGAGCTGTGTATAGACTTTAACAAAAACCTGAATGAGGAAAACACATTTCTTGTATTTTCTAAGGAAGAACTTGGTGAGTAGGATGCTTGCTGTTTCTGGTTTTTTAATCTCCCAGTTTTATTGTAGTAACTGGTTTTTGCCCCATGTGTGATGGTTAGATAAGTGAAATTCTGACTGTTTCCCAGTCTTTTCTGTTTCCTTTTTTGTCCTTCTCCAGAATAAATTCAGAGTTACCTTTTGCAGGTGTTCATGATGTCTTCATACATTTATTCTTCCTGAGGTTTCTGCCTTGCATCAAGTTAGAATATTGGTCCTGCTGCCTTTAGTATAACTTTACTCTGTTCCTTTTCTTAGTTATCATCAAGAAATCCCCTGTGTAATTATTGGAAAAGCTTTTTTAGTCCTGCAATAAAGTTTAACTAATTCAGTAATTTAAACAAAGCTAGAGATTTCATGTGACAGAGAATTTGGGGATGCATTATCCAAAGAGCATCTCATAAAATGTGCTCTAATAACAGGGGTTTTTTATGTTATTCCGTTTTTATCTGGTGGCCTTACATTTGTTTTTCTTTTGCTCTCAGGTGTTTCCAAATTTTGTTTTGCTTGGTGGAATTTGAAAAAGTTTTAGCAAATCATTGTAAAAAGGGAGGTATATTTCTGTGGAGATTTCTGATGTCAAAATAGATTGCAGCAATACAAATGCAACAGTCTCACAAAAACAGGTCGGAGGAGATAATTTTGGTAAACATTTTTTATTAAATTGTATTCTATAGATGGCCTACCTGATGACTTTATTAACAGTTTAGAGAAGACTGAGAAAGACAAATATAAAGTTACCTTAAAGTATCCCCACTATTTTCCTGTTATGAAGAAGTGCTGCATTTCAGAAACAAGGAGAAAAATAGAATCTGCCTTCAACTCAAGATGCAAAGAGGTATGTTGAGTACTGGCTATTCTACAGTGCAGTGACAGAGTTAAATGGAGCTAGAAATTCAAATGTTATGTTCAAGTTTATCACATTGTAAAGTATTTTGAAATCAAAACTTACTAGTACAATCTTTAACAGTGCCTTGCTCCAATTTATTCTGATGTCCTTAGAAGTTGACAGTCTGCCTTTGTATGTGTTTGTATGTATCTTAATGTTCAAGTGGTTCTGTTAATAGAAGCGGGATTTTGATCTTCTGTGAAATTTCCCTACAGTGTTCTACAGATGCTTACTGACACTTTCCTCACAGAAAAAGATGTCTGTGGCTTCTGTAGTCCTTTGGTATTCTTTGGAATAGAGAGGGGTTATTTAAGCACAGGTTTTAATTATAAATACAGGTGATTAAATGTGAAATTAACACATTGCGTATTTGCACAATTAGATGGGTATGAAATTAAAAAAGCATTGAAAGATAGAAGCATTCAGACAATTGTACCACCCATTCATTAGAGAACAATAGCAGAGTTGAACTTTTGTGCTCAACATATAAATAAAACTGGGTGACAGTCTTTGAATCTAGTGGTTTTTAACCCTGACAGATCTCACTTTTTCAGAACTAGAGATTTATGTTTTCAGGTTCTTGAGGATTCTTCAACACATTTAGGTCAAAGTCTGGGATTTTCTACTTCAGATCTTTCTCTGACTGCTAGAGTCGTTGGAGTGGCAAAAGAGGAAAATTTGCTAACTAGGTTTGAATGTTGATATATCAAAAGAATATATTAGCAGTCTGTCTTCTTCCGTAACAAGCAATTAAGGCTGATGTCAGCAATTTCCTTATTGTCCTTTACAGGTAAATGATTGATAAAGGAAATAAACTCTTCACAACCTGGAAGAAAATGGTGTATACTATGATAAACTAAAAAAAAGTTAAGTTGTTATAATAAGGAGTATAATGAATATGGTCAACTAGAAAACCAGCTATCTGCAAATATTGAGAAAAAATAGTCCAAGAATCTAGCTAAACTTGGGTTATTTTAAATTTTAATCTGAAATTGTTTCATTTGTAATATTTTCTATTTCATAGAATTACATATATTATTGAGATAATTGTTATGCTTAACATGTGTTTTCTGGTTTCATTTTACAAATTTGCCTGCTTTCTTTTTTTAGGAAAACACAAAAATTCTGCAGCAGTTGCTCCCACTAAGGGCAAAAGTAGCAGAGCTTCTTGGCTATAATACACATGCTAACTTTGTCCTGGAGGTAAACACTGCAAAGAGCACAGATAACGTAACAACTTTCTTAGGTTTGTTCATATTTATAAGCAATAATTGTATATTTAATGTAGTAATATGTCCCCTCAGCCACGATGAATTTAAATACCTAACTGGGTCACAGTGTCCATCATGTTCAGCCAGAAAAGGAACTCTGCTGCCTCTGTTCTGACATATATATATTTTTTAGATCATAGCTGTACAAATGAAATTGTTCCAAATCAGGAAGCACAAGGCAAACTCTGAAAATAACTGCTTTGTGACAGTTACAAGTATAAGCAAATGGTTAAGCCTTTCTCTGCTCCAAAATGCAGTTAACCTAATTTAGAACCAGAGTAACATGTGCAATTTAAGCAATTTTATCAGTTCAAGATGCTGCATCAGAATTACAGCTTTTTGTTCCAAATTTTTTGTGCACCTGTAGCCTTGGTGTCTTTTTCTGTTACAGTTGCATTGAGTACAACAAAAGTTTGCTGTATGAGATGATGCAACTTCCATGAGCTGAATTAAAAAATTATATCTGTACTGATGGATTAAATCTAGAATTCAAAAGCCCTGTAATGGAATTTTATCTGAAAACAGAGGAATCTTGAAAATTTTGAACATAGCAGTTTATGAATTAATTTAGAGTCATCCTGTTGATGTTAGTGGACTATTGGATTTAGCTTTAACCTCTCATTTCTGATAGATCCACTGAATAGTATGTCTTTCTTTATTACTGTGTCCTAACACCACTTATGAGTGTATATTAGTATAGCATATAAGTAACCCCCCAAATAAATGAGTACAAAAATAAGGTATGTTTGCTGGTAGTGGGGCATCTGTGTTTATGCTTCAATAAAGAGGTTCAAATGCTTCTCTTTCTAAACCCATAATTCTGTTGCAGTTCTCCTGAAATGCTCCTTCATGAGATCAGATCCATATCTGGCAATACCAATTTTCATTATATTTGACAATTAATGAATACTTGCTTTTGATTTATTATTAAATGTTAGGGGGTTTATGTGTACTTGAAGTATTTTAGACTTTTTTTGTCCATTATATGGTTATAATACTCTGTTTATCATTTATTTTGCGGCTGACATACATAAGTTAGCAGCTGGTTTTTTACAGTATGAGATCAGATACTTTTTATAAATATCATGATTTACGGTAATTCTCACAGAGGGAGGATATACATCAAAATAATTCTCACTTTTTATTTAGTTATTTTGATATAGCCTCAGCTACAAGCATGGCAGTGTGTTTCACTCTACTTTGTTCCTGTCTAGTCGTATTTTAAATCAAACGTTCATAAGCTGATCTTATCTCTAGGAAGAAGAGTATTCTCTCCTATGACATATTCTGAATTCAGCACAGTACAAGCTGCAAACAGTATTTCAATCATGTAAATGTATTTTGTGCATTACAGCCTTCCTAGAAACAGGAGTGGCAGTTCCTAAATTTTACACTCTTTGAATCAACAATGAACATTAATGTGAATTCTTAAAGAAAAACAAGTTTCTGATAAACCAGAAATACTTACAAGAGAATAAGTACAGAATATACTGTATAGAAGTGCCACTAAGCTTAAATATTTTATATTCAATATGTTTGCTTTATTGTGCTATGATGCCTTCTTGACCAAGGAAAATATATAGAATCATAGACTTTAATATTCAGAAGCTTTGCTAGTGTAGAAGCCGGGCATCCTATAGGCAAGAATTCTTGGGTCTCTTGGGTTTTTTTATAGGATTTTAGCTAGAATTATTGAATTTTGTGTCGCACTTCCTTTCAGTAACTAACAATAGTTGTAGTCTTTGGCTATTGCTGAAGAAATGTATGAGGAATACTGAGATTACATGAAGTAAAATCAAAGGATTCAAGCATAAGTATCTAGTGTTACTTTTCATTTATGATGTCTTGAAAAAGGTCTAAATTTACCAAAACCCTTCACACTACTCTTAGGCCTATGTGGAATATGGTATCATTTATAGCATGCCTGCAATTGAGACTTCTTAGGACAAGAAAACAGATGTTGCAGTTAGTGAAGGAATGGAGACCGCCCACTTCTGGAGTATGTGCTTGAAGTGTTGAGTGTATTTTATAGGAATAGATAAGGGACATGGAAGTTGACTCCAAGGCAATCTTTCTTTCAGATGATTTGAGTAAAAAGCTGAAGCCTTTGGTTGAGAAAGAAAGACTATTCATTCTAGATCTGAAGAAGAAGGAATGTAAAGAAAGAAACTTTGACTATGATGGAAGAATCAATGCATGGGATCTTCATTATTATATGAACAAAACTGAAGAGATGAAGTATTCCATAGATCAAGAAAAACTGAAGGAATACTTTCCAATTGAGGCTGTTACAGAAGGCTTACTGAATATTTACCAGAAGTTGCTGGGACTTGAATTTGAGCAAATAGAAAGTGCTCATGTTTGGCATGACAGTGTTACACTTTATACAGTAAAGGATAAATCAACAGGAGAAATGCTAGGACAATTCTATTTGGATCTTTACCCCAGGTAATGACTTAGTGTTTTGCTTACATGTTTAAAATGGAATTCATCTTAATGGGTTGCTTCTTGTTTAGTTAAAATTAAATGCATTTGGAAGTAAATATTTGTTCCACTGACAAGATTAATACTGTGTTCATTAAGTTGTCCTCTGGACTGTGTTTGGATTCTTTTATGCCTTTTTTTTTTTTTTTTAAGTACTTCCATATATCTTTCTTATATTCATTTTATGAAGCATTGCTATTTCATTCATATTTTTGATAGTACTGCTCTGTAGTCAGTTGTCCATAATTTTTTGCATCTATGAACTTTTCTCCTTCCTAGCTTACTACTGGTTTTAATTTTCATTTCTGTTGAAGTGTTTCTTTAGCCTTCGCAGATCAATTATATTTCTGTCTGTTAAGAGTTCCTAGTTTCTCCTAGTTCCTCTTTACCCTTTATGTGTATTTTCTATCCTGTTTTCCAGTCTGCTAAATCAAATAGATCAATGTAAAGAATAGATTCCTGTTGAGCACGCATTCAGATTTACTTCCATGTTGATCTCTGTAGCTCTCCAGCTGTCTTTGTAGCTATTTACAGTATCATCTATGTTTTGTCAAAGATTAGGAGACTAGACTGGTTTGACAGGATTTATTCTGAGCTAGTCCTTTTTGGCTATTTGTTGCTTTTTGTTTGTTTGTTTGCTTTGGTGTGGGTTTTTTTAGATTAGTATTTAGCATTTTATAAATTTGCTGACATTCTTTTTTAATGTAAGTTGATTTAAGGTTTTCTGGCCTAAGAAAATTAGGTTACTTTATATATATAGCAGCACATAAATCGTTCTTTTTATGGTAACATACCTTTCCTTTACCTGTTCACCTTCTTCCGCCTTTATGTATATCATGTGAATTGCTGAAGTATATGTCAGTAAGACTCCTCTGACTTTATCTGAGTAGTTAACTGAATAGTATAGGGCAAACATTTTTTTAAAAGTTTTTCTTTAAACTCTTGCATTACAGTGAAAATGCAGTGTATGTTTCCTGTAATAAAAAAAAAAAATTGCACCAGAGTACAGAACCTTGTTCTTCCTGTTGCAGTAGCAGTTTAAAACACAGCTGGCATCTGAAATAGATATACTTTCAACATTTCAATGAAAAACAGATTCTTGTAAATCCTGCTGGGAATTTTGAAATATGATACCAGTATGAGACTAGAAGGAGCTTATTTTCTACTGTGCTCTTAACTTATTGAGTCTTAGAAGTCATTAAAATATGTACATTTTTTGTGTAAAACTTTGTGTAGAGACACTGCCTGATTGTCCCTGTTCTTGAATAGGCTTCACCATTCTGGTGAGCAGGTTTGAAGATAGTGTCTGATCTATTTTCTTATACAGAGAGGGAAAGTATGGGCATGCAGCCTGCTTTGGTCTACAGCCTGGCTGTCTTCTCTTGGATGGCAGCAGATTGATGTCTGTAGCTGCTCTGGTAACCAACTTCACAAAGCCAGCCTTGGATCATCCATCATTGCTGCGACACGATGAAATAAAGACTTACTTCCATGAATTTGGTCACGTAATGCATCAGATATGTGCACAGGTTAGTGATGTTTCTATTCCAGTGTAAGGCTTGTTTCTTTCTCCGCTGACTCCAAGCAAGGTATAGTTCTGGTTTGGTGGTTTCTAATTTTAGTAAAGTATGTATACAGAGCTCTGGTCATTTTTTTGAATTGTCAGGTTGTTTTTTTTTTTGTTTTAATACTTATTTAAAACTGAAGCAATAAATAGACCTTCTCATGAAAAAACTTTTTGTGGGAACATGTACTTTTGCATTTGCATCATGTAGGAGTCTATTCACTCATTAGAGGCTTTGTTCAGAGGACTTTTTATTACTTCTAGTTTTGTAGAGGTATGGTATTAGAAACAAAAAAAGGTTTCTATACCTAGGAATGAAAATAATTTCTGAAATTACATGACCTCTAGCATTTTGGCATTTAGTACTGTTGAGACCTATCACTCTTGACATCACTAGCATAAAACAGGTCTTGCCTAAACTATTTTATTTTTTCCTATCTGACAGGATTGCAGTGACCAGAAAGAACTGAAGGTAGTTTCAAATTTTTCATCAAGGTACCAATATAGTTGAAAAATTTCTGTTTTCATTTTTACTTACATGTAGAATTCATACTGCCAGATGACAAATTTATAATTAGCCTAATGAAAATTTTGTGTTTCAAAAAGAGATGACTGTCAGTATTCACGCACCAAAAAATTTGCGGTTATCTACATATTCAGATTTTGTGTAGCACTTCCTTCATCTTCTGTATAAACAAATACAGAGTAATAAAGTCAAGGAAAAATGACCCACATTAGATTTTAATTCTTGACCATGATCCTAGAGACTAGGACTGTAGAATAAAGAAACCACATCATCACAGAAACCCATGTGTTGAATCCAGAGTTAACATGCAGGTAGACTTGCTTAGATATTTTTGAATAATCTTAAAGGTAAAAATAGAATTATTATGTTATCATCTTCACCCTGTGATATTTGTTTCTGATATCAAATCTGAGGAATAAAACTTAGGCAATACAGAAGATATTTATAACACATTTGGCATTGGTATAAAACAGTGCAAAACTGACTGCAACATTTTGACAGCCAGTGAGGATGTGCCTTAGTGTTTTGGAGTCCTTTCAGGGCAGCTGAAGCCAACAATTCTAATGCATATGTACTTCATTTGCTCTGGAATTGCACACAGATTAGAGAGGCCTGCTTGCCGGTTGTCTGTCGCACTGCTCTGGTGTTTTCTGTGTGCCCAGCTGCCACGCTCACTTCTCCTGTATTGTATTGTTAATAGCTATTTGCATGCAATACAGTGCAAACTTGCTAGTCCTACATTAGAACAGCCTGTCCTCTGGAATTCATGTGTACAAAGCACTGTCTTGTTTCATATGATGGTTTGTTTAAGACATGTTAAGACTTCACAGTTAAATGCTGTGCAAGTATGAGACTGGGAGGGATTTGTGAGCTGCTGGTAGAGGTGTGATACTCTGTGTAAAATACTGGAAAGTGAGATATACTATTGGAGAGTGAGATCAGGCAAGGAGGAAATTTGTTCATGTTGCTCAGGAAGGAGAGCTCTTGAAGCAACTTGTAAAAGTCCTGATGTTTTTTGTTAGTGTGGTGCACTTGACTATGGGTAGATGAAGATACCTGAAGGCCACTTGTTTTTTGCTCTAGCCACTTCTCTCACCATTTCTTCCCTGAAGCTGGTGCTTCCTAGCTTTTCTTCAGAGCTGCTATTTAGCAAGGACAGTAAGAAGGGCCAGCCTACAACTGTGAATTTGATCAGCCTGCAAGAGTAGATGAAAGTTTTAATCCTTTTATTCTTCTGAAGACGTGAGAGGAAGACCCATGCATGTGACACAAATGTCAGTTCAAGGTTATGTCCTGTATTATACATGTTTTTTTTTGGTAACTCTGCCAGAAGCTACATTCAAAAGCCTGTAATCCTGTAATGATCCAGTAGAGGATGGACTGTAAGAATATCAACAGCTCTTAGAGAGGACAACTGAGAATTCTTTTTCTTTTAGCACTTAAAATGTCTTGTTAGTATGTTGATGAGAAGGAAAATAAAATAAAATTGGGCTGGCAAGAGAAGGTAGACGTGATACATGACAAAGGTGGAATGTTGGTAGGGAGGCTCTGCAGAGGAATCTGGGCAGTCCAGTTGCATGAGGTTCAACAATGCCCAGTGCTGGGTCCTGCCCTTGGGTCACAGCAGCCCCAGGCAGAGCCACAGGCTGGGGCAGAGTGGCTGGAAAGGCCCTGGGCGTGCTGGTGACAGCAGCTGAACAGGAGCCAGGGTGTGCCCAGGTGGCCAAGAAGCCAATGGCATCCTGGCCTGGATCAGCAATGGTGTGGGCAGCAGGGCCAGGGCAGGGATTGTCCCCCTGTGCTGGGCACTGCTGAGGCCACACCTCGAGTGCTGTGTCCAGCTCTGGGCCCTCCCTGCAGGAGAGACACTGAGGGGCTGGAGAGAGTCCAGAGAAGGGCCAGGAGCTGGGGCAGGGTCTGCAGCACAAGTCCTGGGAGGAGCAGCTGAGGGGGCTGGGGGGGTTCATCCTGGAGAAAAGGAGGTCCCCTGGGGGACTTTATTGCTCTTTACAACTGCCTGAAAAGAGGTTGTAGCCAGGTGGGGGCCATCTTTTCTCACAGGCAATCAATGACAGGACAGTGGTTGAAGTTGCACCTGAAATAGTTTAGATTGGATATTAGTAAAATGTTTTTTTCTCTGAAAGAGTTGTAAATCTTCAAAATGGTCTGCCCGGGGAAACAGTGGAGTCAACAACCCTGGAAGCATTCAAAAAATGTGTTGATATGGTACTCGAAGACATAAGTTAGCAGCTTAATGGTGAACATGGTGGTGATCCTGGGTTGGTGATTGTACTTGATAATCTTGAAAGTATTTCCAACTTTATGATGCTATGATTCTATGAGACCAAATAATTTCTGTGTATTTGAACAACTGCTCTTTCAGAGGTGACTTCTTAGAAATGTTTGGATTTGGAGTATATTTTAATGAAGATTCTTAACTGTACAAACTTTTCTTCAAAATTGGTATTGGGGGGCTTTTTAAACATGACGTTATTGTTGATACTAAAATTTAAAAAATGAAGTTCTAAAGTGCTTGGCTTTCAGAAGAAAGAATCTTGTATCAAAGTGTCGGATTTCAAAACTTAATGGATAAGGTTGCTAGGATTTATTTATTTCAGTCCATCAATTACTGCTTAAAAAAATTGTGCTATATGTTAACCATATATATTACAAATGACAACAAATAGGGCAAAGCTTAATAGAATAAGTTGGATAAGTACAGTCTGTGAATCAGTGTGGTAGACTGCAATACGATAAACTTTTTTAAGTGTATAGTTGAAGTTCATTATTTTACTTTGGGGTAATACAACAAAAATCTGTAATAATTTACAAATTATAGCATTGTCACAATACAGCATGAAAATATTTGTATTGCTATCATAACCTAAAAGGTAAAAATCAATAATACTAAAAACATTGAAGTGCTGTTCTATACCAGTAGATAATGCAGTATATAACTACTGAGTACTCTATTTCATTCCTTGAAAATAGTCTCATGTCTGATTTTTTTCCTCTTTCCTTTAAATTTAATTTTTAAATTATTACTATTATTTTTATTATTGGTCTGTTCAAATTATTCCTTTTCCTGTGATTTAAACTGAAATGTTGACATGTGAAATGTTATATTCTGCTAAAAAACTTGCCTTCTATTTAAATTTAATTAAATGGCTTTTTTCTTTTTTTTTTTTTCCTAGACTGATTTTGCAAGGTTTAGTGGAACTAATGTGGAAACAGACTTTGTAGAGGTACCTTCACAAATGTTTGAGAACTGGGTGTGGGAAAAAGAGCCACTGAAACAGATGTCAAGACATTATAAAGATGCAACCCATGTTGGAGACACTCTCCTGGAGAAACTTGGTGCCTCTAGGCTTGCTAATACAGGTATCTCTCTGCCTTTTCTCCCCATAGTATATGTATGAAAACATATAATTTAAAAAGCTGACAAACATAATAAGCCTATTAAATTTCTTCTGTGTGTACACTTACCACTGCCTTTCTGGGTTTATTTGTGTGGGTACCCCATTAAAAAAGGTTATGATGATGGATAGAACTCTTTGCAGTAACAGTAGCTGCTCTGATTTTCCAGACCACCTACTACTAAAGTACCTTTCCTCTCCATGTAAATCTTTTACGTATAATCTTGTTTAAAATTGGTGGTGTGTTCGGTGGGTGAAGGAGGGCAGTCTGGTGTGGGTTTTGTGTTTTTTTTAATCTTATATGTGCTCCAGGACAGGCACTGTGCAAGACACAGAGACAATACCTACATGTATTGTCTACATTTGATTTGCATGCGACACTTAACAGATATGAAAGTTATTTGCAAATTCACTGAACAGACATAACATACCCTAGACAGCATTGTTGTAGACCTTATACATATCTCCAAACTCAGATTGTAACCTATCATGTCATTATTATTCTGTCACTCCCACTTTTTTATTCTTGTTATCAGAGTTTCCCATTTATGGTACCAATTTGTCATTAAGCTACTCCCGTTTATTTCATACTGCTTTCCTATCCTGAACAAGTAGTCTTTGTCCTTGTGGCTTGCACAGACTCTAGCTGCATAAGCATTTTGTATGAGTAAAGGTTCATATCTTGTAGCTTCTGAAAAACAGCTTAAATTAAAATTTGCTTTTAAAATATCTGCTTTATTTTAGTTTTGATCTATGAGGAAAGTAATATTCAAGAAGAGGGAACTTAGCATGATAATTCCTGTATTAAAAAGATGCTTCTCAACTCTTTGTCAGTGGAGTAATTCAGATGGAAATTATATAACTCCAAAATTCTAATAATTTAGTATGTTGATCTTCGAAGGAAAGATGCAAATGAAACTCCAGCTATTTTGATGTTAGTTAATTAAATGTTTTTACCCAATTAGGCCTTCTAACCCTCCGTCAGATTGTTCTGAGCAAAGTTGATCAGGCATTGCATACAAAGCTGTCTGTTGACCCAGCAGATGAATATGCTAAATACTGTATGGAGATTCTAGGAATTCCTGCCACCCCAGGTATGTCAGTATGAAACTTTTATACAGTGTGCACAAATGGTTTTATTTAACATGCCTTTCTTTCTCAATAATGCTTGGCATACAAAAAACTGTCGTTTATGGAATAACCTACTTTATGAAGCTGAAATAATTTTGAAATTTAGGACGATCTCTTCTGAATGAAGATTAAGGTAAATATAAAACTTAGCCTTTTGCAGGATATATTTTAGAGTGACCTGATGTGAATTCCACTTTAGATGTTCTGTCCCATCTGTGTTCTATGTACAAGTAGCCTAAAATGGGAAGTTGAGTTTCCTTTGTTTTCAACAGACTATGTTCAATAATTTGAGGCATACTCAGACAATTTATGCTAAAAGTTTCAAAGTAGTTCATATAAATTCCTTTCTAATTTATTGTTGAAGTACTGTATGCATCAAAGAAATAACTGTATTTGATTTCAATAACTTGATGTTAATCTACTTTTCAAGGAACAAACATTCCGGCTACTTTTGGACATTTGGCAGGTGGTTATGATGGTCAATACTATGGATACCTGTGGAGTGAAGTGTTTTCCATGGATATCTTTTATAGCTGCTTTAAGCAAAAAGGAATAATGAATCCAAAGGTAGGTGATGAATACTTTTTTGATAAACTCTTCTGTTGCACTTTTTCTCTGAAACCATATTTATTGCTATCATGTTCCCTGAGTACTGAGTTCAGATCAACAACAAAAAATGTTTAAAAGTAACTTTAAGTAAACCATCTTAAAATTTCCAAGAGCACTTGGATTTTATTACAATTCTTATATCACCATATATTTTATACCGAAGTACTTTGGTGATATTGCATTGCCTTGTTTAATGCCTCTGTAATTTTAGACTGAAAAAACATTCCTCCATTGCAAGAGCAGATGCATATTCATCTGCTGTGAAACTTGTATGATAGTGATGCTACATTTTTTTCACATTTCCATTACCTTCGGTGTACCTCAACTATGTGGTCCTTTTATGTAGTTTTAGAAAACTGAATTTATTTTGAGCTTTGTCTGTCACAACAGAGCATAATATGGAAGTCATTCCATCTTCAGTTTAAATCCTAGGTCCATTTTGAAGTCCAGATCATTAAGAGGTTCTAGATTTACTGTGTCTTTTTTCCCTAGAGTAATTCTCCAGCCTCTTCTACCTACAACAGAAAAAAATGATAATTAGTGATGTGGTTAGTAGTCCTGCCAATTCTAGCAATGTTTTTCAGAGATTATACTATTAGACTCGACTTGAGGTGCTGCAGATGAGATAGATGAGTTCTATCATGGGAAAGACCTTTTGGGTTTCCTGGTCCTCTTAACTGTGTTCTTGATTCATCTGCCAGCACTAGTTCTTCCTTTCAATAGAAGTGTACAAGAGTGAAATAAAGGAAAGAGTAGAAAATGCATGACTGTCCTTTTCCTCTCCTTTCCTCTGTATACTTATGACAGCAGCCACAGCCGTTGCTCTAGAGGATAGAGACAGTAAACAAGATTAGATTTTCATCTGGACAAAGACGGAAGTCTAAAGAGTAGGTGGGGTAGGACAGTGAAACTGGGAAAGTGGTTAGGCCAACAAAACCCAAAAGGGATTTTATGAAGAAAAGTAGCCAGCTACACAGTTTGAGAGAAGAAGTGACATAGGGTTTGGAGGTTAAGATTGTCCTTGAAGGGATAGGGATTCATGACAGGTAGGTATGAGAATAAGTGTACATGCATATTCATTGGGAATCTTGTCACTCATAAATAAGAGCAGTAGAAAGTAAGTGTCAAGTTAAATGGGTAAATAAAATAACTTTTAATGAAATAAGAATCTTAAAAATGGTATTTCAGGAGGGGTCAGACTTGCTGGCTTTTATAACTACTAGTATTGGGGAAAGATGCTTGAAGGTGCTGGCACCAAACTTGTGAAACTTTGTGTCAGTTATTTGCTCTGACTTGTGCACATCCCTCCAGTGCCATCACAGTTCTGTTCCATCAGTTTTACTCTCTAGTTTGAAAAGTCTGTTTTGAGTGACTGAATAGTCAAAACCCTAAGCTAAAGTATGACAAAATGGCTGTTACCTTCACTTCTCCTAAGGGATGTCTTTTATTCTGATTTTCTGTGAGAATTTTTGTTTTATTTGCCTGTGAATGGAGGGGGTTTGAGAATAAACTAATCATGCTAAAAGTGAATATTTTTGTGGAACAGCTGAAAGACAACTAGTGCCTCTTTTATTTTATTGTGAAGCCTGTTATACAAGCTAAGAAGTGAGGCAGAAAAGTGATTATTTATGTGTGTCACTAACTCTGGCATATGTTCACACAAACACTTCATGTAAATGCCGATACAGCTCCAGGGATAGTTGTGGAAATTTTTTTCTCTCCCTCTTCGATGCTATCTTTTCAAATTCTCTTTTAAATAATTTGATAGCAACCCACAGGATGGGACAAACAATTTTTAATAAACAAATGCTAGATACTGGTATGTTTTTTGTAGTTACTTGTACTTCATTATATCTAGATTTGGTCTGGTCTTGAGAACAACAGAAAAAGAAAATGGTTAAGGTATTATGACTAGGCCTCATAGAAATTTGACTTACTTCTTCCTTTTTGAATTTAATGTCTCTTCCTGTTTTGAGCAATGCAACCTGATTTCAGAGACTGAAAGTATTAAAATTCTTTCACAAACAATTAACTCTAACTTAATTGGTAACCAAACTCCTCAATTCTTGCACATTATATGAACTAAGCTCTGATCTTCCTGGAACTGAGCAGTACTCTGGATCTGACTTGAAAAGGGGAAGAAGTACTAACATTCTGCTTTACCTTCTATTAGGCTGGTACAAAATACAGAAACCTCATTTTGAAACCTGGAGGATCTTTGGATGGAATGGATATGCTACAAAATTTCTTGGGGCGTGAACCAAACCAGAGAGCTTTCCTATTGAGTAAGGGATTACTTGTTGAGTAAAGTTATGATTCTTTTGTAATGGCATATAAGTATGGAATGAGCTGGAAAATTCACTGTATTTCACATTTTAACTATGTATCGCTCTAGGGAAACTGAGTCATTTTTTTATGATTTTTAAACTTGTATAAATAAAAATGTGACTTTTAAGACAAAATTTCATAGGACTACAAAATTCAGCACATCAGGGGAAGAATTCTGAGATGTGCAGAAGCTGAAGAATTTGGATGGTAATTTTTTTAATTGTTATGAAATAATACTAATTAGTATGAGCAGTTAATGCCATGTTTCTCTCTTAAGAGATGCACTTGAATTGTATCTTGTGAATTAAGTTTAAAACTGAAGGGGATAAAAAGAATACAACCAGCAATAAAAGAAACAGATTCATTCTTACTCTCTATTCTCTATTGTACTGATGGCTTACCAGTGTCTCTGATGGATAGGAAGTGTGTTTGATTTTGTCATTGTTTGAATTTAGTCTAGCTACCTGACAAATTTCAAGACTGAGAACCTGCCCCAGATACCTACCTTTACAGCAGAGATGTTTGTGTGATACTTTTAGACCTAATTCTGATGCATGTTAAATTCTTGTACCATTTATATACTTACATAGTATAACTAAAAAGGGAAAACCAGCCAAAATCTGTGACTTTTTCAGTTATTCCACCACTCTTTCTGTTGATGACCACAAATAAGTTCTTTGTTTTCCAAGTTATATCAACACTGGCATTGAAATATTGTACTTGAGCAGTTATAATGGCTTCAGTTGGCTTCTTAAGTATTTTGAGATAAAAATAAGGAAGGAAGGAAATTAGATATCCCTGCTGGGAATGATAAAAAACAATTTAAAGTTTTCTTGTTCCTTTCCAGTGTGGCATGCAGAGATGCTACAAAAAAGTGCAGTAGATTTAGTAATTTCAGCTGTGGGAGTGTGAAAGTAATTGAGGAATTATTCTACAGTTTTTCTGCAAAATCAGGAAAAATTAGTCTTACAAGCCAACGCTACACCATCCAAATAAAGCTGTTAATCCAATCATACTTTTCTTGTCTTAGTACCATATCATACTGTGGTTTTACTATTACAGCATGTATATGAACATCTTTTAAATTTTGTTTACTAGCCAATACATTTTGGACATTTCAACCACAGTTGTAAACATGGTAAGTAAGGATCTATAGTTTTTTATTCAACAGTGAGATAAGAAAATGTGCCTGGTCAACTCAAGAGACTCTCTTTACAGCAAAAGAAAACTGGTATTATTCACTTTGGGTCAAAGCTGTCCATTTGTTTTAGGAGAAAAATCCTGAAATTGAGATTGTTCTCACAATTTGTGAGTGTTTCTCAAAGTGAGAAACTTCGTTTTGCCTTTTTTTTCCTTTTAAAGTATTGAAACCGGGGAGTTAAAAATAAGCTTAATTAGTTTCTGAAAAGGAAAATCTGAACGGACTTCTCTTCAAACTGCACCAGTTAGATATGAGGAATCATAACTATTTGAAGCCAAAAGATACTAACCCTGTAGTCTTACCAGACCCTACAATTAACTCAAATCTAACTCTTACAGTCAGTTACAATTTTAGGCCATGGTTCTGCTGAGTCATGAAAAGGCAAAACATGGAAATCTCATGTATGAGAATATCTTGAAGAGTATTCAGCATGGCCAGAATGGAAAACTGATAAAACTGATGGATACAAGATTATCCCAAAACCTATGAGAATTTTGCCTAGATTTACATTCTTTTGCTTACAGTAGTTTGCTGTCTTTTTATACATGTTTAAAATGCTTATGATTCTGTTTTATCAATGTGGTTTTTTCTTTCACACTGTCATGATAGCTCCAAAGAATGAAAACATTGTAAAAAATACACTAAATGATATTTTCCCAAAATGAATTGCAAATCTAAGCAATGGAACCTTTATTAAGAAGCAAAATGCAGCTTTTATTTTACGGTTGGTAGGCAGATTTCCACATGAGGGAGACCTTTCTCTGCATAAATCACCAGTCTTGTATCAAGGTAGATAATTGTAAGTACAGTAATTATAGACAAAAATGTGTAGTTATAAAAAGTCATGTGGTGATTTAAAAGTTAGATTTAGAACAGTACTGATGGTAATTATGACAATTTAATTGGCTTTTTAATTTTCTTACTCTTGAGTGTGTGTCCTTGTATGTTGTACAATGTTGAATAGCCAAGATACTGAAGTGCAGGAGAATGTTTGCTATTACTTGTGTGTGAAAATTCCTGCATGATTGTACAGTTATGTTAGCAGCAAATGGATATTCCATATGTGTAGGGAGGAAGAAACTAAACTATATTGTAACTACAAATGAAAGTGATATGTTCTATATCTGTTCCAAAAGAATAAGATTTACTGTAATTTGGTTTTGTAGAAGCCGGTTCCTTCATCAGGCAGTAATTAAGTCAGATCAGCCTACGGCTAACACTGCACTCAATACAGACGACTAACGAGTATGTTCTGAAGTGCTTATGAAATTCTTAATGTGGCAACATATCAAACTTGTCAGCTAAGTTTTGTATTTGCTTCCTGGAGCCTTCTGAATTAAATTGGGGTTGGATTAAATGACTTTTTTTCTTCCAACTAAAACTTTTTCTATGAATCTATGAAATTGATGTTCACATTTTTATTCTAAATACCTGATCTTGGAATGGAAAAGTAACCTGGGTAAATACTTCTTTTCTGTTTCAGCACATGTCTAGAGTAGGTATGAAACTTTGTACAGGAAAAACTTTCTCTGACACTATTCTAACACTGTGACATGGAGTACCTCAGTAAAACAGGGAACACTTCTTTGCAAACATGAGTTGATGACCTTGACACTGCCAGAAACAATGATGTATATGAAACCATGCCACAACATAGGTATCTCACAAATCACAGCATATTCTATAGTTGCTAGACCTATGCTTCCCCTGAATTAAATTTCAAAACACCAACTTTTAGTGTTCACTCTAATAAATGAGGAAATAACTTGTAGGTTTTGTCTTTAACAAACAGATGCCTTTTAAAGTTAGTATTGTATCTTCTTAGAATTTTACTGTGTTTAGGATTATTAAAAAAAAGCTTCACAGGAAAGGGTAAAATCAGAGACTCAGGACAGAGTGCCTATTATCCACTGAGAAAGTGGAAAACAGGTAATGGCTTTCTCTTTCTGTTGCTTCATTGTGAAGGATAGGAATGGTTTGAGCATGTGTCTGGGTTACAAGATGGCTAAGAGATGACCTCAGCAGCCACTACTGCCTACTTGTCTGACACATGTCCAGCATGTAGGCTTTTTCTGGATTGCCTGCAAGTCACGTGGTAATAGGACATTCATAAATGGTGAAAACAGTCTGAGTAAGACGTTTAAACTTCGCTTTGTGAGATGTGGTGGCTATTAGTTGTTACTCTTCTCTCTGAAAAAATAAAACAATATCCAAATACCTTTGGAGGTTTTGCAAGGTAGTTGAGTTACATGGAGATTACCAGAGGGGTTTTCTGGAAGCATAAGAGCTGTTTGCATGATAAGTGATTACTGATAGGGGTTAGAGAGGCTAGACATCAGCTGGTTATGTGGTACCCAGTCAGAGGAAAAGGAAAGAAAACAGGTAGAAGGATGAAGTTGGAGAAGGGTGTTTTGAAGATAGTTGCACAAGGGTTGAAGTGGATGACAGAGGCAGATAAGAGGAAGAAGACTAACTTGATGTATAGTGATTTATGAAAGGCTGCTTAAATGTTTTTCATTGTTTTAAAATTAGAAACACGACATGCTTTTATATGAATAAAGTTCTGTTCTTACTTGCAAGCCAGAGAACATGAGACTATGCACTGGCTTGTTACTTGAGAACTTGACTTCTTACATCTGGAGATTAATTTTTTGTTTCACAAGTACTTTCTTCATTACTATATTTTAAATAATAGATTCTCATGGTGGAAAGAAAGAAGTGTTTGGGGAACTTCAGTTTGTGGGGTATATGCTGAAAATCCTGTATAGCTAATCATCATTGGCCTGTGTAAAAAGTGTAGATGATACTAAAGATGCAGTCCCAAACAGCAGTCAATCTATTTTAGACCTCATTAGGGTAGATAAAGACAAATTAAGTAAATGAATTGCAAGTAAGTGGTTGCCTAGAAACCAAGAATCATGCCCTAATTTTGTTCAGTATTGATTAACAGAGAATAGACTGAATGAACACTTGCTTTCTTTATACTTCTGAGGAATTGAAAAGGTTACAAATCTCAGTGTTAAGAGAATAAAGAAGTAGAATTTTTGGGAAAAGAATTGTGAATGAAAAGTTGTAAGTCTTTGAGATTCAATTGGCCAAAATCCCACAATTTCACAACTTAAAAATCTTTGTGAAAAATTCTGGCTAAGAACCAATCTGCTCACCAGTAAAAATAGCAATTAAAAATAAACAAAACAGAAGTGCATAGTCAGAAGTAGGAAATAGTTATAAAATGATGAATTGTAAAGAGTTAAAAATTATAAAGAAGGCTAAGACTGTCAGGGCAAAAAAAAATGGATTATAGTATTATAGTAAATAATATGTATAACATTAATGCATTAAGAAAAAATAAATACTACTTGTGTTACAGACCCTTCAGTGGATGGAAATGCAAATATGGCAAATGATAACCAAGGCAATTTTTAATTCAGTTCCTCTTCTGCATTTACAAAGCAGCATATGATGTAATCATGTCATGTGAGAACAATGGGGTACTTTCCAGTCTATTAAGTGAGGAGCATATTAAGCAATACCTACTAAGAGTAATCATTGTGGCATGAGTAGGGTTAGATAACTCGTACCCTAAAAATAAACAAGAATTAGTGGTGAGGAAGTTTTTCCCAGTGCATTTCCTAAAATCCTGAAAGTTATTATTGAAACATTTTTATTAATGTTGCTAGCCCACACCTGTAACAGAAATATGCTTCTCTAGATTACTTACTCATGGATAATAAAGATGTTTCAGTTGCTTATATAATTTTCCGTACAACTTTAATTAAAATAGAAAGTGACATCAGAAGTATAAAAATACTGCTGACTTCATTAAAAAAACTTTCAGTTTGTGCAGAAGCGCTATATTAATAACATAGAATTTAACATAAAAATAAAAGATGAATTCAGGCATCAGCAGAATTGGAAATTTCAAAGGCAAAACTTCAGATGCAAGAGAATACATCTCTCGATCATTTCTACTGCTGAATCTGACTAAGGATTTTATCCCAGAGCTTAGCAGCTAACTTGTATGATGTTAGCTAATTTTGAGGAATTACTGATTTTATGTTAGCTTTTTGTTTTCTGTTATGTGCTAGGTATCCTCAGAGGAGAGATTTTGGCGAAGGAAGGTTATTCCATTTATTGTAGAAAACAAAAAATTACTTATGAAATATTGCTGTGTGTCATAAAATTAAAAAAACAGCAAGAAAGTTTAGAAATAAGATACTTACTTTTCTTTCACAGACTTAATGAAGGAGAATTACCTTAAAGGAAGTACAAGAGAATATAATTTTCTTCTTGATATTTAATTAGATTTGGCTGTTAGAGTTTTATCAATAATTTGATGGTACCATGAATTCAGGCTAGTGATTTCTGAAATAGGTCTGAAAGTGTTTGAAAACTTTCTGTATGTCACTTGAAAACTGATACCTCAGTGTAAGCAACAGCACACCTTGGAATAATGCATGATATTTGGATATTTCTTTAATGCATAATAACATTTCTGTGCTCACTTTTAATCAGATTGTCATTAGAGAAATTTAGCCATCCCATATTGCAAATACAGGTTAAGCATGAAGATTACAAGACCCCTGCCCTCTACTCCAAAGTCCTGGTTATGCCTTATGCAGCTTCACCTCTGTGAACCCTCTGTGCTTTGTTGCAGCTAATTTCACCTTGAAATGTTTTGTTTGTAAGTGCTTTTTTTATTCTGCTGACAGAAAAGGAAGGAGTGAATCTAAACAACCACTTGATTTTCCCACAAGCACAAAGTTTAACTCCTATATGTGTAATCTCTGTGTTTATTAACAGCATTTTATAGCTATAATTTTACATATTAAAATGCAGTTCTCAGGGTTAGTTATCTTAAATTTTTCAGTTATTTATGTTGCTTTTTCAGAGAATGATGAACCGTTGAGCTCAATGAGAGCCATTGTTGAAGGAGCTGAAAAATCTATGTTACTATGGTAACCTGCTTAACAGGTAAAAATTTTTTGTCCTCCTCTCACTGACCATTTTTTCTAAAGCATTTTACAGATTAACAGATACAGAATTTCAGGATAACAAGGACGAGAATATTCCCCTCTACATATAAAAAAGTGAGACCTAGAGAAGGCAACTATCAAAGAGTCTTAGAGGTTTGAAAATGTATACATGGATTCCTATCTCCCTATGCTGCAGATATTACAGATTATATCATCTCCCCTTTGTTTAGACAACCAATATTTAAGTGTCATAAATAATTTCATTTTGGGGAGAAAAAAGGAATAATATTTAAGACAGAGAAGCAGAAGATTCTTGGATTGATTACAGGAGATTTGAATATGAATTGGGAGAGATCAGTAAAGTGATGATAAATTTTCTGTTCACTGGAAGAACTTTACCCAGAAAACACAAATATTAATGCATTTTTTATTATATGCACAAAAATGTAAAATTAAGGGTCAGTGTCTCATATCTATCATACAAAGAGGCATATAAAGTACAAGAGCAATTTTTATATGGCAAAAGCAACAATATTCAAGGGTTTTTTTGCTGACCCATGCAATTTATATGACCAAAATGCACAAAAGGAATTACTGTGAAAATAATTACTTTGATTGTTCTCTCAACATACACACCAAGGTGTGTTCAAGTCCATCACTGCTTGAGCAAATGCTCAGATGATTAAAGATTAAAATGAAAATAAATTCTAACTCTTTTCTAACTCATTCCTTTTGGTGCAGAATTTTCTTATAACAAAGAAGGTAATGAGCTTGGGTGAAGACAGTTTAGAGAACCTTGTGGCTCTCTATGCTGAGCATTTCAGTCAGGAATGCCATTAGTTTCACTGATCTTAGGTGCTGGTGCTGTTGTGGTTGCCAGTGAGGGACTAGATTGTCATTCTTGGGGGGAAAAGGAAAAATATCCCTGACATGGAGAGAAATAATATCTGTTTCAAATATATTTCACAAGGATATGATTAACCTACACTAGGAAACAAAGGGTGCAAAACACATTTTGGTTTTAATTATGTTCACAGTCCACTGAGACTTTATTTCCACTAAAGAAAATAATAGGACACTAGATAATCTTTTCTACCACACATATTTATGTGCATCAACCTATGTAGCTCATGATCTATAGTTTGTGTCTTAGGTTTAACATATAGAAAAATTGTTCAGTTGGTTCTCTTGCAGATTGTTCCTTCTGCTGTAATAACAGAGAGCTCCCTCCTTATATGCTGCCAGAAAATTCACCACTGAGGGCACAAGAGGGACAAGCTGCACTCCCACAGCTCTGGTTTATCTTGCTGTTGCCTGAGCAGGTTAGCCACTGTTATTATGGGCTGCCCAACTTCAGCTCTGTGGTTGTGGCCTGAAGGGAACTCTTGCTTGGGATAAAATGGCTTGTTTGCAGTTGAGCCTACCCTAAGCTGTAGGAGGTTCAAGCATTTCAGGGGGATTTCAGATATTTTTCAGCTATATAGATGGGGCAAGTTTTTTACCACACTGCATATTCTTAGAGGCATATGATCAGGGTAAATGTAAGTGTATCTTCATGAGAACAGCTGAAAGGACATTTAAAACCAAAATTTTTCTCTTCTGTGTTTCAATCTTACTCTAATGCATGGCTGTCAGAATTCTTTAATTATTGAAATAATCTATATAATACTTTGCTTTGTTTTCAGAGCCAGCCAAAATAATTCAGCTGAAATTTTCCTCACCAAAATCAAACTGGGGAATATGTACAGCATGGAGAGCTTCAACTCAAACTGTTACAGTTTGGCAAATTTAAAAGAAATTGTAACAGGTTATTATAATAGGAATTGCTGAGCAACCTAAATTGCAGGCAAGTCTCCAAGCCCAGATTATAGTTTACCACATGTAGAAAGTAACTTCTAAGTATAAGATGAGAGTTCATAAAAGTAGATAAGAATTTCTTGGAGTGGTTTGTCAAACTTGGTAGGGGTTAAAATGTTTTAATATTTTTAATTAGAGCTTTGGACTTCAGTAGCATGATTTTCTTTTTTCGTCAACATTTATTTCATCAGATGTCTTCATATAATTTGTGGTCTGTCCCAAAGAGTTGACTGAAATATTAATGGAGAATTTTTTTCTTTTTTTTAAATTAAGATTCTTACAGATGTATTCCTTTACATAAAACAGTATATTTTTTTACAAAATGGTCAGAGTTCAGTTTTACTCTAACATGCAGAAGATGTATTTTCAGATGGCTTTTGGATTTAAATTAATTTTTAGCAGGGATTCACCATTACAGGTCTACTTAAAGCCAGTGAAGCTTTGTTGAGCGAGCTGTCTGGTCAGTTTGCATTAACAGAATAAGTGAACTCTGATGTTCACCAAATATTTAAATGTCTCCTACAGTAACTTTTTGTATAACTTTAAAAAGATAAAATATCCACATGTAAGGGATAGATTTATTTCAGCCATCCTATTATTTAATCAATATGTGTTTATCACACAGTCAATGGTAGGTGGCTCTACCACCTCCGTGTTCTCATTTAGATCTGAAATCTCATATTGTGGGAAGAGTCATAAGGGAAAAGCAAGGCAGTTATTTCAAACAATGGTATATTCAAAGATTGGTATCAAATCCAGAATTGTCAATTACTGTTAAGAACTACTGACAAGGCTGCTGGTGCAAGTGGAATGGGCTAGATATCCATGTGGCTTCTTCTCTGTGCCTAACACTTGGACACATGGATAAAAGGCTGTCAGGCTGACATGTAAACGTAGATGTCACAGACTAAGAAAGGAGCAAAGGGCAGGAGAGTAACATGCCAAATGACAATGTGTATAATCTTCATTGGAAGAGGGGTTGAAACTAAAAGGAAGATGACACTTGTGTAGGTAGTAATTGTAGGTATAAATAAGAAGGTGACTACAGTCTTCAACGTTAATTCTTCTTTGGTAATGAAACGTGACATCAAGATATCTTAATTTTTGAAAGTGGAAACATGAAAAGATTTCACCAAGAGAATGAACTGGAGTAAATGAGGTATTGGTAAGAAAACTGTGTTTATAACAGGATGTAACTAACAGACTGAAGTTAAAAATATTTATTGCTATGGGATGATGGAGGAAGAGAATACAACTTGATTGAAACACTTGTTTTGTTTCCAGATATATAATAAGATCTTTAATCTTATTTACCCTAGTATAATGTAATACATCAAAAAGCCTATTCCATTTGTTCCAGGGACACTGAACCATAACAGTTCTGAGTTGTCCAGTATGATTAAAGAAAGGTAGAAATAGTTCTGTTCCTGCTGCAAAAAGTCTTACTGAGATTTGTTGATGGAATTTGGGGTGCCAAGAATGCCATGCCAAGTTCTCTGCTGGAACAAAGCAAGTAGTCTCACTTGAGTTGTTTTGCAGAATGGTTTCCCTGGTTGGTCACAGAACATAAAAAATAAATTAATTCTGAAATATGGTTGTTTGGTTTTTTTTGGACTACGTTAGTAAGTTTGTCCCTCTTTTACGTATTTGTCTGATAGATACATACTTTTTTATTTCTTCTGCAGTTCTTCCTATTTCATAGGATAGCTAGTTACACTGTTCATTAAAGCAAAGTCAGATTGTTGTATACTTTACTTGGTACATCTAATTATGAATTTTGAAGCACACTTTTATTCTAGAGTTCCATGACTTGGTTGTCTAGTTTTACATTATAAGGAGCTCTATAGTTTAATGGCGTCTTTTCAAAAATCAGATTTTGGTTAGCCTGTCATTTACAATGGTTTTAGTACCACCGATGTAGTTGCTGTATAGATTATTTGTTTCAGACAGAGATGCTAAAATTATGAATAGTTACACTTCTGTACTGCCATTGCATTACAAAGTATCACTGAAACTATGATTCTACCATGCTTCAGAAATATGAAAGTGTTAATAAGCAGTTATGAAAGATTGCTGTTAGCTGCTCACCATATAAATATTTCTTCATGATACTGACATGTGAGCGCCTGTAAATGATGAGTGCTTCGCTCTGCATTTCAGAATGTTCACGCATAGATTTCCCAGATATAGCTGAAAAGTCGCCTCACTTTTTCAGTGTAAGTAATAGTAATAGCCTTCCAGTCTGTCACACTATGTCCATGTATTTGGGCTGTGACATGAGAAATTACCCTTGCAGCTTTTTTTGTTAGTTTGGCTGAACCCAACCATGCTTTGTTTGGAGTGAGGCAGGATAGCGGGTGCCAGAGGCAAGGTCGCATTTCCATTTTAGTAAGTCAGAATTTTACTACAGAAACTGAGGCTGGATAAGGCCTTTTATATGAAAAAAATCAGTCCTAGTAAGTAGCTTCTTATCCTATAGTTAAGAAAACAGCTCATAAAGATGCTGCATATCAGAAGTTATTTATAAGTACAGGCTTTAATAATATGCAATCCAGACATGCAAATCTGGGTTTTTTTTCAAATCTGCATGAGAACATTTTCATCGGTGAGCTCAGACTTCCTATGCCTCAAGCATCTCTATCGCAAAAGAAGGTAGCATATCCTGAAGAGAATGCAATGCAAATACTACTGCACTTTCCAGTGTGCTAAATAGAATGTTTAATGGTAGTTTGGGCAACTGTGCAGTACTGTGCCATGTAGACAGTCCTGACACAGGCACAGATCCCATAGGGAAAAGAAAGGAGGTGGTCATGTAATTGAAGACTATATAATAAAGCACAGTCACCAATGGGTGTAATTATGGTTGAACGTAATTATGCACCTCCTAACCTTATGTACCTTAATTACAGCACCTCCTAACTCTGCATGCTGGCCTTCAAACTCAGTCTGGTGTAACTGTGCTGGCCCACGAAATGTACCATGGTTGTATCAGCTGTGACCCTCTGACAGCTGAAGACAGTTACTTGACTAATGCAAGCATCCGTGGGTTTTTTCTATCTGTTTAACGTTCTTAACCTAGCTAGCGAATAAATTTGGCAGTAGACTGTGAAGAAAATAAAGCTATTATGGAGGGCTTTGGCTGCTTTGTTTTTCTGGGGAATGAGAGCTATTTGGGAGGGCTCTGGGTAGCAGCTGGGGAGCCTAGGAATCTTGGAAGCATCTTGGAGAGTCTGGAGCAGACAGCATGATTTTGGAAGTTGTCCAAACTCTGTGTTGGAGCAAAACACAGTACCTAGCAGCCACAGTACCTCCTGACAGAGTCACATGTCATGACAGTTCCCTCCATACCGGTGATCTTTCCACTCTTGCCCCTACCTACCTCTCTTTCTATGAAAAAAGCCTCAGTCTTCTCTGAAATGAGCCATGATAAAATGTGTGCATTTTATTTCACATGCACAAATGTCTCAAGGGTGCTCTATTGTAAGGAAGCTGTCCAGCCAGTTAGGTCTACGTAGTCATGGGAAAGCAGAGAAGGGTTCCACCCACAGCAATGTTTTGCCCTTAATGGAAGAACTTGGCCCGACTTCACACTCATTTGAAAGCGTTTAACAGCAGTAGGCAGGGAGACGGACTATGACAAATACATTTGGATGATAGAATCTTTTGTCTCAATGGTATTTTGAAGAACAGCAGCTTTGGATCTCGGTGTCTTTACAAAAAACTCCTGCACTGAATAAGTAGTAGAAAATTACTTGACATCTTAAAAGGTCCTGCAAATCCAGACACATGAGAAACAGCTGTACAACACATAGCTTAAAGCAATGCACTTCCCCCCCCACCCTGCACCCTCTTATATTTAGCCAACAAAGTGAAAGTTCACTGTGCTACCTTACATCACTGTTGATGGGGATGGGAGGGACAAAGACACTTTATTTGCTCTGCTGTGTAGTGACTGGACTCTGCAATAATGCTTAAGTAACAAGAACTCTAAGTGGAACAGACTGGGGGGTATGAATGCACTAACAAGTAGAACTTGCAGAAAAGACATCCCCAGGGACACAGCTTCATTTCACAGGTTCTGCCTGGAGCTTGACTCTGCTGCCCAGTCCTACCCAAAGGCAGCCTGAAAGAACAGTGTGGGATGAACAGAGGTAATTAGTTTGTGGGGTGTTTTTTTTTAATAACAAATACGTGTTTAGAGATCATCAGTATCCACTAGTAAGCAAATAAATCTACAAATTTTGCTTACTATCTCGCCCATTCTTCAGAGTGTTCATCAGTTTCTTCTGAAAGTGTGTGTTTTTCTGCTAGATAACCACAGCCAAAAACTTTCAGGCAGTATCCAGCAAATGTTAATGTTGTTAAGAAGCAGTGATAATTATGCAAGGGAGTCACTTCACTGGTCACTGAAGGTGAGTTCTGTATTCAACCTGAATAAAAGCAGGCTACTGTAGAAGAAGCATAATTTTATGCATGATTTCATGTAAGAAGCATAAAATTGTATCAAATTCTAAAATTCTCTTCTGACCCTGATAGTTAAAAATGTTGCTGGAAAAACTGAGAGATCTTTGAAGGCTTTTGCTATATTATAGAAACTGGTGCAGATCCCAGTGTACTTACTGATGCACTCAGTGCCTGGAAGAAAGATGCATGCATAGTGACTGGGTAGCACTGCTCTGATGAACATTTCTTTGTCTATGTATTTCATTCACACAATTGCAGTGTAATAAGAAACATTGCACTTAGGTTTCTCCACAAGTTTTCTTCTTCTCAAATGATCTCAAATTTTGCCCCTATAATGACTTCTTTCCCTCCCCCTCTTCTGCAAATTTAACTGAGCCATCTCTGGGAGCTTCTCTTCACATTAGTGCCCTTTTTCTTGACGCTGAATTAATTAAGGATGGAACTGGAACACTGACTCATAGCAAAGAAGCAGAGTTCCTTATTAGTAATAAGCAAAGAAGGCCACAGGAACCCACTGCTTCCCGGCTCCAACAATGCTTTCCTTTTGTGTGTCATTCCCACATTGATCATGTTAACTGATGCCTCTTTAGACGCTAATTGTTGTATTGATAGGTCTGAATTGGATGGTTTCACTATTTGGGAGCTTTTGGGGGTGCAATCTCCAAAAAGGTGAAAGGGCTAATAATATTGGTAATTACTTTAAAGCTCTAATCCTACTTTTGCCAGTGTCCATTCCCATGGTAACAGTAGCAGGTAACAGCAGCATTCAGCCGAGCAGCACACAGAGCTCTTGGCTATGTCAGCAGTGGCTGAGGTTGGAAGGACAATATACAAACTGTGCATACAGATGTTCCAAGATTCCATAGATTTCTTTGCCACAGAACTAACTTAAGATACCACAAAAAGCTATGCCAAAATTTAGTTTGTTTCTTTAGTAACTATACTGGCTTTTGAAAATCTTTGCTTTTACCCTTAGGCGAGCTGGCAGGTCTTCCAGAGACTGCTCTGCAGCCAGAGCCCTCAGAGGAAATTCTGTCTGACTCAGCAACTGTCTTTTTTCCTGCAGCCTCCTGGGCTGAGAACAACAGCTTTGCCACTTCCTGACTCTTAGGCCTTGTCTACTAGGCAAATTCCAAGAAGGAAATTCCCGCCAGTGCTTTGAGCATGTCTGAAATTGCAAATGGACTGTATTTAGAATGGTTTATGTCACTGACTTAGCAGTATTAAACTTACTTAGGCTGCCATCAGCTACAGCAACTTCCTAGATACTTAAGCTTTTGTGTGTAATTGTGATGTTTCCCTGACTGTTGTAAATGCAAATTATTAACATTTTCTTTATGAAGTAGCACAGATTCCAGGCTGTGGTAGTTCACAATTCACCGTGTTTAGCAAAGCCAAGCATGACATTTCTGTGCCCCGGAGTAAAAGTTCTGAAGTGATCTCAATAGAGTTGTGAGGAAGAGAAAATCATAAGTTATCTTGCATTTTGCCTCAGTGAGCTTCACAGCTCAAAACTAGCTCCAACAAAAGAACTTAAACAGTGCTCTTCAACACCTCACTTCGAGACAGAGTGTTTGGCTTTATAGAGAGGTTCCTCTGCAGGGGGTTTTAAATGACATCATAATTCAATAAGGATCATAAAGATTCTATAGTATAAATTCCTTTCCAGTGATTCTGGAAGTATTAACAGCCAGAAATATTTTTTCCCCTGTTATTAGCACTGGTTCATTTTGAAAGAAAATTCTTTGTTAGCAAATATGTTTCTTTTTATTTTGGCTAAATAAAGGTTATTTAATTCTGCAATTCATACTAAATTTCACTTTTGAGCAAATCTACTGTTTACAATGAGATTATACCTATTCTGTTTACTTTAATAAGAACAATAGGGAAATCAGAGATAATAATATCTAGTCTCTTAAGATTTAAGGAGGAACTGGATGATCATAAATTTTGATGATCGGGGCACTTTATTTCTATCCAAATATAGTACCTTAAATATTTGCATTTATCTTAGTTACTTTTATTCTTGGCATCGCTTTTATGACACAGGTTCAGTTTTCTAATTTTACATACCTGAAGTAACTGAGAGTTAATATTTGGCCATGTTTCTTCTCCCCTAACTTCAAGCAAGGAAGTTCATAGGACTTTTTCATGCTAAGATATAACTTTTTAAGTTATACTGTTGTCTACATGGCAAGACCCTTAATGTGCTAGCAAAGGAAAAAAATCTAAGTGATGGGTCCACCTGAAGAAGGGAAAGGGAATGAAAAAAGAAAAGGAAAGGAAAAGTTTCTTTTGAGAAAAAAGGGTTGCAAACTTGAGAGTGGGGAAATGAAAAAGAATTGTTGACAGTAACATTCATATAGTGCTGCTGTTATTTTACTGAGAAGTGTCATAGGTACTAATTATAACTAGTCCCTCTATTGGGGTGGTGGATATGCTGGTGCTGGGTTCACAGTTGGACTCTATGGACCTTAGTGATTCTGTGTTTTCCTTGAATCCTGTACTTATACAGACTTACTATGTTACTGAGTATCAAAGTTTGATTGAGTATTTACACAAAGGCAACAGTGTGAGACATCTTATGCCATTCTCTTGTCCTCATTTGGCTTATGATTATTTTAGATGTCCTTGTAACCTGAGGTTAAAGGCCTATCATGTTTCTCCTGTGTTTTCTGTGTGGTTGCACATTAGCTACAAATTGCTTTGTCATAGGCAACGTCTGTCTGACATATATTCCAGCTCCATAGGAGGTATCTCATTCGCTTGTCTATGTCATAGTCCTTTAAAGACAACTTCTCGGAAGAGAAATGTGGGAAAACCCTTTCTCCTCTGCCTTTGAGCCTGATGTTCTATCTCCCAGAAAGCTCAAGAGTCCTCAGCAGCTGTAAAACAAGCAGGCTAAATGAGAGCATATGATGTTGTTTTGCATCCTGACAGAGATGGCTATCATCCTAATTTTCCTCGTGGTGAAATTTAGTAGGTGAACTGGGGATAGAATACTCAATAAATGTGTACAAATGAAATAGCAGAATTAAGGATGTTTACTCTAATTGGTTTACACAGAAGTAACAATGATCTGAAACCGCAGAACTGAAAGAAAAGCTGTTCTGAATATCCAATGGCATACTCTGCTCATCTTCGGTTGTGTTCTGCAGAGCAGACAAACAACTGGCATCTGGAGATGAAGAATCTAACACAGCAAGCCTGGAGATGGCTGGGTCAGAGAAAAGGACGTTTGATCTGGTTTGTTGGACACTTAAAATTTACATGCAGAATATCTAATAATTTGACTGCTTCATTCCAAGTGCCATTTGTTTTTGACAGTAAAACTCTTACAAAGCAGAACTAGAGGAGACAGAAGGGAAGGATCAGGAGGGAGAGCAGAGAGAATTGTGTGAACTGCAAATGTGGATGTGTTTTAGTGGAGAGGAAAACCTGAGAGGGTGGGAGAAGGTAAACCTGTGCCATTTGCATCACATACTCATACTGGTACTTTGGATAACCATTTCTATATGTCATCACTCATGTTTAAGTCCACTTTAAAGAAAGAAAATTATAAATTCTCTCTAATAGAATCTTGCTCCAGTCACACTGCAGGCTGTTTCCCACTGAAACGTGCTTCCTATGTTTAGATTTGTCTTCATTTGTACCCTCAGTAGTGAGGCCTTGGGCTGTGCTGACAACAAAGCCATTCACCTGGGCTGCTCCTGACCTTTAGTGTCCCCACATACTTTTATTTATTCTCTTCATGTGTCTTTGGCTATGTGGCTTTTTGCACTTTTAAGAGGAAGCTGTGCAACCACCAGTTCTTATTGGCAGGCTAAATTGCCAAAATGTTTCTCAAAGGCCTGAGGCTGACTTACAGGGAAGAAAACAACAAAACACAAGTATATTGTGCCCTTCACCACCCCTGAGCAATGAAGCGCAGCATCGGAAGCTTTTGTAAGGCAGGAGGCACTCCAAAGTCCACGCAGGGTCTGTGCCAACCCTCGGAGTTTTGAATGGCTAAAGAAAACATGTATGACCACTTTTGCTGTTCTTCTGGTAAGCTATTACCATAGTGTTTAGATGTCATGAGCCTGCAAGAGTAGCAACTTATCCGGTTTATCAAGCCGAACTGCCTTTTAAATTGATGTATCTCTTCTTGTTCCCCTGCCAGGTCTAAACAGTTCGTGGTTTGCCTGGGGCCTTCAGCAGCAGGGAGAGGAGCAGCAGGGCAGCTCTGCTGCTGGCCAACAGTTGTGGGGGACTCACTCCTCAGCTCCCAAAAGCAGAAGTTTTGTCTGTTTCAGACCACGTGCTGCCGATCACGCTCCGCTGGTCACTGCCACCAGAGAGCCCTGCGTGCTGAGCGCCACTGCAGCCCTGCGCTGGGTGACCCAGCTGCATCTGTCAGCCACATTTCCTGCGGCGGCTCAGCAAATATTGACACAAAACCAGCAACAGTTCAGTTTGACAGATTCCTCCCACACTGTAGCATCTATGATTTGTATTAAAATGGCGTACCAAGTGCGGCAAATGCTAAATAAGGGAGGTTCCCTCTCCCATGTTGTGTGCCATCCAAAGCTGGAGGGATTACTGCACTCCTGCTACACATGGTCCGTAGCAGACCAGGATAGAATTCAGAGCTTCTAAATCCTAGATTAGTGAATTAACAAGATTATCCTTTCGCTCTGAAAACAAGGTTGAGAGAGAGGTTTCGATAACACCCAAACTAGTCACATTAAATTGCCTGGAACTATAAAAAACTTAGACTTACTTAATGCTTAAGGAAAAAAACAGCCTACCCACAACTCTGACGGTAAATTGTAAAAGTGCCACCTTGATTGCAGACATACAGGCACACGTCACTTGTAAAGGCTGTTTGGAAGTTATACTACTGCCATGTCTTCTATTTTTAATAGCTCCTGTGACATTATGAATGCTTTCCTAATGAAAATGTTCCATGAAAGAGCAGATGTTCTAGTACTTAAATACATGCTGCTGCCATGCCAAAGTCTTCTGCTTAAAGGCATTAGAAGCAGTAGTTTGTCCTGATCAACAGCTCTGCTAACATTCTAGATGCCACAGAGAGCCAGAACAGGTGGATCTCCCATAAAAGAGAGTTTTTATGGGCCAGGTTTTGTATGAAGTGCTGGGTGTATGCAGTTCCACAGAGTAACTTCCGGCATTGGGTACACAGGCTTCTCTCCACATTTTTATTATAAACTCTTTTCTGATATTTACGATATGTCTATATGAAGAGTTACACCCAAGCAATATAGCTGTAGCCAGACCAAAGTAATGAATTGTCTAAGGGAAAGAAAAATCACAGACAAATCTTAAATTTAAAATATATCTATGGCACAGAAATCTCTAAATCTAAAGGTGACTTCAGCTGATCTATCACAAAAATCCAACCACACATTTTCCCTAGCTTCTCTTGCAGCAGAGGTGGACCTCTTCTATTCCTTCCTCTTCACACCTTTTCCAACAGACCAGTTTGCTTCTTCTTTACAATATTGCCACCTGCAGCCTCTGGGTTTTTTTGGGGTCTGCTGAGGACAAAGAAACAGAGTGCCCCTCTGTGACCAGATTCTTGCAGGTGTGACAACATTGCATGTCTGTGAGTACTGTGAGGAAGCCCACAGGCTAGGCTGGATGGGGCCTTGAGCAATGTGATCCAGTGGGTGGCATCTCTGCCCACTGCAGGGGAGTTGGAACTAGATAATCTTTAAGGTCTCTCCAAACCCAAGCCATTCAGTCATACTTTGATAGGGCCTGGCGTCCTTTGGGCTCCTTCCCGCACACTTTGGTCAAACCATGGCAGCACTTCAGTGCAATGACAGAGGCATCAGGACATCCACACTGCTCCTCTCCTCACAGCAGAACATGATGGATAGTCACGCTCAACATTACACAGCAGTGTGCCCTTCTGGTTGCCTGGTATGCATATGAGGGACACATTTACCCATGAAGAGGCTACTTATGAACCCTATATGGAGGCAAAAACTATGTCCAGCCATGTCCCCATCACATGGCTGGATGCGCACTCAGCATTTGGTGGTAGTTATGAAAGGTTTCATCATGTCAGCTTTAAATTCAGCACATACCATGGAAGCAGTTTAATCCATGTCTCCCTCCACTGTTCCCCTTAAAAGGCTCAATTGTCCTGCGCTGGTGTCAGAGTCCTTCATTTCAGCTCCTAACACCAGTTTTTAAGTACAATGATGACTGTGCCCAGGAGCAGGTGGGACTGCCTAGCATGGTCTCAAGGAGAGAGAGGAGAAAAGATCAAGTAGTTGTAGATGATACATTTTAGCCAAATCCCTTGAGACTTTATTGATTTATCATTTAATTTATTAGTATGATCTGCATTTCAAACAAAATTCAGGCAGGCCATAACGAGGGAAAGCAGAGCTGTACCGATGGCAAATGGTCAACTCCCGTATTACGATATTCCCAAAGCAAGGAACTTCCACTTTCCCACTGATTTCCATTTTAAGTTGTTTAAATACACATTTTTATTGTATTATTCCATTAATTTTTCCTGAGGTTTATAACTTCTATGAAATCCACTGTAAATTTGAAATATGCAATATCTAGACTGTCTTAGGAATGTCCATGCTCCAGGAAGGGATTTTATTGATTTATAAATCAGCACATTGCTGTACATGTTGCATGGCCTGGCTGTGCAGAGCAGCTTCAAGACATCATCCTTCCCCTTGGTCTCTTTTATGCCTCTGCCACTGCCTGTTGGCCAACAAGAAGAGCAAAGGTGTGCCATGGTGCAGCCCATGCCTTCGTCAGGGCCAAAGTGCAAACCTCACAGCCTGGGTCAGAAGCAGGCATCATGTGCCTGCTGTCTTTCTTACACTGCAAGGCTGGAGACCCAGACTGCACCAGCACTGGGTTGGTCCTGCTGGGACCCTGCTCCCACTCCAACACAGGAACACTGTTTACACAGGGTACTAACAGCTGCCTTCCTCCAGCTCTGGGGTCAAGAGGCTCCTCTTGCCACCATAATGCTCTGTGTCTGAAGTGTGTCTGTGCTGGAGGACTGGAAATGTTTCTCTTTTTTCCCTACAGGGTGTTTTAGTTTTGAAAACTAAATCTGCAGAGAAAAGAGTATGCATATTCTGCTACTGGAGCCATGTCTTCATGCCAGATTTTGTGATGTAGCACATATACCTTCAAAGTCTCACCTTATTTTGCTCATTAAAGAATTATTTGCATGGGGAGGCTTTGATTCTGCATGACTGGATAACCTGTTGGCATGAAATTTCTTTCCTTCTTTTCCAAACTGCTGTTATTTATGGAGTGAACATTGAGTCTTAAATTACCTACATACTCATCTGACACTTCTGTATTGTGTCTTGGCCTAAACATGCCTTAATGTCACATTTTTTTTTTTTTTTTTTTTGCTTTCAATTCACTTGTTAAATTGTTTTGCATGGAAAATACCACATGAACACTGTGGAGAACACAGTTATAACCTCAGTATAACCTCAGTTATTTGAAAGATGGAAGCAGTTTGAAGTGCAGGATTTTTAGAGCCGAATGGTACATATGCCAGGACCAAATTTCAGCTGGAATTTAATAAGATACTATTTTTAACTATTGACTTGAAATTAGGTAATATACATTTCTGAAACTACTAGTGCATGGATATACCAGAAGTTTTTCCAATAAAGATTGTTTAGCAACTGAGGTTAACAAGCATCAGGGTATGACTATTACAAATAAGCAGAACCCTAAAAATAAACATTTATTATCTTAACTTTGAAAGATTTGCATCCTCCTGAGTATTTTAGAACCAAAAAAAAAATCAGTGGACCATAAGAGTTCCATGAAATTAACAAAATCTTACAGCCACGTCAGTTCAGACTATTTTAGTTGAATATATAGACTACTCTGTTTATTTGACTTGCTGTTTGCTTATTGAATGCTCATGTTTAGTGCACCCCTTCCACAAGGTCTTTTTCTCCTCAAAAGCAACAAAATACACGAGTCAAATGTGTAATATGGTTGGATCAGGGTTAATGATCCTGAGCATTTATCATTGTCTTTTGCTGAATCTCTGTGGCCTCTGCAAAAGTCTGCAATTTTTTTTTTCTATGCAGCTAAGTGTAGTATGATTTGTGGAGGTTGTGGTGAAAATAATATAATGGCACTTAGCACTTGATCAAGCAGAAGAATGGTTTAAAAAGATAAACAATTACCAGTGTGCAAAGACAGGAGTAATAAAAGTAATCTGTCTACCTTAGTGCTGCAGTCCTTCTTGAACTGAAGCCAGGAGATACATTGATAACCATTGATACATATTTTCCCAGCAAATAAATATTTGAAATTATTTGTAAATGAGCTTTCACTATTTAAATGAAACTGAAGGACCAAGAAAAAGACTATTGTACCTCTTTCAAATCTGCAATAATGCCACAGCAAAAGAGTGCTCTTCCTTAAAGTATTTTCTAGAAGTGATGCATGAATGAATACTGTACAGGCATCAGATATGGAATAGAACTGGGGCTGTTTATTGTAATCATAAGACCTGCTTTCCTCTGTCCTTAAGTATTTTTTAAATCAGCCAAGATGTAAGATTACTCATAATCACAAAAAGACCAACCAAATGAAAAACCCTAAACTCCAACTAAACAAAAAACCTCCTCACTTGTTCTGCTTTCTTCAGTTGACAAAAAAATGAATTTTTGTTCTTGTATTACCTAAGTTTTATTAGCATAGATGATTTAGAACTGAATTTTTGCCAATGTAAAAGAACTATCTTTGAATTTCTTCAAGTAAAATATTGCTTAAATTCAGAAAAATATTTTACTGGACAAAATAGTACTGGATCTTGGGTAAAAAAATTAAAAACAAATTGAATTGAATTAAGTAATGTCATGGTTTGACACTGACCAAACATGAGCATCCATGAGAGTCATCCATTTACTTTCTCTGGCTACAACTGGGAAGAGGAGAGGGAAAAAAGTTAATGAAGGGCTCATGAGCTGAGATAAGGATTGGGAGAAAAACATTCTAAGGGCAAAACAGGTTCAAATTTAAAGGTATAAAGTAAATTTATTATTCACAGAGTGAGAGGAGGATAATGAGAAGTAAAATAAGCCTTTAAACCAACTTTTTTTTTCCCCCAGCCCCTCCCTCCTTCCCACCAACAGTGCAGGGAGAACAGGGTGTGAGGGTTTGGTCACTTCATCACCCAAGATCATCTTCTAATCTCTCAGAGACAGGAGTCCTTTCTCTGCTGTGCTGTAGGGTCCCTCCATGGGCAAACAGTCTTCCCAAAAACTGGCATGCTGTGGGTCACTCATCCACGGGATGCAGTCCAATGAGGATAAGCTGCTCTGCTTTGGAAGCAAGGGCTCTCTCTCTGTCTATCTCTGGACCAGGGGCCCTTTCTCTCTGTTTGGGTCTCCCATTGGATCACAGCTCCCTCCGGCATCCACCCACTCCAATGTGAGCACTTTTCCCATGGGAAGCGAGTGAATCTCTGCATCCCCATGGACTTTGTATATTACAGGGAGGACAGCCTGTTTCACCATGGTCCTCACCATGGCCTGCAGAGGAATCTTGGCTCTGACACTTGGAGCACCTCCTCCCCCTTCTCCACTGACCTTGGTGTCACCATGTTCTTTCCTCTCACATGTCCTTGCTTCCTCCCCTTCTCTATCTAAAAGAAAAATTGCTGCACTTAGGTAGCAGTGCCAACAAGTTCCACCAATTCAAAGCTTTTTGCAGCATCCTGCAGTGCTGAAAGAGTGATCTTGTCTATCTTCCAGGTCAGGGAGTTGTTTGCCATGTTTTTCACCATCAGCAATGAGGCCCCACCAGCACCACGTGTGCAATGGTGGCCATCGTGGTGCTGCGCTGTTAAGGCCTCTCCTCATGTGGGGCACCAGGAAGGGGAAGGTGCTCCTGCCCCTGCCCTCTTTGCCCACAGCACGGCTAGCTGGGATAGCCACCCAGGCAGGCAAGGAGAAGCTGTGGGTCACACCAAGACGGCAGTGGCTGTGGCAGTGCACTGCCATGCACTGCACCAGGGATGGCCACCCCCAGCGGTGCCCAGCCACCCCTGGACAAAAACTACACCTGCGCTCTTATGATTTTCTTCTTAAATATGTCATCACAGAGGCATTACCAACCTCTCTAATTGGGCCAGCAGCTTGTCCATCTTCAGAGCAGTCAGAGATTAGCTCTGTTGGCCATGGCAGGAGCTTCTGGCAGCTTCTCACAGAATCCACCCCTGTGGCCCCACTTTACCGCTTCCAAGAAATCGAGGCCATGCCAAATCAACACAAGTAATTAATTGCCTCTACTTCTTTCAGTATATCAATTAGCGCCCCTAACATCTGAATGATTAGCCTGTATTTTACAGTCAAAATGCATGGCACAAAATATCTCTAAGCAAATGCAATCATACTTTTATTGTACTGAGTTTAGCTTTATTACACTAAAAAAGCGCATTTATTCTTCATTCCAGCCTAAAGGAAACCAGTACCTTGCGATCTAAACATCCATTTTCTGTAAGAGATCTAAACAAGACTCTCTTTTTTCAACTGGTAATAGGATTTAGATATTCTTATTCTTTATTGCATAGACACATATTATGGTAATTCTTAATTTAGTTTGAGGTCTAAGTCATCAGGAAATTCCCAGCACTAACAGGTGCTTCTCAGAGTCTCAGGATTCTCAGAAGCACTGTTTAAATGAGAAAACCCAACATACCTTTTCTGTAAAAAACCTTAATGCTGGAAAATATAAGATAAAATCATTTAAATCTCATGCTGCATATATAAACCAGTTAATGTTAACTGAGATTTTGGAAAATATGAGCATCTTCTAATGATTTTACGTTGGTCAGAGAGTGGGCTACTCTATCGCTTTTCCCATATGAAGCTATCTACATTGGAGAGTTAGTTGTTTCTTAATGAATCTGCCATCTTTAGAACTTTTTTCAAGAACATTTTTAAGAGAAAGAAATGCAGACTTACATTGAAAGTCTGTCTTCAATTTTTATTCTATTGTATTTACTGCACTGGTAGCTTTTAAACTTCTGCCTTTGCCTCTCCTCCCCTTCACTGTTAAACTGCTGTAGGGCACTAACTATTTTCTATGATCACTTGACATGTGTAAAACTGTCACTTTTTGTAAAGTAACAGCTTGTACTGTAGATACACAGAACATTCACCTCACAAAACAGTGCCATTAGAAACGCTGTATTTGTACTCAAACTAATTTTCATTCTGTATATAGATAGGAAGTCTGTCTTGTGTTTCTTTAGTATGGGATATCCCATCTGGAAAATAATGGTATGTATTTTAGGAAATTTAAAAAACAAAGGACAGGTTATATTTAAGTGAGGTTAAATCAAGCTCATTTTATCACTACTGTGTTATGTTATGTTTTGTAACTGAAATCTGAAATTTTCACAAAAATATCTGGGTGTGGTTGAGAGAAACAGCAAAGCATTTCTGCAAGTTCTTACTCCCCAAACAGCATAAGGAATTAATTTTATCCTAGGTTTTTGTTAAGTAAATTGCCATCAATGGAAATGGGAAACCTAATAGACTGAAAAACTTAGAAGAGC
Source organism: Sitta carolinensis (assembly GCA_032173965.1). Taxonomy (NCBI): domain Eukaryota; kingdom Metazoa; phylum Chordata; class Aves; order Passeriformes; family Sittidae; genus Sitta; species Sitta carolinensis. Next base: position 24,282,375 of record CM063313.1, on the reverse strand, counting down.
TGTAGACTGTTCCATGTAATTTTTAACTGGAGTGTAACTTGTCCACTCTTAATACTTTTATCAGGAAAGTTTAACAAGCAGTGGTGAATATCAAAGCAGAGAATTCATTAACGATGGATTTTAGTGATGTTGGCTATACAGCAGCCTGCTTCAAAAAGATATTGTTCTTCTAAAATGGTCAGCTTCAATATATATGAAAATGTTTCTTAAAAAACAAAAAAACCCTTACAAACAGGCAAAAACAACAAAAAAGAGTATTTGCACAACCTTTTCTTTTTTAAAACATCTAGTGAATAGATCTCTCTCTCTCTCTCTCTCTCTCTCTCTCTCTCTCTCTCTATATATATATATATATATATATATATATATATATAATACTTGCTCTGTTTAAAATTTATGTGATTTAGACAGCAAAGATTACATGAACTGAAACTCAATCTTTTATGAATCAGTAGTCTGTAAAGGAAAATGAAAGAAGGTTACAAAACACTCAAAATTACAAACATATACCTAGGCTTAGAAAATGCTTAATTGTCACAGAGGGAACACAGCAACACACACAACAGGTGTTCAGGCAGAGAAGAAGAAAAGAACTCTCTCATTTATTGTTGACCTTGTATATATAAGTTTCTGGACAGTGATCAGAGATTGGACAGAGATGTTACCACCTCTCCATCTTCACTGGTCATTTGAGAAGTCCATCAGGTGACATCTTTACACAAAGGAATGCAAACATGATTCTTATTTATCTTACAATTCATGAGAACTGACTCCATTATACTAAAACAAATCAGAAGGCTTATTTTTAGGGACAACATTCAATACTTCAGTTACATAAAAGGCTGTGAGTTCCATAAAAACCCATTTGATTAATTTGGATGTCTCAACATACTTAATACCTGACTAATTAATTTCAAGCATTAGACAACAACTATATATATCCCAGTTTAATTTTTTAGCCTGGCTACTGGGTGAATAGCATATCTCAGTATGTCTCATTAAGTACAAATAAAATATCCTTTATTTATATGGGCCATGTTTGCTGCCCTGTTGTACTGCCACAGTGGATTTTTCCTATATCTATGATGAGAATTGTCAAGCGAGATAAATTAGCAGAGTCCTAGAACCTCCATTGTAACTGTACTTTCTGTGAGTAACACATCCAGCTCATGGCAGAGGAAGTATTTAGGAATCTTACTTCCCCTAAAATAAATGGAATTAAATGTCAAAATACGTTCACTGGCTCTAGGTTCTAGCTTTTTATTCAAAAGTCTCTAGTTCATTTCAGTCTTTAATCCTCAAGTGGGTGTAAACAACCACAAGGCTCCGGTAGAGCATTGTAAGGCTGAAAAAAGGAAACTACTGAAATCCAATTTAAATCTTTTGCCAGAAGTTCCAGAGACTTGATGTTATGTATTTATTATTTCATTATTTATTTAATTAAGTGGAGTATGATATTTGTGTAGGTCTGCAGTTTTCTTTTTGGAATGGCTTGCTGGGCCAAAAGTATGTATTTTATTACTTACCTCTTCTGTCCTCTCCTTACCCTTCCATCCTCTCTGTCCTTCCATTTTCTAGTCTCCTCCTTTGTTGTCATCTTCACCACAGACTTAATGATTTTTCCCACTCCTTTGGTTGTCTTTACTTTATTTTCAATCAGACTATGACTTCTGCTCTTCAATAAAGCCATAGGAGAAAAAAGCAAGTTATCCTTAAGAGAGAGGCGGATGATGAAACAGTCGATGAAGGGGTGGTGTGACTGTTGCACTGTGGTAAGAAAACACGGACATGGCGGCCTTAGGTCTAACATGGTGTTCACCCCAATTGCATAACCCTGATTATTCTGTAGAATGAGAATGCCTGTTTTCCCAGATATATGACTATACTAATTTTGAAAATTAGTTCACCTTCTTTCATTTCCTTTTTCAGCTTCCCTGTTCTCCCAAGACTAGGACCACTGAATATCCTTCTGTCCTACTTGATAATATTTATTTTCATTTATATCCTTCATTTCTTCACAGTTGGACATTAACTTGAGAGTACATACTAACTGCTGACATCCATTTCCTCTGTACTGACCAACAGGCATTACTTTCTAAGTATTATTCCTCATGTTTCTCAATGTCAGCAGCTTCTCCCTAGACTGTAGCCTCCTTAGTAGGACCTGTACTTACATTTCTTTCCTAAAGGATCACTCCCACAGTTTTCAGAGTGCTGATTCTTCCATAACAAAAAAATTAATATCAGCATTTCCAGAAGGCTGTATGCACAGGCAGCATAACTGAAATTTGCCAGGACCTGCTTCACACACAAGAAAATAAAACAACTGTTGCGACAACTGCATGATATTTGGATGCAGTAAAACTGGCCTCTTCTCCACTTGTTCCACGGTGGCCTGATGGGACTGACTTACCTATTTCCAAGGCAGCACTCTTCTTCACCAGAGACCAAAACACCTTTGTTTATCACTCTGCTTTTCACCGTTCAAAGGCTGGTCATTCTCTGAATGACAGCTAAACTTCCTTCGTTCAGCTCCAGGAAGGTCTTCAGTATTCATTAGAAGCTAATCAATCTCCTTTTTATTGCAGTCCTGTAAATAGGAGAGAGAATGCAGCACTGATGCAGTGCTGGCTCTGGATGATTTCCCTATTCATTATGGAAAGAAGGGATTCATAGGACATTTTCTATATCTGGTGGAACAGAAGCAGTCTAATCTTCTCTGGAAGCACAGTCACTGCTTTCGGTGTTGGAATATGGGACAAGATAGATGTATAATAATACTTTTGGCATCTCGAATTCAGTTTTTTATTCCCCTAAGAATAGCTCAGCAAAGCTTGGTTATTTAAAATTTCAGTAGCTAACAGTGGCTTATGCCTCTTTTATTGGTGAGGGATGATTGCAGAGAACTGTGACATGTTTGCTGTACTACTGAGATTTTCAGGACTTTTCCTTCTAAGCTCAAGCAGTTGAGAGAGAGGAGATGAAGGAGAAAATGTGTATGGTGGGGAAAGAGAGCAAGGGGAAGAAAAGTGTATTTTCCACTGAGCATCTGACAGTGACTAAACTATTGCATTTGCTGAGACATCATTATTTTTAACTAGCTCTTGAAACTTCTAGTATGGTCATTGTTTGGAATGTACAAACAAAGGCAACTGAACTGAGCAGTTAGGGAAAGAAGAGATCTGCAGAGTGCACTGGTTGTTAGGAGCAGAGGAGTTTTAAATGCCTACAAGTAACACTGCAAGTCATACTCCCTTACCTGCTACCTCTTCCATAGCTTTTCAAATTAATGTCGCATTAATGAGGCAAAACAAGGAGATTTACAAGCTGATATTCCCTGTAGTCTGGTTTTCCTAGGCCTGTTGCTTCTAAGTTTCTAAATTCAGTTTCTTTGTGATGTTTTGGTTTAGGAAGGCCTGGTTCTCACAAGATTTGATATAAACACTGCTAGTGTTTCTGTCATGAGTTTAATGTTTTGGATTTCTTTCTGTGGGACGGACTTTCTCTGTCTTTTGGTTTTCCCTATGGGATGAAGAGTTCTGGCACTCTTCTGACCAATGAGAGTGGCCTGTTCAAAAAGGTATATGAAGGGGGTCTGGAGTTCAATAAAGGTGGAGTCAGATGATTTTGCTAAACAAGGTTTGTGTTGTTTGTTACTCACCACAGCGACAATTCCCTTCACAGAACTGCCAGCACAAGTGGTCCATAAGATGGGCAAATTGAACACTTGTCCTGCTCCCCTTGCATGTATCCAGCCAAGACACTTAGGCACTCAGTCAAAATGGTCCTGGATTTTACCTGAGTCATGTATCAGCCTTGGAGTCCTCACTGTGTACGCTGGCATCCACACTGCCTACAGCAAACTGACTTTGGTACATCCTTCCTTGACAAAACCCAGTCAGGCTTCTCCTAATATATACAGCTAAAAGCAGGATTGCTGGTAATCTATTTTTGTTCTCTGGAAGTGGATTATGATATTTTATACGGTATGGCAATAAAGCAGCAGAACAAGTGCCATGAGCTGGCTACGGCAGCCAGACATTTCAACCAGGTCTAAGTTCCTTCCACTGTATGAGGAGGCTGTTGTGAGAGTCTGTAAGTGCCCTCTGAAGTTCTGCATTTGATTTCTGCTGAACAAGGAGAGGAAAATATCTTGCTGTGCTGTTTTATGTGCCTGCAATGTTCTAATGAGGAAGTGAAGTCTAGGGGCAAGTAGGGCCTTCCTTAGCTGCCTAATCATTCCAGCATATTCTCAGCTTTGGAAAGGCAGGAAGGCAGTAGCTCAGAAAAACATTTGTGTGCCTCATTAAATAAGTGTCAGTTGGGTATGTAGGCTTTACCTTATCTCAACAGTGAGTAGGTACTAAAATTGTATCACATGGAATTAAAGTGTTTCAATGTTCACAGTGTTAGCGAACTTTTTGGATTCAGTGTAAACAAGCGCTTACATAATGGATCTAGAGACAGGTGTAGCATTGTATTTCTATTAGCAATATCAGTGAAGGCAATAAGCTTGTTCCTATGAAAAATATGTCTGCATTTGAAAAAGCAGATCCTTATATTTTAAATTTCTGTGACAGCAGCATGCCTGTTAAATTACCTGACTTTCTGTCACATCACTTACTTTTCCTAGACATATGTGATTTACATAGCTTTTGCATCCATATATTTTTATAGACATCTATTATTTTAAAATGAAAGAGATCTATGCCATAAGCAATTCACACTGTAAGGGTGAATGTTTTAAATTCAATACTTGTGCACATACGTACACATATACATACATGTATATATGTACATGACACATTGATTTATATACATATATGTTGTATCGTGGGGTTGAGCAATCTCCTCTTACCGCCCCTCCCCCCCCCCCCCCCCCCGACCACCAAAGCTACCCCTGTCAATCCTGAGGGACTGGATTTTAATATAAGGGGTCTCCCTGTCACCCCAGGAGAGGGCTGCCGAATGATTGGGCAAACGAAACAGCCCCCCCCCCTCCCCAAAGGGGACTGGACCCCTGCCTTGTCCTTCTGCCCCGGGTCACTCCCCCCGCCCTCTGGGATTGCCCGGGGTCGCTCTGGGTCGGCTCCCCCTCCCCGGGTAAAACCAGCGGCGCGCCGCATGGTCTGGATTCTGTTCGTGCTGGTTGCCATGTTCGGAGGCTCCTGCCGGAGTCAATAAAACTTTTCACAGAACCACAGTAGAATCGGTTTCTTTCTCCACCGATCGTCTAGCTTCTCTGCTAGCCTTGCAGGGATCTCCCTGCTCCAGCCGGTGCTACAGTTTCCAAGGTCTATCGCCGCTGCCCGGACCCCGGACTTGCCTCTTGTGGTGAGCCACGTGGCCACTGCCAAGGAAGGTATCTTGTGGAAAATAACCACAGAGCTGCCTTCCCCACGCAGCCACCACGGGGGACCTGGATCTTGGATACAGTAACACGGTGTTGTTACACATATACATCTCATACAGTATTTCAGATTTAGGTGTTTGTAAATTGTGTGTGTGTGTGTGTGTGTGTGTGTGTGTGTGTGTGTGTTGTATGTATAGAAAAATCTTACTTGTTTTATAATTGTATTAATACATAAAGTCATGGCTGAACTAGAGGCAAAATAGCTTATATTGTGAAAATAGATATGTGATGGAAAAGAATACAACCACACCCTGGACATTTCCTATTTCATCAGAGTATGGTAAGAAAATAGTTCTAGAATGCTGAACAGCCTGACAAGAACAGTACCATTTACATTTGAGTGTCTTAAAAGCAGTTTATGAATATTCACATCTTACAGGATTTCTCTCCCAAAGATCTCTTGGTTGTGCAGGGCCTTAATTCAAGATGGTTTCTGTCAAAGATAAAGAAAGATCTTGAAACCAGAACAATTGTTTCTCTCATTTAGTACAATATTAAACCACCTAAATTGGTGGGTTTCAGATGGAGGTACCTACTACTCATAAAGACCATGGGAATCAGTAGAAGAGATCAACCAAAGCTTGAAAATATTTAAAAATGTATCCCACCAGTAATGGCATCATGTTCATGAAGTGCTCATGGGAAAGTGTTTTAAAGAAGTGTGCCACTAAACCTCACCTAAACTTCTCCACAGATGTCCACTGCTAAATTAAGCATTGCCTTTTCTATACTAGAAGATGAACATCACCTTTCTAGATAACATGGCTGGCAAAGTGTATTTGACAATACAAAATACATTATAGAGGAATCCACAAATCAACAAACTTCAGCAAATTTGCTACTATGCAAGACATACTAGAAAAAAGTCTCAGAACTGCCTTGGCAAGGAGCAGGCCTTGCATTTGAATTAACCTCCCAAACACCACCTATTAATCTAATAATGCAAAATGGAAGCCCTCATTGATAAAATATTTCTGTCTATTGCATAATACTGAATGATAGTACATATAAAAAATTGTTAGATAATTACAGCATTTACACTTCCTTCCCATCTCTATTTAAACAATGGTTCCAGTATTAAACTCACAATCCAAAGCAGACCTCCCTATACCAACAAGCACACATTAGAATGAACCTTGCTGGCACAGCCAAAGTAAACTTCATGAATATAACATATTTAACACAATTGATGTCAGAGACCAAAAGAATTAATTTCCATGGGTTTTCTTCCTACTCTTTAAAATGTGATATATTACACTAAATATCACACATCCTCATGAGAATTACAGCATGGAACTCATCAACAGTTTTTCACTACAATGAACTGACACAGATAACAGATGACAGACAAAACACAGCAAAAGGTAGGAGAATAATTATGTCATTAAAAAACAGTCCATCTCTTGCACAGAGCGGGGATTAACAAGGGACCTCCAAGTCATGTTTGAAAAAACAATCCTGGGAACTACATTCTCAATGGAGACAGTAGCAACATTATTTTGAAAGCTGACAGTTTTCTTGTTGGTTCATCCTCTGTGCATTCGTTAGCAGCTGTTTTCTCAGCAGTGATTTAATTGATTAAAATAATTTTATTATACTAAAAGAAATACTTCCCACTTGTATTTAGTTTAGGTTTTCCTTCTTCTCAGTTCCCATTAATGGTGTCAGTCAAGTCAAAAACTTTGTTTCCTCCATTTCTATCAGTTGATCTAATTAAAGGTATCACCTTTTCTACAAACCTTGTCTAATTTACATCCCACAGTGTCAAAATCCATTGAAGGTCTGTCTCACCTGACTTGTGTGTCTGTTTAATCAGAATGTATACTGTTTAATCACAACAGTTAGAAATGTGTTCATAGAAATGGGTTGACTCGATGCTGTCATGATGCTCAGATGTAAACTGCTACATTGCTAATAGTATGGATCAGAAGCTATGCATTTTCACTTTGGTTTAAGAAAGTAAAATATTTTGAATATTTTTTTCTAGAAGTAGAAATAATTACACCTCTAGATGAAAGGGCACTTCTCAAAAGTGGAAAAGTGGTAAAGTAGTAAAGCCAAGCTCTCTGTTGAGTGCTTTTGCTCATTTGCAGGAATAGATAAGAGTTAAGAGAAAACTTTTTCATTTTGAGGCCTGGAAAGTCACTGTTTCCTTACTGATGTGGAATAATGCTGTAGAATATACCTGAATAATGATGTATAAAAATATTCTTTAGTGAAGGAAAACAGTAGATGAAACCTGTGAATTAAAACAGAAAAAAATTATTGTTTACATCTACCATGCCTTAGAATATAGGACAGATATAACTGAAAAAATACCTATTTTAGATTTTTAAAAAATACTGTGAAACCATTCTTGTCAAAGAATAATTAAAAATATCTATAAAATTTCTATATGGTTTTCAGTGATACTAGTGATGAAGTGCAATTTTTAATATTTTGTTTGTTCAAAGGGGAAGGGATAAAATACTTTAAAAAGGAGAACATTTTAGCACTTAGAACTATGTCATTTGTGTTGATTATGTGAGGAGAGAAAAGGCAAAAATTAAGTAGAAAAAGGAGAATTGAAGACTTCATAATGAAGAGAAATGGTGAAGACAAAATTATTCTTTTTTAATTGAACAGAAAACTGAATCTCCTGTGTAATGAAATAGACCTGCAATTGCTCTAACTGATTCTGAAAAAAGTAATTGTTTTCCCCAAAATTAAATAATTTTTTATCATGAACCATATTTTGCATCTGGAGAACAACTGAAAGGATTTTTTTAAACTCTCCTAAAACTGTTTCATGGTGGCTTTTCTAGAAATCAAAAACTCTATTCTTAAGGTACAATCTGTCAGTTTAGCTGGCCTAGAGAGAATAGTTCATCTCACTGGGCAGTTTGCATCTCCTTGCTTCAAAAGGTTTTACCTCGTGATTCCAAATACGGTAGTACATAAAAAATTCAATTTGAAATATCATTGAACTAACACTGAAGCCAAGAATTCACACATTGTTAGCATTTTTTTTTACATGACTGACATTACACAGAAGAAGACAAAGGAAGGGTAAAAAATTTATGTGTGCATACACACAACATTGCTGCTAAAGACTACTAAGAGGTTCGTATTGTCAGCATTAGCACCTTCTAAGAAAAATTAGTTGTCAAAATAGAGGTAAGTGATAAAATGTAAAATAAATGCAATTCATCCTACAATTACAGAAGTCTGGTTTTATTTAATCGTTGTGTGATGATGAGTCCTATAGAGCTAGCATAATTGATTTTCTGTAGGAAAGTATTCCAAATACTGGGAGCTGGTACAGCATTCTTTTAGGATTCCTATTTGGACACAAACATCCTCAACAGCATTAACTGTTACCCTTCTAGGATCCAAGAACTTAGCAAAGGCAGTCCAAAGCACAGGATTTTTGGATATGATTTACAGATATCAGTGTCCTCACACAGTATGGCTTCATTTTCATTCCTTTCTCTTTGTTTTCACCAGCACAAGATTTATATGGTGGCAGCAGCTGTCAAAACAGACCCTTAGGCTAAGAGACTGCAGCATAGCAGTGTTAAGGAGACTGTCCAGGAGCAAAGCAGTCCAAATCAGGCAAGAGTAAAAGTACCTTAACACCACCGTTTTGTCTTTTCTCCTCCATATGAAATGCTCCTCCACATCTCAAGCATTCCTCAGAATTCACCAACTCTCCCATGCTCACCAAGGAAGATAAATACAAACAAAAAGTCACAATAAAATGGTTAAAAATAACTCTAAAACATTCCTAGCCATTTCTAGAACACAGCATATAAAAAAATAGATTGTCCTGTTACCAAGGTTTTCTATTGGTACTTACATAATATTACAAAACTTAGTCACACAATATATTTACTTTCATCATATTGATTTTACTATTTGAGAAATAAAGCAACCAAATACAGAGAAAGCATTTTTGTATGGTGTATTTAGCCAGCATGTACTTTTGATTGTATTGAAGTTAGACTGAACAGAGTTTGTTTACTTATTTTCTCATTAAATATAGTAGATACACATTATGCATTTAGAAGTTAGAGCAACACGCTTTGAAGACTTAATTCAGTATAATTCAATGGCAATTAACACAGTTTTGTGTTAATTTAACCAGCATAAATGTGGTGTCATCCAGTTGTGAACTACATAAATTCAGAAAATGTCGCAGAAAGACATTTTGGCAAATTTCAATTATGGAATTCTTAAAATAAACTTCAGTACATACTTGTTAAAAAAAATTACTTATTGCCTCTTTGTGTCTTTCACAAAGGTGGTTATTGCTTCCACTAATTATTATTTAATATTTATATTGCAATCATGCCCAGAAGCCCCACTTCAAATCAATTTAAAGTCCACTGTTCAAGTCACTACCTGAGCATTTAATAAGCAGAAGTGGTTACCCCAGAGGCCTTTCAATCTATTTCCTGGAAAAGTGGAAACACGCAATCATAATGAACAACAGTAGTAAGAATAGGGTAAAGCAGCAATTAAACTCTGTTACTCAGAAGAAACTATGTAGTAATTGTTCAGACCACTTAATTCCTGCAAGGGACAAAAATACAGGTGACTATTTCACCAAATGTTCTTTAGATTTAGCTGCATGTTGTTTCAGTATTTACTAGTACTCCTGTTCAAATATAAAAATAGAAATTAAAATGAGAGTAGTTTTGGCTGGATGTCCAGCATGAAATTGGTTTATACAGGATTTGTGTAAACGTTCAGTGGGATCAGATGTATAGTCTCACTTGAAAGACTCATTATGTTACTCTCTATTTTGTACTTTGTGCACTTAATCTGTAATTATTTGGTAACTGGGATACCAACTCTGGGAATTAATATTGCTGGGGACTCTGCTGGAGCTGTAATCTAAATACTCTCTTGATATTTATAGCACTTTTAGATCCCCAGGATAACTCCTGGTATTTTCTTAATTTGTATAGACAGTTATATCTTGTCTGTGCAAAATGTCTTCAGTAGTTGTGCTCCAGCTAGCTGCAGTTTCAGCAGACTTTGGCTCGGTTTTTATTTTTGATGGCTAAAACTGTAAGTGAAACAGCACCTTACATTGCAACTAATGTTAACAACTATGAGAGTTCACCATCTGAGCAACAGCTACTATAAATTCTCACACCCATCTATTACTCTGCTGCATTAATAAATGAATTAGGCAATTTGCAGTAAACATTTCCAAAGAATATTTTCACATTAAAAAGTGCCTTGAAGAGTTCATGATGGAGGGCATCAGTTGCAGGGACCTATTCACGTTAATTATGATAAGGATACACTATTTGGTATTCGACAGGAATGATGAATAATTTGCAATAGATTAAAAAAAAGTTAGTACTTTTACTATAACCCCAGTGTAGGGCACCAGTGCAGGGCACTGTAGTAAGAAATCCTAAATCTGTTGTCAGTGGGGGTAAAGTTCTCTTTGGTCTTAGTCCAAGGCTGACTCATTTGAAGAAAATTGCTTTTCTGAACGCAAAGAAATAGACATGATTTAATGATTTGGGAAATATCTACATATACACATACAATTCTCTTTTTTATAAACTCTGATGAGTATGTTTGATTTAGTTTAATTATTTAAATTTAGGCACAGATGTAGTCCCCAAAGGAGGGCTGTGTGCTCTGTGAAGATGGAGAAAAGTAAAAAACAGTAAGTGAATATTACAGCAGAAATGCATGCTTATATTCTGTATCTGGGTACTTGAAAATACAATTCCCACATACAGGCATGAAGTTTAAAATAAGTATCAGTATTGTTAAACACAGAGACTTTTATAAAAATGTGATAATTTCTATGTCTTGTTGCTAAAGATTAAACCCTTAATGCAAAGCCTGATGTCGCTGTGACGTACAGGGGGACATACAGTAATACACACAAAACAGGTGTTCAGGTACTAAAAAAGGAAAGAATTTAAGTTTATTGAAATTTTAGTTATTTATAATTTTTAGGACACTGACCAGCGATTGGGTAATGAGGTATCTACCTCTCCAATCCTACTGGTCAGATGAGAATTTTTTTACATTATATCTTTAATAAAGGAATGTAAAGTATTTTGTTTATCTTATAATTTTGTGAGAACACTGACTCTATTCTACAGAAATAAATTAGAAGGTTTATTTTTAGAGACAACAGTCCTATAAGAAATTAAATGAAGCAAACAATGATTGTGAACAGGAAATATCAATTTGAGTTACTTCCAAGGACTGGTAGGGGTGTAAAGGACTTATCTAGTCATAAGTTAAAATCAGTGACAGGTCCATAGTAACATGACATACCATTTTCCTTGCTGTTCAATGGTTCATATGACATGGCATTTCTTAGCATTTTGCCAGTTTCTCATTAAATAGAATATCATCATAAAACACTACTCCATCTTAGTTGGTGGCAGTCCCAGTAGCATAGCCAGGGATTAAATTAGCATGAAAACAAAACTACCTCTGTCCTTAGATTTGGTCTCTGCTGGGCACAATTAAGGAGCATAAGGTGAACAGCGTGTAGAAATCCACCCTGCTGTCAGCTTCATGTGCTGTGTTGTGGCTGAGCAGAACTCTAGGCTCCAGGACTGTTAAAATGACATATTGCATACACAATAGGTTATTAAATACCATTTCAAACAATCCAGGAAATTAAACAGAAACTGTTTCTGTTGGGATCACGCTGTACTATTGCAATTCAAACCCAAGCGATACCAAAGCGGTGTGACCTATGCACTGCCTGCTTTTCAAATATGTATTTGTACATGACTCTGTCAGTCAATATGCATTTTCAGTACCATTGTATTGCACTGACAGTGTTGAAACACTTGGCAGAGAAAGTACAGCAATGTTCCAGGGTTTGCGTGAAACATTGTGACAGTATGTACGGCATTATTTTAACTGTTGTTCGTATCCAAGTGTAATGTAGCATACCCCAACACCAAAGCGTGGGTGGAGGCTGTCAGTTTTTCCCTTGGGTGTGTTCGTTCCCTCAGACCCTTGTTAACTCCGAGTCAGGCAGCACAAGGTGCGGGAGCAGAGTTGGGATGGCCACGGAGGCGCAATGGCCAGCGCCTGATGGCGTGAGCCGGCGCCCCAGCTACTTCTACAGAGGATGTGCAACCGTTTAAAATAGGAAGCTGACCTGCTAACAAGAAAGCTTCTGTCATTCAGGACTGAATTTGCCTGTGCGGCTGACGCTCCCCTGCAGTAAACAAACTAGGACAGGCCCCACGCCGGGCAGCCACAGGAGAAACCATTCGCCGGCGCCACTCCCTCCTCCCGCGGCTCGCGCCTGCCCCAACCCGCGCCGGCGCCCCCGCCCCGGCCTCGCCCCGTTCCTGCACAGCCCGCCCCCAGCGGGCCCCATTGGCCACAGCGGCCGTCCCTCACGGCCTTCCCCCCGCTCGGCCTCCGCCCGGCGCTGTCCGCTCGGCCCTCCTCCCGCCCTGCATAGCCAGTGCAGGCGTGCCCGCCGCGCCTGTATGCTCCTGCTGCTGACTGATCCTGATCCCGCTCCTGCTTGACGGCCTCCGCCAGGTCCCGGCCCGGGCCCTGCTCCCGCTCCGCCCCCCGTGCCGCTGGAGTGCCTCCCCCGCCTGGCCAGCGGTGCCCGGCGCCGGCAGCAGCAGGGGCGCGGCGGCTTAGCCCGCGGCCACCTCCTCTTTCCCCCTCCGCGTGTCTGACCGGGGCGCTCGTTCCCCCTCCCCACAGCTCTGACGCCTCCCGGGCCCCCCGCTGTCGAGGCCGGGGAGGGGGGCGGGAGGCTGAAGGCGCTGGAGAAGGGGGAAGTGTTCAAGAGGAGGCGGGGAGCGAGGGCGGCGGCGGCCAGGTGAGGCAGGCGGCCATCCCGTTTCCCCTCAGCCTTAGGCGGTGGCGGCCGCGCTCGGGCAGCACGTACCCCGGGTGCGGAGCCTGGGGGGGGAGCGGCGGTACCCATCGCGCCGGCGGGGCGGGCGGGCCGGCGCGCGAGGGGCGGTGGCGGGCGGGTCGGTCCAGGCCGGGGCGCGCTGGGTGGTTGGGGGGCGCTGCTGTGTCGCCGCCGGGCGGGGCAGGCGCGGCGCGGGGCCGCCCGCGGGGCAGACCACGGCGAAGGCCGGGAGGAGGCCGGCTGCTCTGTTGCCCTCTCCCCGCGCACACAAACTCCCCCGTCCTCGGCGAAAGCTGCTAACTTCCTTCTCCTCCCCCCGTTCTCTGCCCGCTTCCTCCCTGAAGAAGGAAATCGATTGGATTTAACTCGGGGTTGGAAGAAACTCCTGCCTGCTGAATCTGGTTTAGACGTCCAACAGCTAAGGTAAATAGGGAAGGCTTGGGGTCATCAGCAACAAAAACAACAGAAAAATCCTTCCTCTGGGAAGGGGGTGGAGAAAAAAAACATGCTTCGTTTTATATCCTGTTTTAGGCCTTTATATTTTTTCTGTTTTCCGTCTTGGCCTGCACACTTTAGCTGTTCATTGTGTTTCTCCCTGTCTCGCCTGAACGTGTGAACCGAGACGCTGCTTTCATGGAGGCAGGGAAAGAGTCTGTGAGACCGAAAGTTTTTAATCTCATCGGACACAGAAGTTTCTTTGTTCGGACCGAGAAGGCACTGAGCTGAAGCTGGTCGACTGCGTAACTCCTGCTTCAGCTCCCTCCCTTCCAGAACGTTTGGTAACTCTGCGACTACAATTAACTTACCGGGAAATGAGAAAGTCATGGAGGAGGTAGTATCTTTTATTTAATAGAAAGATCTTGAGGCTTCATACTTATGTCTGCCTTGTTTTCTGGAATATCAGTCAGTGTCTGGCCGGACTTCTTCAGGATTGCTGTTGAGTTTCTTTTTAAAAATATGCTCTCCTGGTCATCTGTAAATGTCGCAGTTTTTCCACCTTCGATTACTGCAGTCACCCGTCTTCCCCTTTACACCCTTATGTTCTCAAAGTGACCAGTTCGACTCCTTGTTTTTCAGCTTGTATAGCGTAGGTCTGTCCTGCATTTTGTTTGATCCTTGCAAAGTTCATCTTAAGAACGTTCAATTAAAAGAAAATACAGAACAAAACCAAAGCAGGTAGCCAGTTTTCTGACTTCTTTAAAATGCATGCAATTGAAGCTGTTAATGTAGCCTTGTTTGATTTTGATGACCACTTTCTCCTTTCTAATTTCTGAAAGAACTAGTTTTTGAAGCTGTTGAAAGGGAAGCTAAATGTGAAGTTTTAGTGTAAGATTTTGTACCTCTGGTACGTGTTATGCCAACTAACTAGATGCGTGTTTGTTTCACATGCGACAAAGAGACAACTACATGCTATTTATTTCGTGAAGGCAAGGAGTTCCTCGTATTGTGAATGTTTAGAATGAGGTAGAAGCCATAGCTCTGGAATGTTTGTCAAAGTCAGAAGCAGCATGTTTGTCAGATAGGCTGTGTGTTAGTCAGTCTTGCCAGTGTCGGACATGTATCGGTATTTAGAGTCGTGGACAAAGTAATTTCTGTGCAAAATTTTTAACACTCCTACATACGTAGTTCTTTAACATCGTGGAGTAATTTCGTGCTTTAAGAAAAAATAATCCAACTCTATCTGTTTGATATACTGTAAGGAAAAATGTTAACATACAAATGCGTAAGGTGGTTTCAGTGGCTGATAACAAATAAAGGACTTGACTTGCAATTTATAGACTTACCTTTCCAGGCAGTAGTAAGGGTAGTTCTTAGGCATCAAAAAGATACGGACAAAGTAAATGACAGTGAACTTTTCTTTCCATATGTGGCTGATGCTTGGCAGAAAGCCTGAATAGAATAATTCTAAAAAAAAAAAAAATAATTATTTTTTTATATATTTATATAGAATTTAGAAAAAAATTTAAAAAAAAAGTGAAAAAAAGGTTTTTTGCAAAGGATTTTACAAATCCCTTTCCAGAGCAGTGTTTCAGTCCCAATAATGACTTGAGATTCTTGAGGGGAGGGTGAGGAGTTGTAGCCATGCTTGACAAATTTAATTGTAAACCAGTATGTTCATAATCAAGACAATTTTGTTTCTTTTCAGGCCTTTTGTGTTTCTCATGATGCACTTGATATTTTTCAATGCCATGTAGAAGAATAGTTCCTTGTAGTGGAGGTACAACTTTTACGCTAGTGTTTTGTCGCCATGGTAGCTATGGATAAGGCCCTTTTTAAATGATGAAAGTGTAATTCAGTACTGCTTACAGCTCATGGTTATATCATTGAATGCCATTCATGTCATTAACATAGTTTGGGAGTAACGTGAAGGGATGTATTCTTTCTCGAGATGAATGATTGCAACTAAAAATCAGTCTGACATTGATATTCTTATTACGAACAAAATTATTTAACCTTACACATGATAGCTAATTTGCTTGAAACAGCACTTTTATAGCTATGTGTAGATGGCTTAGGGAAATGTTCTTTTGACCTGTCTGGTTCTTACTCATGAATTAAATTAAGATCGAGTAAACATTGCGAATTTTAAGAGATATGTTTGCAATGAAAGAGCTGGAAGTTGCAGTATATTGCCCACTATGGAATGTGATTATCATTAAGATGATTATTAGATTACTAAAATATGGATAGATCTCTCTTTTGCATAAGCTGCACAGTAGATGATGCTTAGTGCAAACATAAAGCTCTAGGGTATCAGTTTGCGCATTACATTCATATAGAGTGGATGAGGGGGCTCTGTGGAGAAAATATTAATGATTGATAGTTTCTTTAGCATATAAAGCTGGTGGTCTCAGAAAACAGTGTTACGATTTGTTCTCATTGGAATTTGTTGAGAGTCTGTAGTCCCAGGCATTAAGAGCCATGCTTGGAAGATCAAAGCTAAGGAAAGGCTTGCACATGTGTAACATACATTATACCTCACATGTTAGCAATAGGTTCCAGAAATAGAAGAGGATGGGAGCAAATTCCTCAACTTTGCTTTCCTGTAGGGCTGTAATGAATCACTGTCTGTCTGCTCTGTGTTCTTGTTTTGTTTTTGTCCTTCCTGCTCCTAAGCAAAAAGGAAAATCTCTTTGGGAAAACATTGCGTAAAGATCAAATAGTTGATATGTCATATCTTCAGCAGATTCTCCCTGTAGAATAACCTACTACTACTGAAGAAGTCACTGACATTTAATCCACATAGAGGAATTAGAAATCTAACCTTTTCCAAATGAGTTACTAGTTGAGTTGATGGAAGTTACTCATATGGATATGAAAATAGTAGACAGTATTCCTATGTGAGCATGCAAATGTTTACAGTGACATTTGGAATAGATGGTTAAATGAAGATTATCTGGAAGATGGAGATTTATAAAATTGCTGTTTTACCGTGTCACTTTTGAGTAAGTACGGTAATGTGTCAAAGAACACTTTTCATAGCCAAAAGAAAACACTGGAGATAGTTTGAGTAGTAAATAGTCTGTATAACCATGAGTGTGGGATTTTTTTTAGGATTTTTTTGTTATAAAAAGCTTACTTCACTGAAATGCAGCTTTCACGTTTGATGTTGAGTCAAATCTTAGAAATGTAAGATTTCAAAGTAAGTATGCTGATTTAGGAGAGATTTGTGTATCTCCTGTCTAATTAAAATAAAAAAAATTGTTATGCTGCAATCAATAGTATTTTTCTTATATAGTAATCTCAGGATAATTGGGCTTTTTCTGCTGCCTTGCCTTCATTGTTGCCAGATGAAAAATTGTTTGCACCTGATTGGGTAATACAATGCTTATTCTTCAAAAACCACTAGCCTATGGAACTGCACAATGCTTATTCTTTATGAGGAACTGGAAAGCAACTAGCCCTGTTGTGCCAGCTTTTAACAGTTCCCAAGCAGTCAGCTATGACTTTGGGGCTGCTGACCACCAGGGACCACCAAAGAGACCCCCAGGACAGAAGAACGCATGTGGAAAGGGGACGGAAAATATCTTAGTGATTTTGGGGAAATGGTTGTCATATGTGTGCTGATTCCAGAAAATCAATGAGTGTGTATGTAAAATAGAGTATATAATCAGGACCTTTTTCTGTACTTACCATGCATGGTATTTTGGAGGAGATACTCTCTCGTGCATCCATCCACATAAAGAATGCCTGCTTCTTAATGCTACATTGGTGGTAAGGAGGGGTTTTTTTTGTTAACCAATTTTTGGTGACCTAGATGAGACCTAGTCCTTAACTTCAATGGATTCGAAGGAACGTCATTAGTCACCACCTCTTTTTAAGATATTTTTCCTCTGATGCTTAAATTTTAGTATAGGTGTTTGAATTACTACTCTTTGTACTTTCCCTAAAGGGGATACAGAAGCTTGATATTTCAACACTAGGTTGTAATTCCACCTTCAAAAATACATTATGACTCTGCATAATTGAGAAATAAAACTGAACGAACCTCTTTCTTTGGTCTAAATGAAATCCAATTGAAGTGTACTTATGTTGAAGAACATCAGCATTGCAGCTGCCCTGCCTAGAGTAAAAACTTATAGTTAAAAGTTTAAAAGCAAAGGTTTTAAGTTAAAAAGTAGATAGTTTTCTTTTTGTTCTTGGAGGGAATTAGATACTTGACACTAAGTGATCACTATGCATAAGAACAAACATTGATGATTAAGCATAGCCTGAGGACAATCTGAACAATCTTGGCTGCTGTGGAGGTACTGGTAGTTGTAATAATGTCAGAAGGTAACCGAGTCTTAAAAGGCTCAATCTTAGTAGATAAGATGGTTTGTATAGGTTGGGGTATAATTGTCTTGCTGTGAGCTAGTAGTGCTCAAGGGCTACTTCGTGTAACAGTTGTCTGAGGCCACCTTTAGGAATGAAGGAAGCTCAGATGTGAAGTATTAGTAAAAGCTACAAATACTTGAAGTGAAACATTTATAATTTAAGTATTAATTTGGAATGGGCGATATTTTCCTGCAAAGTGACCAGGGCTTTCTTCCCTCACTGGTGAAAGCTCTGATCCCAATAAATAAATAAATTCAAAATATTTGAAGTTCTGGTATTCTGTTAAAGGTAGATGCAGAAGGATGGAAGGATGATCTTGTTCTTTTGAAGTCATGTGCTTTGAGTTTTACTGTGGCCTTTGGAGTCTTCTCACCAGTTTTCAACTCTTAAGTTGGAATAAGAAGTTCGTGTAGCAACTGCGTAAGGGTTTCCATCTTCCCAGACAGTTATAGAAGTTTCTTGTTCTTCCTTTGTCTCTTTCCTATGATGTGGAGTATGTGATTAGTATATATGTAGAAATTATTTCTTCATAATTCTTTCCCCTCCTTGTCCCTGGAGTTTTTGGGTACATATCTTCCAAAACTTCCAAATTTTAAGAAGCAGAAGAGAGGGCATAGGTGCTTTGAGCTACAGTGCATTTACAGAAACATCTGAAATGCAGTGCCAGTTGATTGAATGTCATTCACAGGTTTGTTCATCCAGAATGACTGTAGATATCATTGTAAGTGTTTGAATGCTAGGAAGTGTTTCCAGGGTTGTCTAGAAGACTTCTGATAAACTGCTAAGGTTTGAGAGCTGCTTCTTTTTCCCCATGTGGCTGTTGTCTTCCTGGCATTAATTTACCAGATGGGGAAAATAATGTTTTAGAAGATCAATCCATTTATCAGTAATTTGATCAAGTTACTGCAGGTCTTTTGTCTTACAGGTAACCCTGAAAATTACATAGATTTTTTTGTATTTGAAACTGGGTATTGGAGAACATTTATTATTGGGAATTACAGGGGTTTTTTTGTCTGTGGAAAAATATTACTTAAATCTATGTGCTTATCCATGCTCATGGTTAAAACAATAAAAAGCTTGGCTGCAGTAGTATTTACAAGACTGAGGCCTGTATTTTCAGTAAAATTAAACTAAAAGGTGTGTCAGCAGAGCAGTCTAAATATTTCGTGACTTAAATGCTTTGTAAATGCTTGCTTTCCATGATTATGCTACTGAGTGTGATATTTAGATGTTTAATTTACTTAAATTCCACTTTGGCCTTTGAGGTGGGTCTGCTTGAAGGAGGATCTGTGAACATGCAGACAGCAGATAATGTTCACTGATGCTCTGCTGCTGGTATGTTAGCTTGCTGTGGCATGTTAGTCTGTGGTGGCCTGGAATGCGAGGTTGGTAGTTAGCTCCTTTTAGGAGAACATACTCATTTTGGGTTACTTTTGGGTACACTTTGGGTCACAAAATCATATGTGGTGCTAACCCTGGAGCTCTATTGGTTATTTAATTTCTGAGCTGCTCTATATTTTTGGGGGATTGGTAGTAAAATTCATCACTGAGGGAGAAAATTAAAAAGTTCACTTCTTCCTGGTTCATACCTGTTCAGTCTTTATACCATTTATGTCTGCTATGCTGTAGTAAACTTTCACAGGGTGATTTATTCCAAGTAATTAATGAGTTCTTTAAACCTCTTTGAGGAGTTACAGACAAAGAGAATAACAGAGTTACAGACAAAGGGAATTGAGTGTGCAGTGCTGGAAAACAATATTTGGAACAATTGACAAAAGTCACTGTTGTTGGTTCACATATGGATGTTGGGAAAACTGTTTGAAAAAAGGTAACAAATGGTAAGGACTCCAGGTAAGAAGAGGTGAAGAAGGATGGAAATGGACATGTTTAACCATCTTCTCAGAACATGATGAGGAGGAAGAATTAGTTGGAACCCAGAATTTGTCAACCCATCTGGCTCTGGTCCTGATGGATAAGATGAAAAACATTGATATGGGGGGGAAAAAAACCTTCAGAGCTTCACTATTTTGCTATAATACTGTTTATCTGTAGTGCAACTTATTTGTGTTTTTTAGGAGAATGTTGTTTTCCTGAACAATGTTTTTTGAGGGTGTGGGCTTTCTGTGGCTATTAGACAATCCTTCCAGTGTGTTATTTTTGATTTAGATGTTACGTCTTTATGTCTGATACTAGATATTTCATCTAACTAAATGAAAATGTAAGTAATACAAGTACTAGAAAAGCAAGATGAAATAGATTTTAATTGACTTGAAGTAAATTTACTCTTTCATTTGTATTTCTCTGAGTGAGTTCATCAGTTTTTCAGGGAGCATTTATGTTGTTTTGCTTCACTGAAAGAAAACAGAAGAAATGCTGAGGATCCTGACATTTTTCTGTGGTTTTGAAATTCTGTTCTTAACTAGAAAGACAGTAAAGCAGGCAAACATTTCTGTGGGATTGTTCTGTGGGAAGTTGTGGGATCTGTTGGAGATGTAATGTCAACATTTTAGATGTCCTGTAGTCTTTTGTGACATCAGTTACTGAATTGGTTTTGCAGCAGTGGGTGGTGACATATCAAGGGAAAGATTATGGGCTTATCAATGGAGCAGATTAGAAGAAAGTGATACAGAGTGGGAGAGAAACATGTTGTTAATCAATATTTTTCTCTTATCTTCTTTCTTTGCTTTCCCCTTTATGTAAACTAACCAATGAAGAACCAACAAATTGTTCCTTAACCTTTTAAAAACAGTACTTTCACTCATCTGTGGGCTGAGTCACTACTTATTTCCACTGAATTTAAATATATATTTGCTTGTTTTAGATTTAGCTCACACATCCTTCCACTGATGTTAAATCGTGATCAAATTTTTAATTTCAGCTTCAGAGCATGAAGTATCTGCAGAGGAGTAACTTTCCCTCAAAATCAGAATGCTATTCATTTCCCCAGTTTCATATTAACTTGATTTTAATCCTTGGGAAGTCTGAAGTACACATTGGACATTCAAATTAATTAAAGTTGCAGCTATGAAATTCTCTGCAATTCCTGCACTGTGCTCTTCAGTCACTTTTTCCTAGTCTGAGAAGAGAGGGCGACATGTTAATAGCAAATCAGCAAGGCACTGTCCCACTTTTTACCTCAGCAGTGTCAGTGTGGTATTGTACCTCTATTTTTATCACATGCTGGAAAGCACAGGGTGTCAGAAGTTAAGTAACAATTTAAGTTGGGTTATTAAAACAACTTTGGGTTGTTAAAACAAAAAAATTATTTTTGAGGCTCTAATTAGCATTTTGATGCGAAAGAAGACTCTTTAGTTCTTCTTAAGTCTCCTGTGAGGTGAAAAACTTGATTTTGACTTCCGATAGTGAATTATTACCCCTATTGATAACAACACTTTTAAGAGAAAGTGTACTTAAAAATAATTGTCTAAATTCTAACTTATTCTTAAAAGTTTTATTGTAAGCAGCACACTCTTGTTCTTCCCTATCTGAAGAGGCAAAAATAACTTTAGAAACCATTCAAGAGTAGCCTTCTGCTAATTTTTTTGTATCACTTGCTTATGTGATCTGCAAAATGCCTGATAGAGTAAAATAAAAATAACATAACAGCTCTTTCCTTTAATCATCATCCATTCACTTAGAGGAACACAACACTAAGTGAAGGAAAAAATAATTTTGTACAAAAATACTAACTTAAATGTTTCATTACTGTTGGGAGTGAAAAGAGATTATAAGCTGGCAAAAATGAAATGCATATTGTGAGAAAAAAGCTGAGTACATAGAGGACAAGAATAACCATGCTTACCCACATGGAAGATGTGAAGATGTTGTCGTAATTAGAAAGAATCCCAGCCAATGCAGAGAGGAAAACTCTTCTGCATCATTGTTGTGAACATCTAATTGGAATGTGTTGGGATCTATGTATCAGCTGTAAAATTAATGTAAAGGAAAACAGTAGACAGGTAAGTAGCTTCAGCGGTTCCTTTATATGTCCAGGACAGTAACTCTTAAAACTGCTGAGAATAATGTTGAGGTTATATGTATCATTGATAAGGAGAATAGAAACTCAGTAGTTAGAAGGGGCCTGGGAAATATGTACTTACTCTATCAGAGGACAATATGTTAAGATATATGAGTTCCTGTTATTCTTACACAACGCTTATCCAGCAGATAGACCTTGGTTAGTGGTCTAAGCCTTGACCATACAATAGGTTGATGTATGAGTTCCTGTTGTTCTGGCACAATACTTACTCAACAGATGGACCTTGGTTAATGTAAGCTTTGACCATAGAAGGAGGTATTGCTTAACTGCAAGATGATAAGGAATGACTACGCAGGCTCGAGGAGAGAAGGGTCAACTAACGGGCAACTAAGGAAGACTATGGACGACCACCAGAGTACTCCAGACGACCACCCTAGTGAACTACTGCGGCTGCGCGAACCTAATTTACATATGTAAACAGATTCCCGGAAAGTACATACATATGTAACATGATTCCGGGAAAACCAATGAATATGTAATAGTAAGAACAATAAATGTAGGAAAGAAAAAGTAGCAGGCGCGCATGTTTAGAGGAGTGATCCCCCGTGCGCCCGGCGCTGTAATAAAGATTATCTTTACCGTCAGTTCGTGTCTGTCTTGGACTCATCATAATTATCATATAAACTAGAGAGACAAGATGCTTAGAGTCTGGAATATACAGCCTTTTTCTGTTTTGGGTTTTGAACCTTTGCTTTTTTTAAAAATAGCAGCTACTCGTTGTAGCCATTCCTTATTGTAGTGAAAAACGTGTATTAAGGTAAAACTATTTTTAAAGCTGCATTAGGAATAAAGGCTTCTGCATTTTATACTAAACATTTAAGAACAAAAACCAAACAGGCTTGTTGAAGTGGTTAACACTTAGAAGTGTTCTTTAAAGGAGGAGGAATTAATTATAAAGTAAAATGGAAGTCCAGTTCTATATACTATTTCTCTTCAAGTAGTAACTTGCATTAGAGCACTTCACAGTCTTTTTAAGTGCTGGAGTACATGTTTATTTGTGGTTTTTGGTAGGATACAGTTTTTTGAAATCTGCCAAATTCAAAGTGGGAAATGAATATACATACCGACACGTGCTTCCTTTGAGCTCTGATCTATGAATGTGTTTCCATTTGTCTTCCTGTTACCATAGATTGAATTTTGTAACCTGTCTGGATTTTTTTTTCTCGGCAGTTACTAGCTAGAGGGTTTTGAGTGTGGTTCTTTTTCCCCTCCTGTGTACCCAACATCTGCTTTGTATCTCAGGTGGTCTGTGTCTGCTGTCTTATTCTGACCTCTGATGTCTGATCCAGCCTAGCTTTAGGTAGAAATTCTGGCAGTTGCATTTTTGAGAGAGAGCACATGTTAAGGCAGGGGGCATCAGGGGCTGTGGGTTTTTTATGTGTAGGCCATACAATTTAGTAAGCGTTGAAATAACCGGTAATCTTCTGATAAGAAACAGTTTCATTTTTAATATTTTTCCCCTTTCTGGTTTCTATGCTGAACTGTTTTGTGTTGCAGATCACCTGAGTTTATTTGCAGGCAATTATGTGCAGAGTCTGATTAATAGATGAGAGCTTTTCTTTTAAATACTGCATACTTACAGCAGTGCAGCTCGCTTGTCAAAAACCTTTGGTGTCTGCTGCAGATGGCTGCATAGTCTTAAGGAGTAGCTTCCTGGCTGCTTTGTGCATGAAGTGCCAAACACTGAGAGGCATTCTGGAATGCCAAAATACATTCAATCCATTCAGGAAGCAACATATGTCAAGTGAATAAAAGTGCCATATTCATGTGAAAGAGAATGTGGTAATTATGTTTTTCAAACCTATTTTATTTCCTAAGTTAAGGGCTTAAAAAGGGCTTTTTTGTATTGAGGGTGGTGTTAAATACCAATTGCTGACTTATACTGTTAGAATTATCTCTACTGTTTTTTCCCCATCCCTTGCTTTTACTTTGTTTTACATATACCATAGATGGAAGTTGGAACTAGGAGTCTTTCAATAAGAATGAAGGAATAGGAAAATGATAATTATGTTTTCTGCAGATATCTAGGCCTGTGCACAGTATTCTGGTTTTTGGTGTGTGATTTGATTTTTTCTTTTGGTTCATTGGAGATTTTGGTTTTATTTTGTTGGGTTTTTTAAAGGCTAGTAGTGTATGTGTTTCTTTACAACACTGAGAGAAGTATGTAATTGCTTGATACTGCAGGTAGGAAACCATGGTTGATAAAAATAAGCAGTGAAGGATTTTGCTTTTGCTCAGTGTCTGATTCCAACAAGTTCTCAAGACAAGGAGTAAGAACATTTACAACTAATAGCTCCAAATATTGTAGCGTTACTTTATTATAAAGACATAAGTCCAAGGCCAGACATTTTGTTGCTTATTCCATGTTGGCACAGTAGGTGGTATTCACTTTAATTTCTCCTACTTAGCAGGCAAAGGTATTAAAAAGTATATAGACTGAAAAATACATGTTTCTCTAAAAGCTGTAATTTAATCTGACTAGTTTCTAACTAATATATTGCATAATTTTTGCTGAGTTGAAATAATTTAAAAATCTCTTTAAGCCAGAGGAATAAAGGATGCATCTTTTTACAGCAATTTGGCTTGTTCTTTCTGAATATATTTTTTTTCTTGTTTTTCTTTCTATTCAATCCCTATGATTAGAAATGGAGTTAAAAATTAACTTCAGTAAATTAACTTACATAACATCCTAGTTGCTGTTCAGTCTTGTGTAAGAAATGAGAGGTCCTTAAAAGAGAAGAGAGGAGGCAAGTATTTTACTTCCATAGCTGTGGAAGGCACAGATTTATTTTAAAAAAAGCATTTAGTAATAAAGTAGCTTCATGTGAAGCAGAGTCTGTAGCAGGGGCCATAACTGCTGTGATTTCTGTAGTTGCGGTGATTCTAAGAGATCAGTTGTAAAACAGGGTTGGAAGCATAATATATTCGTGTCTCTTGAATTGAAAAAGCTGCAGTGTTTGTTTTCTGATTTAAATTCAACTCCTTGAGATTTTTAGCTGTCCCATGGTAATAGTACATACTGCCATTTAAAGATTTGCTTGTCTGCTGAGAGATGAGTCAAATTCTGGAGTTGCCTGTTTGTATCTTGGTCCCAGTCAGTTGGGTTATTTTTTCTTTGTATTTATTCTGTCAGTTCAGCTGCCTTCCCTGATTGTGA
Organism: Sitta carolinensis; assembly: GCA_032173965.1. Lineage (NCBI taxonomy): Eukaryota > Metazoa > Chordata > Aves > Passeriformes > Sittidae > Sitta > Sitta carolinensis. Next base: position 24,257,081 of record CM063313.1, on the reverse strand, counting down.
TGTGTGTTAGTTTGATTCGTCTTAGCCTTCTTTGGGATAGTTATGAAAAAATCTATAGACATATGTTCAGGTAGACATGAGCTTTCCTCCTCAGCCTTTTTTCTTTGAGGTGTGGTGTTTATCTTCATCCTAGTCACCAAATTTTGTGTTTCATGAAGGAGTAGTGGTCCTGCTAGCCACAGAGAGGCCTGACCTGTTCAAGCATAGTTAATTCCAGTGTTTCTGCTTGTCTCCCAGCTGTCAGTGGCTACAGGAGTGGTCTGTAGCTATTGAATTGTAGGAAGTACCAGAAGTAGTAACACAAGGAAATGTTTTCCCATGTCTGTGTTTTCCTTTTGTTCTTTAGTGTATCTGAAATGTACTTCAGGTGTACAGGCAAGTATCTATGGGTGTCCCTCACCTCCTGCACCTTATACCTATTGGTTAATTCTATTGAGTCAGCCCTGGTTTGCTGACATTTTCAGTGTGAAATCTTACTTGAAAGTTAAATCTTACTTGAACTTTTTCCCTTGTCATCATGAGTAGCAGGAATTGATTTTCAAACAGACTTGGAAGTTAGTTCACACACCGGTGTTCAAGTTGGACTTGCTACCATCATAGTGTTAATGCAGATGTCCAGAAAGAATAAGCTTGATACAAAATTTGGGTTTTCCCTTTGGGAACATGTAAATGTTTGTCCTGGTTTGATGCTTAATTGTATCCCCATTCTTCCATTTAACTCAGAAATAAATTCCGCACCTTTAAAACTAGATCTGAGAGGAGAGGCAGTTGTTTTCAAAACATAAAGATAAGAGTTTTCAGCTTTCCTGGACACACGACGAGTGTTGTCTGCAGAGCGGACGGTGGGAGAGAGCTCTCCTTTGCTTTTTGTTAGTTTGTGGCTAGCTGAAACAGAGAAGTTGTCTGGACTGTGAAACCTGCTCTGGATTAACCCCCAGCAGAGCACCAGGAGCTCACCTCTGTGTCCCCCAGGCCTGGCCTGGGCCCGGCATTTCCCAGTGCCAGGGACTGACACAGACTGAGTGAGCCGAGCTACAACGCACGGAAGAGACTGAATTCATCATCTCTTTGGAGCGGCAAAGGTTTTGTTGTTTAGGATTGTTTATTTGTTGTGCAGGGGAGTGCTTTGCCTGTTAAATAAACACATTTTTTTCCACTTTCCTCTAAGGAAAATTTTTTTCCTGAACCAGCTGGGGGAGGGACCATTTGGATTTGCTTTCTAGGGGGACCCAGTCCGAGGTTTCTTCCCAAATTTACCTCGGACCAGGACAGTGTTGCAGATTGCAGTGCACTTGAAAGAGTTATAAGTGTGTTGTCTTTTCTCACTCTTTATCCGACTGCAACTGTCATCAAAACTCTTGGTTCTGATGGTTTTAATAGCCAAATAATGCTATGGAATCTACAGTGGTTTTTTCCCCCTCCTTGGCATTTATTCCAAAATTTTTTGCAATGATCTTTTATGCTGTTGGTTGTAAATACCTATTTTATACTTCTCCTTTAACCAGTTGAGCTTTATCTTTGGTTGTTTTCTTTCTTTTTTAGGTACTTTGTAATTTAATTTTACTCTGTGTTTTAATTAAGCACTATGTATAACTGTTGTGACTTGTAAAATCATACTGACTATTATGTTTTGTTTCATGCCTTTCTTGGGATTTCTTCCTGGATATGTCCATTCTCCTTAGGCTAAGACTTTGGTAGTGTTGATTTGAGAGCAGACAGCAGACAATATCATGGAAGAACTCTTTTTCATGAAAAAAACCTGGTTTTATTTCTTCTTATCAAGATTTACTGTTAAGTCTGTTTTTGAGGTGCATGGTGTGGGTGGCTCTAAGTTAATCAGTTAATGGGGGGGCTCTAGAAGAGGAATTTCGATGAGAAGTCTGGGTGCAGTGTAGAGACTGGTTTCATCCTTGCCAATTACTAGCCTTGCTTTACGTCCAAGCATCTGAAGGTTAATAGAAAATGTCTTATTTCATAGAATTGATTTAGTACCAGTCACCTTTACTGTCAAGATTGGAAATAGGTTGCATTCTGCTCTAAGTCATGGATATGATGGGCTATAAAATGTCAACTTTCTGATGCTCTAGGAAGCTTGAACTGCATTTTGTGTACCTTCACTATATTTTAAGAACAGTGGAACACTTGGAAGATACATCTACATCAGTGGCACTGTTGTGTATATAAATAACAATTTTTATAAATCTATTCAGTGTATCTATTTATGGTTTGAATTACAAGTTGATATTAATTTAATATTCTTCTAAATATTTTTTAACCTTAATATTATGCTAAAGTGAACATCTTTCTGTCAGTAGTGCTTCTTAAGAAAACACCTCCTTGTATTGGCCACTTTAGAATTTATAAAGGGTTTTTGCTTTTTTTAAAAGAAAGCGTATGTAAATTTTGAACTTACCATGTTGGGGATAATGGTCTGTATACTTTTCTGTGCTTTATTCTCATTCCCTCAAGTCTTTTGTAAATTTAAAGCATTGTTTTGTAGGCAAGTAATTGACTTTTTGTTGCAAAAATATGCACAGTACTTGCTGAGCAACAGTGTCTTGAAGTTCAGGCCACATCCTGTGAATATTTCTTTCAGTTTCGTAGAGTAAAACCTGCTGGTATGGTTAGTGTCTGGACCAAACTGTTCACTGGATTCACAGGGCATCCTTGCATCTTCTTGGCTGCCTGGAGATACTTATCATGGTTATTTTTTTTTTTTTAATTCCTCTGTCCTGCCCCCTCCTCCAAAACTATGAATCCAAGGCAGACTAAATTATAGATATGACACATATGACTGAATTTTGCCATCAACATATGCTATCATGAGCATTAAAATATGCTTGTATATGTTGATACATCTTTTTTGTACTAAAAGAGAAGCACGAGTAATAATGAAATTACCACCTTTGCTTTAAAGGAGTTTTAATTTATAAAGGCTGTGACTAAATGTCTAGTCTTACATTCTGCTGCATCTGCTCTGCACACTTCCTCTTTGCTTCCGGTGTGGTTCGTTGCGTCAGAAAGAAAACAAGGTATTGAAAGTGAAGACAAGGTATTGAAGGTGGAGATGTGGTTCTGAAGGTCAATGAACAAACTGATCTAAATGGAAAAAATGTCTCCCCAGCGTCTTGCAGGTTTAGGCTTTTTGGATCAGTTACTGATTGGACGTACATACAGGAGGATTATGCAAACCCTAGCTGTAATAAAAGGCAGGTGTGAGGGAAAAAGCAGGGATTACTCTTGCTTCAGCAGGCTCTAGTTTGAATTTTGCATGTTGGAGATTGGGCTGCCTTTTGAGTTCCAGTTGCTGGTTGTAATAGTCTTTCACTCACCCACAGTACTTGTAAATGTTGCTATTCGTCATCAGTGATCTGTCCTTTATAATATATACGTAAAAGTCAAAAGTATAGTTAAAAACTGGGATACTTACATTTATTCTTTGGCAGATTTATAGTCTGCCACCTCCTATCTCTCCTACTTTTTCTTGCCGTAGGCAGATTGACTTCTAGACTTGACACAGTAGGCTGGGAATTTTGTTGTTTCTCTGTAAAACGGTTTCTAATTGCTGCTGGACTGGGAAATAACTAACCATGGAAAAATATCTGTGAAGACCTTTTCTCCAGAAAGCTACATTTCAGAGCATTTGCTTTTGAGACTTATGTATCTAGCCTCTTTAGTTCATTGGGATTTCTTGTGGCATTGTTTTTTGTTATCTAGAGGGATCTCTTGATTGAAGTGTTTAGGTCAACAGTATTTGAACGCGTCATGCCAGTCCTTGAGATTAGACCTCAAGGCTAGTGCGAGTGGAGAACTGACAAGCGATGGGCAGTTGGTATGATTGGTAAACAAATTCATATGTTATGTATTATGACAAAAGGATGGACTTAAAAATGTCTGTCACTTAGAGCGTGCAATGCCTTTACTGTATTTTTCAATTTCAGATGGGCAGGGTAGAATCACCTCTATTCATGAAGGGATTGAAACTGCAAGATAATATAGGGAACAGAGGATGGAATAATAGAGGACATTTAGCTTCGTCATCCTCTAATCTTCTAGGAAGATTGCTATCTGGTGTGGAGGTACTGTGGGACTGTAGTGAGGAGCCATGTACAGTGGACTCACTTGTCTGTACTGCACTCATGAAATGCAGGTGACTTCTGATCTTTCCTTCCTGTCTCCAGAAGGGCCAAGCCGCCTGTATTAGAGAGGAGGTGGCACTCATGGGCATGAAACAGCTGTCTGGTATTAGTGCTGTTACCCATTTTAAGACACTGATACTTACTTACCTCTGCTTCTCTGGAGAGACTAGGGTGCAGTGATTTATTAAAACACTAGCAAATTTAAAATTTATTTCTTGCTATCTGAGTTTAAATTACTCCCTGCAATGCGCTTCTTAGAGTCATCACAACAAATGTTTAAATTGAGTTGTGAGGACTTTTTGCTTCACCAGACACACCAGTGTTAGCAGCAATTGCTTCTAACAGCTTATCTGTACATTCTCTGTTTACTATAATAGTTAAGGTGTAAAACGGATAGTTTACTAGTTCAGTTAGATAGTTAAGCTATTTTTCATGACAGCAGTTGTCTATTTGTCTGTCCTGCTCTTGAATTGGTAAAATAACACCTTATCTTCAGGTTGATGGATATGTATTTGATGCAGCATTTCAGGGGAAATAATGTTTGCTGTAAGATAATTTATTTTCCTGGGGTTCAAAGATGGAAAAAAAGCTCAGAATTATTAAGTCCCAAATATTCTTGAACATTATGTTTGGGAAGATAACTTATGTATTAGGCTTTTTCTTTCAAATTATGTAGTAAAAGGATTAAACAGGATTTGGAGATAATGAATTCTTCCTGAAGGTAGTTTCTAAATGATGATCTTCTGCATACTTGAGAGTAACTAGTATAATGATACTAATTTCTCTGGGACTGGAATTTTGAAAGTGTGATGCAAGGTTTGGTTGTTTCTTTTCCTTTCCTCACCCCCAGATTGAAAATATACTAGGATTTTTTTCTTAAATGCATTCATAGTCTAGTTAGTTAAGATACTGAAATATCTGTTGACCTTGAAAGTGACCAGGGAAAAAGCTACCCTTTTTTTGTGTATCCTTCATTTGTTATTTCATTTTTGAGAGTCTGTAATAAGCAGCTAGAGTGTGGTAAATTAAAATTGACTCTGAAGCTAAGGAGAAGTGGGTTTTTTTTTGTAGAGTTTCATGTTTGCATTAATCCCTCACCCTCTAAGTGAATATGTGACTGAAATATTATCAACTGCATTCACTTCTACTGTTTTTAGAGTTACCTTTCTCCTGCATTTTTTCCATTTAGAACACAGAGATTTTTTTTTTAATTTCCTTTTTTGATTCTTCAGTTTTGGTATTTTGGGGAAGAGTCAGATTGTGGGGGGACTGGCTTGTAGTTTCAGTTTCATCTGATGTGTTAAAATGCTGGGTATCTATGTATGTATTTTTACATTTGTTCTGCTGTGTGGTTAGAATCCAAGTTGAACACTGCTTTTTTACGTGTATGTGCCTATATTTATATTTCTGTATCTTGAAATAAAAGGGGGGTGAGGGGAGGATATTTCAAGATCCATAAAAATTACTTGTTCTCTCTCTGCTGAGATCATGCTTTTTCTGGTATCTGTCTGGACACTGAAATATGAACTTTGAGTCTTGCATGCTGGATTAATAGCCAGTAGCGAAGCTGAGCTTAGTGAGGTTATTATGTACTGCTGGAGTGGGTTTCTTTCTACCCTTCCCTTAAGTCATTGATCTAGAGGAGAACTTAGGATCCAGCATAGCATTTAAGTGTTAAGGTTGTGTACAAACCAGTCAGCTACTCAACATCAAGTACTTAAGTTCACAAAGTATCTGCAAGTCGATGCCCTCTCTGCCAATCGCCTAGCTTCTGATAACCAAATTATCTTCTTACATTTTTATTGATCGTAGTCAAGTGTGTTTAAACCCTTACTATTGTTTTTAAGTGGAATAAATATGTGTCAAAACAACTTTCTGTAATACAGGCTGACTAATTTTATATGTTACCTGTAATTGTATGCATCCTCTGTCCAACCTAATGGGAAAAAATGCACAAAATATTTACTTGCTTTCAGAAAGCAATTGGAGAGGCCATTTTTCATTTCATACCCAAATGCATTAATATAGTTGCTAAAGTATTAATTTTGTATATGCACTGCTAGTAATTATGCTCATATATTCATAAGTTCCTGTTATTCTTATTTGTCACTTTGGATTTAGCTAAACTATACTTATTAAAACCCTTAAATACAATTTTTAAATTTGTATTTAAATACATGGTATTTAAATGTATGGTAGATGAAGAAAATGGAGGGGAAGAATATTGTGGTACTAAATGATTTTTTTTTTCCTGTTCATTGTGATAGCAAAATGTTAGATTTTATGCATAGATCTACTGATGCAGTAGAACTGACTTATCTCAACTAATCTTTTTTACAATATTAAAACTTGATTACTAGAATATTTCTAAATTAATTTTGCTGCCTTAAGCTATCTTTTCCATTTCTCACTGCTATCATTGGTTGCTCCTTTATTGCTAAGATAGTGGTGTGATGATGCTTTTTGGCTCTGGAAATTAAAGTAGCGTCCATTGTGGTGTTCCATCTAGCACATTTTTCCAGTAAGCTTAGCCAAAATGATATCCTTGATTTATAAAGTAGTATTACCATCATTTTAGCATAGGCTCTAGGATACATTCTTGCAAACTGTGAAGTACTTGATCATAGTACTAACCACATCTGTTTTTTCACAGTACTTTAACAAAATTTCATACAGGTAAGCAGACCCTGATCATTCATATCATATATTGAAAAAATGTAGTAACAGTAACAAGGGAAACAGTAAAATGGAAAATGGAAAAAAAAAAGTTCTGTTTTTTAAGTAACTTTTTTTTTAAATGCAGCATGGTTTTCACAAGTGTGAAAGTGGAATAAAATCCAAGTTGATTCTTCTCCTAATTGCCTTTGCATCCACAAAAGCTCCAGCATATTGTCTGTAAGGGATAGTTTAGGTATTCAGTGGCACAAATCTGTCTAGTTCTGAAAAGTCCTGGTTGTTCATAACTGTTCTGAAATGGGTTTATAACTCAAATGTAATATGGCTCCTTTTTTGTATAGTGATCTGCCCATCAGGGGTTTGAGTTGGATTGGCTTGTTGGTATTAGTTTGGTAGTGTAATTTAATTAAAACTACAAGTCTCTGATAATGAAAAAGCTGGAAGTAGACTGTAACCTTAGTTTCTGCTTACTTTCTAAGTTACCCTGTTGAGGAAAAAACTGGCATTAGGAAAGGAATTGTCAAAGATCTTCTAATAAGTCTTATTTTCGTACTTCTCCTCAGCTGTTAACTTCCGTAGTATACTTCACCTCCAAGCTCTTGTAGCGTGGATGCCAGGTAACTTGGATAGGTAACAAACTTGGATAGGTAATCTGGAAGAGACAGCATATTCAACAGTCCATTCTTTATATATAAAGGTGCCACTTAGAACTGAACTGAAATCTTCTCTGGAATCAAATTGAACTGGATCTTCTCTGGAAGACAAGAGAGAGGGACGTCAGCTCTCCTTAGTTAAGAGCTGAGAAAGATACTCCAGGCTTTGCATTATAGACTATCAGTTCCTAAACGGGGTGTATATGAAGGGAGTTGCTGGCTAGATATAAACTTGATTTAAGGTGATACTTATGTTAGTATTTTCAGCCATGCAAGAATTTTGACTGTAGGTGGAAAAGCAGTAGGAAAATATTAGAAGGAAAGTTCCAGAGCCACTGCTTTAAGGGACAGCAACCCAATTTTTTTATTCCTGAGAAAGCCAGGAAAGTAGTAGTGCAGTCATCAAACATGACATCCTTCAGAGTTTCTAGTTGGGGTGGCCATGGCACCCTGGGAAGCTGATACCAGGAATGTTTTGGAAAAGGTAGCTAAGATCTGTTAAACAGCTGTATTACTATGGATTCTTTAGGGTTTGTTAAATCTCAATATTTTGGCAGTAGCAGGAACACTTGTTTTCTTGACAATTCTGTTACTGCTGTTTCTCTCAGGAATCATGAATCTCCAGGAATCATGAGACTCAGTTTTGTGACTATATGTTAAGAACTAATCAGGATCTGATCTCCTGAAGAATAGCTTCTTTCAGGAAAGATTCCATTTATCAACATAAACCTCCAGATTTATTAGACCTTTTTTTCTTTTGGGTGGGATGTATTAACTGTTTTAAAAACAGATGAGAAACCATTCTTCTGTATTTTGGCACTGTAGTTAACACGTCACCAAGATGAGGCCATGGGTGTGTTCCACAAGCATCTTAGATTTACTGCATTATTCTGGCCTACTAGCCAGGACCACTTACTAAAATTCTATGTTCTCAACATACGGAATGTATGGCAATACTCCACAAAAGCTCACCAGGCAGAGTAAGCTTCTGAGAAATAGATCCAACTGCTGTAAGCGACTGTCTCCACTCTTGCCAATAGCTGTGGCTGCAGAACTTCAGTAAAACCTCACACTAAGCTAAATGAAAGGCAGCTGGCAGGGCCAGTTAAAATAATTGAAGCTTTTTTAAAAGACTCATCTGTTGCAGCGACTTTTATTTCCCCTTGAGGGGCTGTGGGAGCATTTATGTCTGTGTGGGTGGTACAGATTCTCTTTCAGAGAACATGCTTGAGATTCGGCAAAACTTTAAAGAGGAAGCCATTCAGTCCAAGTCCTGCACATAATTTCTTCTTGGTTTTGGTTACATTCTGTTAATCTGATAGTTGACTCCATTCATACAAATAATAGAGAGCTGTACTGAAATCTAGCTTGCTCGTAGTGTATATGGTTTAGTTTTGGCTGCCATAGAAGGAGGAGATCATCATCAGTTCTACCTTTTCTGTGTTTTGGCATACTGCTTTTTCTGTTTGCACTAACGTTCAGATTTGACAAAGAACAAAAATGAATGTTGGTAGAATGGTGGTTGTTGTGGTAAGCTACATATTGCTGTTTCTGTGTTGTCTGTGCTTGATTCTGGTGTAGAACAAAGTAAATGTGTGGATTTGAAACTGTCTTAGTTTTGTGCAAGGCCGCATACACCCATCATTTTGAAAATACTTCTTAATTCTCTTTCACAGATCCATGTGGATGGTTTAATAAACTGTTCGACGTCCTGGTGAATCTGTGGTCCCAGTTGAGAAACTGATTCAGGCTTCTGTGGTGTAAATTGGCAGTGGTGGAGTGATTTGGGTAGGTGACTGTCCACATATGTTAAAGGACATAAGGGGAAATAAATGTTTTGTGCACCCTTTTTGTTTCAGTTACTCTCTTAAGTGTGCTGTTAATATCTTCTCCCAGTTACACATGTAAGAATGACAGATTTTTTTAACCGCTGAATTTTTATCGTGGTAGCTTATAGGGATGATGCATAAGAAATGGAATTTTATTTGCTTTCTCTCAAGGAGTGCTGGAGGTGTTCACTGTATTGGCGCTGTCTTTTGCACTTGGGTCACAGAGCGTGCATGGTCTGTCTGTGTTTTAAAGTTGGTACAGCTCTGTATGAGTACTTGCTTAAAGGCAACCTGACTTCCATTGTTTCTGCTCTTTTTTTCTGTATTATTTGCTTACTTTGAATTAATACACATTTTATGGTAATGTATTCAGGTAGTTTTGTGCAAGAAATAAAATTAATTTCAAACAAGTATTTCTGCCCTGGATAAACTAACTTAGATGCTATTGTTCTATCAGGAGAAAGGTTATAGTAATTTGGGTTGGGTTTATTTTTGTTTGGGTGAAGTCAGGTTTTTTTTTTTTCTGTTGCATGCGTGTGCTGTTGTGGTTCTGTATACTTGTTAGATTGTTAGTGGTATGTTTAGGATATGCTAAGACTGAAGGGATTTTTTTTAAAACTTACTTTTCATTGCATTATTTAATAGCAGATGGACATAAATGCTCAGAAAGGGATAATAGTGGAATAGGGAAAAATAGCTAGATTATGTGCTCTTTTTTTAATAATTTTTGTACCTGGTTGAAGTGCCACAAAAATCTTTGGTAAATTGCAATACATGCCAGAGTAGGGTAATATACTGTCTTAGTCCTAACAAGGACTGTTGAGAAAATGCTTTTTTTTTTCAATTCTGCTCTCACCATCCTTTGCTCTGATTCAAGAAAGGTAGAATGTACCCACAAATATGTATAACTAGCCACAGAAAATGTTTAAATTTTGAGAGGGGAAATATTTTAATGGCAAAAATAATGTTTTAAATGCTTAATACTTGTAGAAATTATGGGCTTGGAAATCAAGAAGTCATGATATTTAAATAAGGAAAAATTGTGAAAAGACAATACAAAGTGTAGGAACTTCTTCTTGAAAATGGGTTCATGGGGAAGGAGTGGGTTTTAATGAAAAAGTTAGATTTGAAGGAGCACATCATTTTTTTGAGAGGATAATATATATATTAATATATATATTAAAAGTACTGATAGTCTGTGTGAGGGCTTCACAATTATTGTTTCTGTAGATCCTTGTTTATAGAATTTTTATGAGTGTCACATTTCTCTGTTAAACTTTTGAGATTTCTTTCATAGTTGTCTAACTAGAGACTGATATTGTGGAAAAAAATTGTCACAAAAAACCCCAGTTTTATCATTTGGATAGGCTGGCAGTCTAGTAAGCTGCTACCGTCCTACTTGCTGCCAAGCTAATCACAAAGTGGAGAGTTCAGGCAGCAGTGCACAGCTTGCATTTAGAGGAGGTTCTTTCTCTTTTGTGCTACTAATATTGTTCAGTAACACTGAATAAGTGTACGATAATAGGCAAGTGCATATATTTGAATGTTGTTAATAATTTTATGTTAAATGAGAACATTGTTTTATAATTGTAGTTTCGTTGTGAATCTGCTTGTTTTTACTTGGAAACACTTCAGTATCACTGGGGTAATTCAAATGATATGTTTAATTCTAGGGTTTGTTTCTTGCTTTGCACTAGTTTACTGTTAAGTGTAGTCCCTTTTTCACTCCTAACAGTTGATTCAAGCTGCCTTGAATAATGAGTCTTTATTGGGGGAAGAAAATCTCTACCCACTAAAAAGAACAGGATTGTGAAGCAAATGCTATTTGATAAGCTTGTGGCTGTGCTCATATCTTTAATAGCTGAATTGTAAAGCATGTTGAATTGAAATACTTACTGTAGGCATTACAAAAGGCCTAGTAAGTGTTCCTCATGTTTTGTGATCATCTTGGCACACTTGGATATCACCTTGGATAGAGGCTTTTTAATGCCAATTTAGTGTGTGTTCTCCAGATTCTCAAAAGTTTTGTACTGAATAGGTTTCTGGAGAAGTCGCTGTAATTTGTCAAGCTGCGAAATTCACAGCACAATGTGAAATGCTTAGGTCCAACATGAAGGTAATGTAGCAACATGTATTTATAGGTACTGAAATATGAACATGGAAACAGAGACCATAAACAAGTTTTTACTTGTGAATAGCCAAAGTACATGAAAGAAACATGAGACTAAAAGTTGGCAGAGATTTTTTTTTTTTTAGCTTTCTGTAATCCATACACTGCCTGATAGGTGAATTTGACAAGACTCTGAAATCTTCACTCTTACAGAGTACAGCAGCTTCTTTTGCAATGTAATCGGTCTTCTGACAATGTGTTATTTAAGGATGCAGTTTTGAAGCTGTGTAATTACAGTTAGTTAAGAAAATTCCTTTTTATTGTCTTTTTATCAAGACTTCCACATGAATAAAGAAAATTACATTGACTAAAAAGGATCCCCTGTATCCCATCCCTTCAGTATTCTTGTGTCTTCTTTATTTTGGACGTGTTCCAAGATTCTTACGTAATCTCCGGTTTGCGTATTTGATCTGTGAATCCTCTTGACTTGTTGATTCATTTCTTCTTGTGGCAATAAATGCCACCCCAAATCTCCCCCTTCCTAGTTACATTTGACAAGTTCTGGCGTGAAGTGCCTGCTTAAACATATCTCAGGTGTTTCAGCTGTGAAGGTTAAGCTAGTCAGTATGAGACATATTTTATCATGGCAATGCACTTGGGAACTCATTGTTATGTAAGCCTGTTGTTCCCTGTAGTGCAGGAGAGGTTATGGACAAGCTTTCTCAACCGAAATGATTCTCAGACCCACAGGCAGCTCTAATTACATATTCTAAACGGCTTTGTTGAATGCTTTTTTCGTTTAAGGAAACAAGAGGAGTCGTAGTTAGTTTGTCCCTTAAAATGTATGCATTTCTAAGAGAGTCTAGATAAGATTAGGCTATTATAGGCTTGACTTCTGAGATAAGCTTGCTGGCTGTCACATGGCCAGAATTTGGTATTGTGAGGAAAACATCCTATCTGCATAGAGGCAATTTCGTTTAATTCTATGCAAAGGCTAGATATTGGAGTATTCATGCTTGCAGTATGTAAGCAGTTCTTGAATATTGTTTTTCAGTTTAGTAACTAGCAAAGAAAAAACTTCTTTAACAGTATCATAAATTTGTGGTGGTGTCAGAGGGGAAGTGTGCAGAGAATTCTTTTAAAGTACTTAAAAAGCATTCTGGCTTCCTCTTCCCTCACTCCTCTTCTGTTCCATCTGCATTGTTTTATGGAGATAGAATCAAGCACTTGCTAAAGTAGGCAAGTAAACTTTCTTTTGACAGTTGTCTTTGAATGCCAGTGCCTGTTTTTTCAGGTAAGATATTGCTTCTGTGTCATTCACATACCTCTCTGACAATTTCCTCCTTTTGTTTCTTGATTCTTCCCCTAGCCCCGGGATATTTTTTACTTAATGATCCAGATGTGTACATTATAATATGAAGTATGTTTTCCTCCTAGTGGGAAGAAATGATGGTGAGACAGAAATGCCTGATAGACTGGTTAACTTTGTGATGTCATAAGCAGCTGTGGGTAGTTGTAATGGATGTACCATAGATTGGTTTTTTTCTGCCAAAATACTTTTATTTATATGAAGAATTGTACAAGTTTACAAATTCAATTGCACAAGCTTATAAAAAACGTCCAATTTTATTCCTATATCATTGCTGTGTCAGGAGAATCATACAACGGTGGTGTGGAGATTTATACAGATTGGTGTCTTACAGAATTCCACATCAGGATCAGAAATACTGGATTTCACTAAATAAGACCAGGTAGGTTTGAAGCTAGCCAATCTGCATCACATTCAGTCCAAATAAGCCGTATACACAGAAAGCAAAAATAATGAGTTGCTTTGATTTATAGGGAAGGAGTAGCATGGGAAGCGCTGTGTGTTTTGGAACACTATATTGCCATGATGATGTTATACTACAGATTGTATTATCTGTGGAGATTTTTAGCCATCGAAGACAGACAGACTGTCATTTTTGTATAAATGGACAAAAGGCATAGTGTGTCTGCAGGTTCAGGTAGTCTTCTGACCCTTCTGTTAATAAGCAAATGAGGACAGAAATGATGATAAGAGTGAGCTAGCTGACTAGGTAAGTGGTGTAAAAGGAGTGGGTTTTACTATTACGAAGCAGCAGCTTGATTTTAGGGTGGAAAGAGATAACAGATTTTCTTCAAAACAATGACTTGAAGTAAACATCAGTTACAGAGAAGAGGCAAGTAGAATATCTATTAAAACACATGCAGAAGGAAAAATACCCAACTTCTTTCTAATACAAATGCAAGATACTGGAAATACTGCTCATGAAGGACTGATGAATAATTCTAAGAATGTTTATAAAGACAAAAGGGTTGGATGTTCAGTTTGAAGGAGGAAAAAAATGCGTGTGGTTGATCTGTGTAGTGTTGCTGACCCTTGCGTCTGATGGATAAAATAGCTGCTTGCAATTTAGGAAGGGCAAAGTGAAGGAAAAGGAAATTCTCTTTTGATAAGAACTGAAAAAAATAACACTTATCATTTGGCTTTCTCTGTGGCCACAGCAGAAATAGCTTGCTATGGACTATCAAATTGCAGTCACATACAGGATGACTAGCTCCCTAAGTACAGGAAACTTAATTTTTATGTGCAGGTGGTCTTGTTCTACTAATACTAAAATGTTCATTCAACATGATGATGGATGCAGTATTTTTAGAAGTAATTATAAAAGGCTTTGGAGTCGCACCTATTATTGAAAGGAGCCAAATAACCAGTAGTGTATTTAAAGCCTCCTTGTTTTTGATAAAGCATAAATGACTGTGAATTGACTTTGATTGTACATAATAAATATGAAGTTTAATCAGCAGCATTCATTTGTTCCTTTTTATAAAGATCCCTTGGAAACCATTCAGTGAAATCATCTGTATAGAAATTCCTTTGCTACTCAGTTTCAAAGGAAAACCAGTTAAAGGATGTTTTACTAGATGCTTAGAAAACATTGTATCTAAAACAGGCTAATATAGTATTGAGAAGTGTGCATCTGTTAATTAAATGAAGGGGAAAAAAGCTATAGCAATGAATTGTGGGTTAGAAGCTGAAGACTTCAGAAAGTAAAGGATGAAGTTGGTCTGCCTAAGATATTTGGGATGCTAATGTTAGGACCACTAAAGTGAGTGAGAATGAGATAAAATGTACCACAGTATACATACTTTTTATAAATTTTACAGATATGTTTAATTTGCTTGGCAAAACAGGATATTTTTGTAATTATGGAAGTTGAGAAGAACTTGATTGACCTGATTCCTTGGTAGGCTTATTCAATGAACAAAAGGTTCAGATTCTAAATTTTTTGATCAGTCAGAAAATTGTTCGATTGTAATTCTGTCATTAATTAGGTTCATTCTGGCTTTATGGTTCAGGATTAATATTTTCCCCAGAGTATCATGTAAAATTATGTTTTACTCTTGTGCTCTCCTTTTTCTTCCTCTTGAACTAGTTGCGTAAATGAGAAAGGAGTGCTGCTTATCTTTTGCATTTAACTGCTGCTGTTTGAGGGTACAAATCTGCTTGATTTGACTCTTGGCTAAATGGAGAAGGTTCTCTGTAAAATGTAAAATACAACCAAGAGAATGTTCTTGCTCAGTTCAGATGTTTATGTGATTTCTGCTTCCTTACCTTTTGTGCTGAAATGCAGACTTCAAGTAAAAAGTATTCCAGAATTTTTCTAAATTTCTGTTCACAGTTACAAATGTTGTAATTTATTTTGAAGCTGAAATACCTCCCCTCAAATCAAGAGATAAAACTTTCTGAAAGCTTGGACCTTTTGTAGTAGGTCTGTTTCATGTAGGGCCATGAAAATGATTGGAGGGCTAAGGTACCTTTTCTTTGAAGACAGGCTGAGAGATTTGGGGTTCTTCAGCCTTAAAAAGAGAAGGCTCCAGAGACACCTAACAGCACCTCTCAGTACCTGGAAGAAGCCTACAAGAAAGATGGAGAGGGACTTTTTGCAAGAGTGTGTAGTGATGGGACAAGGGGGAGTAGCTTTAAACTGAAAGAGAGTAGGTTTAAATTGGATATTAGAAAAAAATTCATTACTGTGAGGATTGTGAGGCACTCAAACAGGTTGCCCAGAGGAGCTGGGAATGCCCCATCCTGGACTAGATCAGACTTTGAGCAACTTGATCTAGTGGAAAGTGCCTTTGCTTGGGGCAAAATGAACTAATCATCTTTAGGTCCCTTCCAACACCAGCCGTTCTATGGTTCTGTGAAAGCACAAAGGTATTTTCTCTAATTGTAGCTGAGCTAATTGAAGCACAAGGGCAAAAAAACTTACCTTCGGATATCAAGGAAATTGATTGACTCCTGTCTCTCACAGTATAATTGTGGGCTTGTTCTTCTCCCTGAATAAAAAAATGAAATAAATAAATTTATTTTTTTGAATTTTATGGGTTTTATTAAACTTAATTTTATTTTTGCTTACTATGATTTGGAACACTAAAGAAACAGGGCAGGTAGATACATCTGCTTTAAATTTTCTTCTTAGAAAGCCTAAATGTTTGTACCAGCATAGTATACTGTACTGTTTGGCTTGTATGTGTGTATTTGTATAGGTGTAATATATGTAGTGCATTTTCATTCAGGATGGGTAAAATCAATTATTTTCCAAAGCATTATGATTAACCTTTGTGTCACCTAAAGGAGTTTCAGTAAACAAACTGGAATTACCTCTTCTGATTCAACACAAGTGTAGGATAGACAACAGGTTGATTGTCTTTCAGAACAGGTTAGGGTGACTTAGCTCAGTAGAGGAGCGCATGTTAGGGGGGATGGTGATGGTGAACACTGTTTGATGAGTCGTAGTATTTGTAGCCTGGTAGCTGTTGGGATTTTATTTTGAAACATTATAATGAAGACAGGAGACTGGGAAAATACCAAGGAATACACAGTGAATTCCTTTTATAAATCTATGTTGGAATGCTGTTGAGAGTTGCTCTGAAGAATTGATGAAGCTAGAGGGATGGTGGTAGAAGCTAACTTTATTGACTGAGGAGTCTCCCTTTTAATTTTGAATGAGAAAATAGTTTGAAAATAAGTGAAAATAAGCTGCTTGTATCTTCAAAGGAAAAGGGGCAAAATAGGAGTACTTAAACCAGTTAAACAATGTTCTAGAAATTATTTTTGTAATAAGTTTGTGAGGTTAAGGTTTTGGGCGTTTGGGGCTGGGACAGGCGTGCCTACAAGGATTCAAAGGATGAAGAAGCAAGGAGAGTTGTGAGTCAGAGTAGTGGGCAGGGTACTTGTGATTTCCAGAAATAAACAAAGCATGTGATAAAAATGTGGTTTCTGATGGTTGAGTTTATGTTCTGGTTTTATATGCATTGAATGAAAGGAGACAGTCCCCAGCTGTGCTTATCATCTGGAAGATTCGTGTGAGATGGAAGTGTGTCAGAGACACTAGTATTAGAAAGGCAGGGGAAGCAACTTGGGTTATGAAAAAACATGTTGAAATAGAAGAAACAGCAGGAGAGGGGAGAGGAATGGGCTGACCGACAGTAGAAGAAATCACAATGTAAAGATATGGAAGCAAGAGAGGTATCTCTTTAGAGGCTCTCACCATTATTGAGGACTTTGTCACTGGAGGAATCACCTGTAGATCTGTACTAGGTCTCTGGGAAGTCTTGGACTGATGTGAGATATTAGCAACCAAATGCATCTTTTCTTTTCCCTTTTTTATATTTTGATATTTCCCTTTTCCTTATTTTCCCTTTTATCCCTATACCTTGACCTATAGTCAAATAGAGGGTCAAGGCCTCTCATTTTCAAACACGAAAACTGTAGTTTTCTTCACATGCATTTAAAGCAAACAGTAACCATAGGAGATAAAGATTTGGTATCTGTAGGGTGTGATTACCCAGGCATTTTTACATTTAGTAAGACTTATATTTAAGGCTCATTAATCTTAAACTAGTGAGTGGGTGTTAAATAAATTGATTAAGCTCTGTCTCTTGGTATTTGCTATTTCAGATTTAGAAGCTGGACTGCCAGTCTAATCAAAGGTGTTGAAAATGTTTGGGTTTTTTTTAAAAAAACTACTTCTATCTAACTGCTAATGCTCATTCTGGTCTCTGTTTTTATGTGCCATACTAGTAATGTTTATTCTCAGCCCACTCTCTTATTATTGTGAACACCAGTAAAGATTAACTTCATGTACATTATTTTTTTGATTAGTGTAATTTTATGGGGAAACTGGACTATGTACATTGTCATAGAGCACATACATTAAAACTGTCAAGTGATTTTGTTCATCACTTTAAGTCTGTCTAAGTTCTAATCCCTTAATGGTATTAAAATGAAAGCTGGTATCTAGAATTAAGTAAGTCCATTAGTCTCACTCCTGATCTTTAGTACTGAGGTTTTTTCCATATTAGAAAATATTTTAGTTCTTTTTCTTTCAGCTGTTAAAAGAGCTGACTGGCAGGTTAGGAATCAACCTGTTGGAAAGGGTTGATTTTATCTCTCTTTTTTAGTTATTGTGTCTTACTGTTAGACAGAATATTGCATGGAGGTGTCATCTAACACAGTTTTTCTCCTACAAATTAGAATCTAGTAATCTGCAGATAAACAAGTGGCTTGCTTTGTTGCTACAAAAGCTTTAAATACAGACTTCATTGATTCGCTCAGATCTTGTACTAGCTTGTTGGAGAAGATCTGGAAGATACAGAAAAAAATTAATTTTAGATTAAACAGATGCTAGGTTGTTTTTAAAGCTCGTATCTAATTGTTTTTGTTTTTACTTAGAACTGAGAATGGACCAGTATCTAGAAGCCAGAAACCCCTTAGAACCTCCATTCTTTGGCTATCAGATCTAATAAGGCATATAATTTATTACAGAAGACCTTTTGAACTCTAATGGGCAACTACAGTAAAAAGGATTCTGGAAGATGTATGGATATAATCTTCAAATGCATTTTAGTCCATGCATTCTGGTAGTGCTCCTGTCAGTATATGAAAGGCATGTTACTTCAGGCAGTATATTTTTCACAGACAACTGTGTGAAGAATGAGAAATTGGGAATGAGGAGAAACCTACAGATTTGCAGACTGTATACAAACAGCCATTTCTGTATGTGATGCTGTGTTGGTTTAAATTAAATTTAATTTTAAAAGGGTCAGAACTGAGACAAAACAACCCTTACTGCAGTCTAATTGTTGGAGGGAATATAGCAAACTCATATTCCGCTCCTTTCCAGAGACAGCCATCCACATGTGATTTTTAAGTAACAGTTGTGGGTTTTTTTTTTCAGATTGAGAAGCTATGTCCACATTGGGTACTTCAAGTTCCGTCAGCAGAGGGAATTTTTTTTAATTTTTTTTAGACAGGAACAACTAGGACTATTTTCCAATCAGTTATATGCAGTTTATTGATCTCCGTAAATTGTCTTGTGAGGTGGGGATTAATTACCTTGCAGTTCTGCAATATCAAATAACAGAATTTTTTTATTACATTAATGAGTTATTTGCCTTTTAGTTCAAGTAGCTTATGGGCCTGGATTGTTTCATGTGTTAGAGGGGGATTGTTATCCTGTTACATAGTAAAAATCCAGAGGGATTCTATAGCTTCTTTTTATCTGTGAAACAAATCACCTCTAACAGTATTTGCAGAATATAAATTAACTGCAACAAAGGGGTTGGGTAGCTTTAAGTAATACTCTAAAAAGTGACAGTTGTGCTCTGTCATTGGTTCTCAGGCAGGTAGTGAGATCTGACAGCAAGCCAAGGCTTAGTGTTTAGAAATTGTCTCAAACCATGAGATTAGGCAGTAGCATTAGTCTTCTCACGAGTAACGTGATAATGTCATGGAGTTATGCATCTTACCTCAGTGACAGATGGTGCATGCTTTTGTGAAGTGTAGTAGGGTAAAAATACTTCTTGGTTTGATGTTTAATGTTTAGTCACAATCAGTAGCTATTATAGTTAGTTAAAAAATTAATATCAATTCAAACAGGAAACACCAGCTTCCAGGAAGACACCTGTTCAATTTTCTAGAGATTACAAAAAGAAGTTTTGATACTGGACATTTGCCTTCCGGGTATATCCCTACTTCAGATCATTGTGTTTTTAAAAATTCGTATCTCTGATTCTACATTGTTGCTGCTCAACTATATAATTTCTGTTTTCATATAGAAATGTATTATTCCTCCTGGTGTCTTTGTTACTATTTATACTATACTATTTACACTCTCAAGTTGGTGTGTGCAATAATTGGCAGTTGAAGCTATAACAAGTATCTGATAGTTCTTTTTTTTTATTTAAGCCTACTCAGACAAGCAATAACACAGATATTTTTGTTTCACTTCACTGTTAAGAGCACAGCTGAAGTCAATTTCCTTTGTGACTATGAATATTTAGCTATTTTGCAAGCATGTTGTCAGATTGCAGATTGTATTTGTAATCAAAGTGGCCAGTGATGTCTCCTAATTCAATTTTGTACAGCAGTGAGGAACAAAATAAATGCAGAAGGAAGTAAAAGGTTCATAATAGCAATTGTTACTTGGAAAGTTATGCCTCTGCATATATGGGGGGGAAATGACATCTAAAAATAGCTTTGAGTGTTGTTTGACTAGCACTTACCACCTCTGCCCTGAAAGGAAAGAGAACTCAGGAATTTACATACCCTAGCAATGACTGGTAGTGTGAGATCTATAATTAAGTATACAGTTATATACAACAGCAACTCTTTGCTGTTAGTTTCTTCTCTTTCTGAGAAGAATTTAAATTTAATTTAAATTAATTAAATTTTAAAATTAATTTAATTTTAAAATAAATATGAAATCTCCATTATGCTATAAAATTATCTTTCTGAACTATGTGAAGTGTAAAGGATTCATCCAGTTCCTAATACCAATTTCATAACATATTAAGACAACTTAGGTCTTATTAGTTCTAAAAATTCAGTATTTTAAGCAAAATTTGATAATTTCAAGCATAAAGCCTCAGCTGTTTAACAGTTTGGACTATTGCAGTATTTCCTGGACCAACCAGTAGCCATAAAATGCCACATGAAGAAACTGAATTCAAACATTTGATGCACAAACATTCTCAGAATTGGTAAAATTTGTAGTCTGAATTCTGTCACTATCGTCTGTGGTTTGATAGAGCTCTAGGGCTTGATTTTGTGCATAAGATGTGTCATAAAGGTCAGAGTATCCGCCTGATACAGGAGGTGTATCGAAAGTATATCTGCCTAGGTTTCAAATGGAGAGAAATATATCATCTTTATTGGTCTTGCTGTTGGGATGTAAGTAATATGTGTTCATCTGGAGTGCTGGAAACCTTTACTCAAATATTGTCCAAGAGAACTTGAACCTTAGGTTGTATGTCTTTCAGGACAAGAATACACAGTCTGTGACAGTCCTGGATTCAATCAGATGCAGGACTTATCCTAGGATTTATTTCATTAAGTTTCACATGTTACTGGTGAATTGAATATACAGGTTTTTATTCTCTGTGCTTTCTCTCATGCTTGGGCACACTTGCTTTAGTATCTAGATCACTTCTCTTTCCTCATATTAAGTAGTTAACTTGTTACCTTTTAGTGAGTCTGCATCTACTTCAGGCAATATTTAGACAAGTGCTGTTTGCACACAGAATTGTGGGTTTTGCTGCCACCAGCATTTTATACATGTCCATGATCTCTGTAAGACTTGGTGCCATATTTCTGAAGTACTGCACAAATGAAATTAGATATGTCCCTCCCTAAAATATTACAATATCTAATAAAAGATGTGGTGTCATAAAATGGGGGAGGAAAAAGGGTTTATCTGATGGATGGCTGTAGGCAAAAAGAAATAAGGATCATGATAACAGCATAATACAAGTTAACCACTTACTTAATTTTTCAAGTATGTCTTTTCTAGAAAAGCAGTGTACATTTTGGTTTAGTGTGTATATATGACTGAGTTTTGTGTTTTTAGTTACTGCACATTTAATTGGTATATTCTGTTTTATGTATTCTTAGTCTCTTAGTCACTTGTTTTCCAAATTTTCCACATTCCTCATCTTTCCCATCATCAGTTTCTCTTGTTCTGCAGTGAAAAAAGGCTATGTTCTGTCCACATCTGCTGAGGCTAACAGCAGTAGTGATACCTAGAGGGGCTGCTCTGGTACAGAGACTAGACAGTTAAAAGAATAAAATAGGTATTTATTGAAAGGCCTTAAAAGGATACACCTTGGGCAGTACAAGAGCCTGGCCAGGGCTACACTCAGGATGGATCTTGGTCACGAGTTTTTATACTTCTGTAAGTTTTAGTCCGTTTACATATGGGGTCAACGGTTCAATCACAGCCTCAGGTCATGAAGTCCCATACTCCCTGCTTGCCCTCCTCAGATCCCCGTTGTTTATGTTTTTTAGGCCTGAAGCTTGTAACTGTTGTCCTTGGTCTCAAGCTGGAAAAGAATTGTTTGGTCCACCTATCCGTGAAGAGAATGTACCAACACTTAACGTGAAGCTCAGAGCTACACACGCAGGCAGCACAGAATATGAAAAATACGAAAGCTAAAATTTAAGGTATCAATAGGCCTGATAAAGCTCTGGCCTTTAGGAGTAGTCACTGTCTAGGATCCATGTGCTGATGGGAAACTAAAGGGCAGCAGGGGTGAAAAGTAACAGGACCACATAGGAGCAAAGGGTGAGGGCACCAGATCTAAATAGTTTTTTCTTGGATTTGCAGTCTCTCTTATTACACTGAGTGCTTCTGTCACGTAGCTTGTGGTGCTAATTTGCCTTGTGACGTCACATAGGTATGTTCGGTTCTCTCAAAAGTTAATTTCTGTAGTAGCAGTGGAAATCTTTGAAAAAGCTTGTATGAAAGTTGTTGCAGCTTGAAAAAAAAATCTTTTTTTCTTTTTCATTCCCATATTGAATCAAATTGGATTCTTTCTGTTTCCACTAACAACAGAGCTTCTTTAGGGTTAACTAGACCTCAGTGTGTAGCTTGGCACAGATGCTCACTTTCAGTCACTGAGTTAGCACAACTGTCACTTTTAGAAAAATGGTTTGGTAAAGAGTTGTTGCACTGCACAGGATGCAGACTGTTACATTCTGAAATGTGTTGGTTTTGTCCCTAAGAATGATCTGTGAGACCAAAGTAAGGGGTCTACAAAACCACCTCTGGTAGTTTTCTGTTGTGCATGGATTATTTTTTGTTTAAGTTCAGGTACTGTTATATTGTATACTTCAAAGACAAGAATCAAGTTGTTATGAAGATATCACTAGACTTGTTTATTTTGTGTTAAGAAAGGTGTATATTTAATGAGTACAGTGTTTAAGGATGCTATGAATAGTAATGTTGTAATGCCTTCCTAAGTTTCTTAATTTTTAGCATTGAGTTGGGAGTAGAAAACCAGTGTTCTTTTTGCTTTCTGTGTTTTCATTTCTGTCTTGATTTCTGGTTACTTGAACTAATGTGATGGCATCGAGTAACAGAAACAGAAAACATTAGTAATGCCTTAAGCAGAATGATTAGGAATAGCATACAGTAACAGTTTAATCCCATTTAGTTTTAGCATTCTGGAAAACAACCTTGGTTTATAGATTTTACTAAATTGTAAGTCTGTGGAAACCAACTATACTTTCCTGTCAAAGAGAATATATTGATATAAGCCATCTTTTTTCTGCAGAGAGATTTGCCTGATGCCTTTTCTTTAACGTGAGCTGGAACATTTTATATTATGCATTCATGTATGATTGAATCAATATGTGATTATTCAGTTGCTTTAGCAGAACTTGGAAAATGACTACATAAGATAGTAATTACATTGACCAGACAATTTTACTAGAGTGGAAGCACAGAAACGTGTGCCACCATGGTTAACAGAAACCACTAAGTCTCAGCTTTCTCCCCTGAAAATGTTTCCAAATAATCCAACTGATCTGCTTCCTTTTTTACAAACTGACATTGACCTTAACTCAAAAGTAGAGTTTGACTTTGTAGTGTCTAATATTGGTTTGCTCTGATGTAATAGGCTGGGTGGTGGGTTGGACCACATGATCCGGAGAGGTGCCTAAGAACCTCCATCATTCTACATTTCTCAGTGCTTGTGGGGAAAAAAAGTAAAATAGTGCTGTATCTCACTGCCTCTCTGGAGAATATGGGGTTTAAAGGCAATTAAATAATATGGGGTTTAAAATAAAGTCACAATGTGTTTCTTACCTGCAACAGCTGGGCCTTCTGGAGGTGTTGTAAATCTAACTTTGTGCTTAATAACAGCGCAGTATGTTGTTCTCTATATATATAGGATAACTTCTCAGAGCGTGTGTGCTGAGGCTTATGCTTCAGGAAATAGTCATCTTGATTCACAAATTATTTGCTGCAGTGTGATGAGATCTGAAACTCCTTCTATCTGGTGCCATGTGCGTGATACCAGTTTTTCACTGGTGAGATCAAATGCAGACATACTGGTCATTTCTGCACTAACTGCAGTCTTATAAAAGGGAGTTTTGAACACCACACAATTTTCCTAGATCTAGGTATGCTTGTTTACAAAACCACAATTTGCACTCAGAACACTTAGACAAGGTTTTTCTAGGTGTGTCCATAGAGGTGCAAATGCTGCCTTTAAAAAAATTGAGGACACAGGTGCAGTCTTCATTTATACCTTGGAGACAGGTATTTTTGGATCAGGTTTTAAGATCGGCTTCCCCAAGAAAAAGTAGGCAACCACAAAATCCAGCAGCTCTGATTTATTTGTGTGTGCACACGTATGAATGACTTTCCTTAACTGTCTTGTGCAAAAGTGTTGTGATATTGTAAATAACAAAATTTCATTTTGTTGCGCTCTAGGCAGTCCATTAAGTTTTATGATAGTTAAAAAGTTCTCTAACAGAACTGTAGATAATCTGGCAGAACAGTGAAACTCTTAATATTAAAATATAAGTCGTATAGCAAGTTAGCCAGTACAAGGACCTATCATAATGCCTTTTGCATTCCCTATGTTGGTAAGCATACCCATAACCCTTGGCATAACACTTTTGAACTGCATGTCCCCTGCAGTACACCAGCAGGTTATTTTGGGGCATTCTGGAAGCAAATGTGAACCTTTGTGTGCCTGCTTAGAATGTGCCATCAGCTGTCCTCTTCCTGCATTAAAGGATTCTGGTTGTCAGCAGCTGTGACAGCATTGGTACAAGGAGGTAACAAATCCTTAAGTAGGTCAGTCTCATGCTGCTTGAGGTAATGTTTCATTAATAACATCTTAAACTTGACCACCCAAAATAAATAGAAAGATGCACCCTGAAACTTGCTGAATTTTTGTCAGTGAGGCAGATCAATGTTTCTTTGATTCACTCTAAGTCTGTCTTTAGTTCAGATACTGAAACAAGAAGAAACGGTGGGACAAGATGACAGCATCTGCTTCCAGGAAAAGCAAGATGGATTTATTCTTGAGAGTGGTCTCTGGACCCTTTTTGTCTCCCTGGCCCTTCTCACTTACCCTTCCTTATTCCCCAGTCTGGGAATCTGAGATGAACTAAGCTGTCTGTGGTCTACAGGCCTTTCTGCTTGGTACAGAATAGGTTTAATTTCAAAAGATACACTGTCTAGAGATAAATATTTTCTCAGCTGTGTTTATCTTTTGTTTCCTCACTGAAAATCATATGTTTTGCTTGTTCAAGTTAGCTCACTGTAAGGCACACATTTCCCTCCGATGTGGCAGGTTGTAAATTACAGTCTTGCCAGTAAACACTGATAGTAAAACTTATTTGTTATCATTGTGTATGAAATGATTATGCAAATCTTCATGTACTCCCCTCATACTTAAAAAAAAATATAAATCTGGTTATGGGTATCCTTTGGCAGGCAAAGGCTATTTCTGCAGTGATGCAGTGGTGCGTACAGTTGCTCTTTCTCAGTCTGCTTTGGAACCCTCATCTTCATCCCCATTCCAAAGGGCAAAAAACCAACTGATCTCCTTGCCCTAAAATGGTTCTTGGTTTACTAGTCAGATTTTAGTGGTTCAGTATGGGATCTTTTTCTGCTTAATATAGGTCTCTAGTATGGATAATTTTGATCAGTCTAAAGTCTTTTTTAGCTAAATGTACTTTCCTGCTTAATATCAATAAATATTTAAGGACAAACACAGATAATCTGGATTCTGCTTTATTCTCCAGGAGTTATTTAAAGAAGTATTTAGTTCGTTTTACTGTTTTCAGTATTTAAGATGGAGGATGTTTATCGAGGGGTGAAGGCTGCCTGAAATGTCTCTGAAGCAAGCAGTTTTTAAGATATTTACTTTGAACCCTTCATGAAATTAAGAGTATGTTGTGGTTTACCCACTCTCTCTTGCTCTCTCTTTTTTTTTTTTTTTTTTTTTTTTTTTTGTTTTGTTTTGTTTTTGTTTTCTTCAACAGTTTGGAGGAAGTAAAAACTGCTTGGGCCTCATTCATGGTACTGAAGTATAACCCTACATCCTGATCTGTTGTGTGAAAGTTTGCTACATGTTCTGGGTACATCAGTATTCTTTCAAAGCTGACCTCTGTTGTCCCTGAAAATAAGCCTTCTGATTTGTTTTAGTATAATGGAGTCAGTTCTCATGAATTGTAAGATAAATCAGGATCATGTTTGCATTCCTTTGTGAAAAGATACCACCTGATGGACTTCTCAAGTGACCAGTAGATATGGAGAAGTAGTAACTTCTCTGGTCACTGTCCAGAAACTTATATATACGAGGTCAACAGTAAACTAGAGAGTTCTTTTCTTCTTCTCTACCTGAACACCTGTTGTGTGTGTTGCTGTGTTCCCTCTGTGCATCACAGTGACAGACCTCCAAAAGCAATTGAAAGAATTCTGATGATTTGAGATGAACTGTAATCCCATTGTAGAAGGCAGCCACATTTGTCAGATACGAATTCCCCTTAATGAAGGCTTGCTGGATGTCCCAGATCACACCTCCTTGTTGTCTGCGTGCCTTAATGGGCAGTGAGGTGAGACCTGACTAACTTGTAAATTCTATGGGTCTTTATTTTCTTTTTTTAAAATGGTGGTTATGTGTCCTTTTTTGAATTATTAGAACTTCCACAGCTTCTCAAGTATGATAGATAGTGACTTATCTGCTTCCTTTGTCAATTCCTTCAGGATTTATGGATGTACCTGATCAGGTCCCATGGATGTGTGAACCTATACGTTCACTTAGATGGTTTCAAAGCACATCTTCTTCTAGAGTGGATAGTTAGTTCTTCATTCTTCCAGTCCCTACCTTTGTCTTCTGCAGCTCTGGTGAGAGCTTCCTGGAAAACTTCCTGGTGAAGATTGAGACAAAAAAGTAATTGCGTGCTTTGGCTTTCTCCATGTCCCAAGTAACCAGTTATCCCATTTCCTTTGTAGAGGACCCATTTCCTTTTATCACTCATGTGCCTATAGAAATAATAGAAATCACCTTCCTTCTTTGTGGAAGGAACGTTAAAGTTTCTGACATTCACACTCTCCTTCTGTCTCCAAGGATGGGGCATCTGGAAATTGGTATGTTAGTACCCTGGCCTCTTGTATAAGCACATGGCCCTAGATTTTTGGATAAATGGCTAGGGTGTAAGCAAAGAGGGGGAGAAAGAAAGGGAAGGTGGAAGGAAAGAAGGAAGGAAAGAAAGAGATTACCAGTCCTGACTGCAGCATCAATTCAGCCGATGGCATGTCCTAGAGCCACTGCCTGGGTTTAGATCAGGGTACCTATTAATAGATAAGCTTTCCCTGCCCTCGAGGTAAGTGACACACTTTGTATGTAAATTATGTACCACTCACAGTTCGTTCTTCCAGGTCCTTGTGGAAACAGATCAGAGGGCTTTCGGTCTTTGGAGATCTTGTTCCCTCCATACAGTCTATGCCTACTTCTCCGCCTCATTTCTTTTTGTGCTGTACTGAGTTGTGCTTATGTCCAGGAGGTAGATCAAAGACCTTTGTCCCAGAAAAGTGCTGTCCTGACTCTCTATGGCCCCTTGTCCAGTCACATCTTGTTCTTCCTCACAGGGTGTTGCTGCCAACAGTCCTTGGCTGTTGTTACCTACAGTCCTTGGCTGGTGCCTCAGCCACCTTGCTCTTGGTGTTTAAGATAAACACGTTAGCCCCTTGCCTTCTAGACTTCTGCAGTTCTGGTACATGGTTACTTTGAGTCCTCCAAATATCCCAGTTTATTTTCTTAGGGAATTTGTTGTGCTTTCCTGCAGACTATTTGGTGATAGGAGGTTTCCGTTATTGGGAACTCATCGGTGCTTGCAGTCGTAGTTACAGCCCAGTCTTAGCTGTCCTCTTTTGATGGAGGCTTAAGGTTATGTGACTCAGTGTCACAGTTTCAAGTGACATTATGGAAACATCAGTTACACAGAAACATCAGTTGCTCTGGGTTCATTGCTTTGTTTGATTTTGTAACTGATGTCTCTTGTTCAGAGACTTGTGAATATGCTAAATCTCTAAAGCAGCATGACCTGAAATATCCAGGTAGTGTTGTGTATTCTTCCCCTCATGCACATGCTTGCTGTGTTATTGACTCTGTATGTTTTGAGATTGGATTAGTTCCTTCTGCTTGGGTAGTAAGTCTAAACAGTTCAAATGGTTTACTACTGGATTTTATTCTTTTAAGCGTTTCAACAGAGGCAGCCAAACAGCTGTCAGGAAATGATGCTAGAGTAATCCCTTTTTGTTTATTGTTTTTGTGATGATTATAAGGCTGGCTATTTCTTTGGTGATTTTTCCACTGTGAATGCTTTGCCTGCAGACTCTTGACCTTAAGTCTTCATCTTTCAGAGGCACAATCACCTGTCTCTTTGTCAGATTCAGCTCTGCACTGTTGTGTTCTCTGGATGAATTCTCCTTCTCCTAGCAGAACTATTGCAGACCTGCATTTCCTCTGTTTGGGAGTTTGAATACAGTGTCTCTGAAATAGCTTGTGTTAAGATCACATAGTTTTGCAGTAGGAGTAAAGTGTGGTGGGAGAGGAAAGAAGCATGTAGCCATGGCAATTTAACTGACTCTTCTAAGAGCCCAAGTTTCAGAATCTGTTTTGCTCAATGATGTCTTTCTTGATATTTTTAATTGTTTTGAATGGTTCTGCTCTGCATTTCCGTGGCTAGCTAAAATAATGGAGATTTTTTTTTTTTTTACCATAGGGAACTTGAGGGGCTTGTGGTTTTAATATTACCCTTACCCCTTGCTAGTTGCATGTCTCAGATGCCATTCTGTTGAAAATAAATGTATAGATGGATGCAGCATAGTGTATTGGAATTTATTATAAGTGTAGAACCTGCCACCAGTGACTCCCAAATGAGGAACAGGACATGTGATAGGCAAAAGCTGATTGTAGTGCAGTCCTGCTGTTGCAGTCCTGACTTCTGTGGGAGTTCATTGTCCTGTTTCTTACCCCAAAACAACAAACTTGCTTTTCTCCTGGAACAAGTTGATTTTAAATCTCTTTCAGGATCTGTTTATTTTATGGTGGCATTATTCCGCTTTTATTATAAAGAAATGAAATATAGTTGCATTTATAGGCAAATCCTTTGAATGAAGTTACTACCTGTGATCTCCATGGTTTCAGTATCTTTTCTAGATACTGAAAATCTGACAGATTATACTCTGCTTGACTTAGCTTCTTATACGCTCTACATAACTTTGTTCTCAGTTTGATGATCTGTCTGACTACAGTGTCATTTAATCCCTCTGAAGATATGTTCTACTTCTGCCTTTGTTGGAGGCAAAATTAATCCTTCCCATCAGCCCAGCTACTAATTTTGTGTGTGTTCAGTCAAAAACACTGGATGGTTTAATTTGTTTTTAATTGTTCTACTTCAGTGAAGTTAGCATCAGAGATCTGTTATGCCTTATGAAAAGTGTTGCAGCTTTCTAAAAAATTCCTAAAGTTAACTATGCAAAAACGTACTCTTCATCTTTGGTTAATTTTTGATACATTTTTTCCTCCTTGGAATTCTTCAGAACTGTGTGCAAAAGAAATCTGTGAGAGACTTAATATTTTAGTGTAGTAACTTTAAAGGGAGTAAAAATGAAACAACTTTGTAGACAGAGTGCTTTAAAATAAAAGCAGGGTAGAAAGCAATATTTTGTACACAAAAGAATTGTCTCCTTTAAAACAATATATGCAGTTTTGCTGTGTTGGAAGTATTTCACGTACTCTGAAATATTCAAGCTGTTGTTCACACTCATGTAAAGCTTTTCTTTTAACAAAACCAAAATTATGAAAGCCAAAAAAATACCTAATACAGTACAATAAAATATTAGTTTGTTCTTATCTAGTAGTTATAGGGTTGACTAAAATTTGTCCCTTTGTCTTAAACAGAATGTTGACTGTGAAAGCTCAGGGAAGAAGCAGCAGGGAGAAGAAAGTAACACAGTGGTAAGTATATTATTTTTCTTTCCTCTATACCAGCTGCCTAATGTGTTAAAATAGATTAATCTTATTTATTCATATTTTGTAATAATTGCCTTCAAAGCACTTGAATTTTATTCTTCATCACATCTCATATTACTTTGTAGGCAGGTTTTTTTTAGCTTTGAATATCTGTTGAAGATCAAGTAAGTTACAGCTATTTACATGCATTTGTGTACATACATAGAAAGGGCAGTATATGGAAAAGGAAAATAATTCTGTTTTAAAGCTCAGTGTCCATTATTAAGTGTTTTGGCTTGAGAACTTTAGCATACTAAGTTTTGTAATTTTCTTTTCAGTTCTTAGAAATGATAAGCATTTTTTAAAACTTGAATAAAAGGTACTTGAAAAGATGCTAAAAATTTTTGTTTATACTCTTACTGTCCTTTCTGGTTTGCTGCTCTAAAGCCTAGACGTACATCATATCATATAGTTTCTTTCTTACTGGTGTGTTAACATTTTTTAGCTGGAGAGCATATATAAAAATGTGAAAACTGTTAACAAGACAAAGTTTGATTTGCTTTCAAAGCTCTATGGAAAAGCAACACATGTTCAGAATCAGCTTTTCTCATTATTAAATGGTGCCCATGCAGATGGCATTAACTTGCTTTTTTGCCTTACATTGTAAGGGTTTGTAGAGGCAAGTATTTTTCATGAATGAAAAAGAGTACCCAATAGAATATTTAGTTGTCAGAAGACCTAAAGAGTTCCTGTAGAGGAACTGTTACTGCCAGGTCCCGCTCCTGCCCCAGAAAAAAAAACACAACAGCATATGACAGCAACTTCCATCTGCTCTGATTTTATAAATAGTGCTGCTCAGATTGTGGAAATGCTAATAAATATCGATCTCTCAGTTACTTTAATTTTGAGACTATAAAATACTTGGTCAAAGGATACAAAATCTTCTGCATATTTATCTGGCATTTCTATAAAGAGCATATACTTAAGTAGACAGAAGCATGTGCACGTGCTTGTGTTTTCTAACCTTTTGTGTAGCCTACAATGCTGTAGGCTTTGTGTGCTTTGGCATTCTTGACTGAGCTAATAGTCCATGCTGTTGCAGCACTGCCTCATCTGTGCTTGCTGCATCGTAAGGTTTGATGCTTCCTATGGGCAAACGACTAGCAATGCCTCTTGACTTCACTTCACTGTGCTCGTTTGTCTCTTTTGACTGTAGTGGTATAACTAGAGGAATTAAGACAGTGTCTCTTCCTTTCTGCTGGAATAGATGTTGACTCTATGTGATACAAAATATTTTCTCATACAGTAGTAATCCCTCAAAAAACTAAACCTGAAGCCTCAGCTGTTTATTACGGTTTTTTACCTCTTCCAGAAGCTTGCTGTCTTTTAGTCTCATTGCTCTATGTGTTTAATTTTCATTGTTTTTTTTTTGTATAGAAAGTCAAGAATTTATTTCACTGAATCTTTTTCACAGTAGTGGTGAAAGAAAATGAGGTTATTTGATGTAGAAATTAGTGGATTCAGAAAGCAAAGCAGTTCTGAAGTAGCTTGGTTCCAGTTAGCTGTACCAAATAGCTGTGATTACTAGATATATAGTAGCTCTGATTATTTTCACTGCATATTTAGAAAAAAACATGTGGCTGGTGGGGGATGGAGTCCATTTCAATATCCTATTGGGATAAATATTTCATAGTTCTAGCTATGTATAAGGTTAAAAATGAGAAAAATTAAATCTGAACTGTGTGAATTTTATAATGTGAAGGAATATTTTAGCCATCTGAAAACATCAGTGTTGATACTGAAATATCAGTGTCATGGCTTTTTATGTCTTTAAAGGAAGCTTGGGTTGTTGCATATTCCGTGAAGACCTGTGGGACTCCTACAGTTTCCTTCAGACTTGAGTTTGCCATTGTAAAAATCACTACATTTACATGGTGCTGCTTCTTTTTTTCTTTTTTTTTTTCTTTTTTTTTTTTTTCTTCTTCTTTTTTTTTTTCTCTAAGGAAGAGATATTCAAATGCAGTAGTTTTAAAAATCCATTTATTCCTCCCTCGTAAGGTTTTCTTAGTAACACGACGAATACACACCCAAAGAATATGCAATCAAGTGAAACATCAGAAATGAAGCTAATATCTAATGCTAATCTCAGTAGTGTTTTTAACAGTATCCAATTAAAAATCATTCTTTAGAGGAAGTGTTACACTGACACTTATTTGGATAGATTTACTGTCCAGATGGAAGTTATTTTCTAGGGCTGTCTCAGAAAAAGAGCAAAAGAAAATGTGTGAGAACATACTTGTAGCTACCTGGGCTGCAATTGTGTTATGACAGTGTGTATGTGTTGCTGTGCATTGTTAAGTAGTGTTATCATGAAAAGTCAATATAAATACTTTTTTAAAGAGTAAAAAGTACAGTTGCTTGGTTATCTGAACGTTTTAAAATTTAATTCTTTCTTACAAACTTAATCTGTAATTTTCTCTTGCCCTTTTTTTGTAAGGATTTTGCTGTAAAAGATCTTGCCTTAAATTCACAGAATCACAGAAGAGTTACAATTACAAGGGACCCCTGGACATCATCTCATCCAAGGCAGGGTCACCTAGAGCAGGTTACAAAGGTCTTGCTGGGTCTTGAATGTCTCCAGAGAGGCAGACTCCATAACCTCCCTGGGCGGCCTGTTCTAGTACTCTACCACTCTCAACATAAAGAAGTTATTCCTCATGTTGAGGTGAAATTTCTTGTATAGTAGTTTATGACCATTGCGTCTTGTCCAGTATCTGGGCACCACTAAAAAGTCTGGCACCATCCTCTTGGCACTCACCTTTGAGATATTTATGTGCATTTATGAAATCCACTCTCAGTCTTCTCTGACTAAACAGGCCCAGCTCCCTCAGTCTCTCCTCGCAAGAGAGATGCTCCGGACCCCTCATCATCTTTGTGACCCTTTGCTGGATGCTCTCCAGGAGCTCCTTGTCTCTCTGGTACTGAGGAGCCCAGAACTGGGCACAGTACTCCAGATGTGGCCTCACCAGGGCTCAGCAGAGCAGGAGGATCAGCTCCCTTGACCTGCTGGCCACACTCCTCCCAATGCACCCCAGGATCCCACTGGGCCTCCTGGCCACAAGGACATGCTGCTGGTTCATTGTCACCTTGAGATCCACCAAGACTCCCAGGTTCTTCTCTGCAGAGCTGCTCATAATGTGGGGCAGCCCCAGCCTGTGCTGGTACTTGGGGTTATTCCTCCCCAGGTGCAGGACCCTGCCCTTGCCCTTGTTGAACCTCACTAGGGTTCTCTCTGTCCTGCTCTCCAGCCTACCAAGGTCCAGCCAAAAGGCAGCAGAGCCTTCAGGTGTATCAGCCATTCCCCCAGTTTGTATCATCAGCAGACCTGCTGAGGTACCTTGGATCCCTTCTTCCAGGCCAGTGTAAACAAATTGAGTGAGACTGGACCCAGTATTGAACCCTGGGGAGCACCACTGACTGCAGGCCTCCAGCTGGATTCTACTGCCCTGACCCTGACCCTCTGAGCTCTGCCATTCAGCCAGGCCTTGGTCCACCTCACTGACCATTCAGTTAAACCACGTTTCCTGTGCTTACCTTTGGGGATGTTAGGGGACACGGTGTCCAAAGCCTTGGTGAAGTGGAGGCAGACAGCAACCCCTGCTCTCCCTCATCCATCCATCCTGCCCTGCCATCACAGAAGGCTGTCAGATTGGTCAAGCATGATTTCCCTTGGGGAATCCCTGCTGGCTGCTCCTGATGACCTTCTTTTCTTCTGCGTGCTTGGTGATGACCTCCAGAATGTTCTGTTCCGTCACCTTTCCAGGGATGGAGGTGAGGCTGACTGGAGTAGTTTCCAGCATCCTTCATGCTCTTTTTGAAGATGAGTCTAATTTTGTCCTTTTTCTAGTCATTGGGCGCCTCTCTGTGGTTTTTCAAGGATGATGGAGCGTAGCTTAGCAACATCATCTACTAGGTCCCTCAGCACCCGTATGTGCATCCCGTTAAGGCCCATGGATTTATGCCTGTCTAGTTGAATTCTCAATGACCAGGGGAAGGTGTTCCTTTCTCCAGCCTTCCTCTCCTCAGGTCTGGGATTCCTGAGGGCTGGCCTCAGCAGTTAACACTGAAGGAAATAAGGCATTCGGTAATTCTGCCTTCTCTCTGTCTTCTTTTACCAGGACACTCATCTGATTCAGCAGTGACCGCACATTTTCTCTAGTATTCCTTTTGCTGATGATGTACTTGTAGAAGCCCTGCTGGTTGTTCTTGATATTCCTTTACAGACTCAACTGGAAGTGGGTTTTAGCCTTCCTTGTCACCTCCTTGCATTCTGTGACAATGTTCCTGTCATGCTCCCATGTGGCCCGTCCCTTTTTCCGCATTCCATGAATTTCATTCTTGTATTTGGGATTTGTTAGAAACTCCCTTCTCATCCAAAAAGGGTTCCTGCTCCCTTTGCTAAATTTCTGGTTCATGGGAATGCACTGATCTTGAGCTTGGAGGAAGTGATGCTTGAATATTTACCAGCTTTCTTGGACCCCTTCTCCTGTAGCACCCCAACCACTGAGATTCTGCTGAGCAGGTCTTTGAAGAGGCTGAAGTTAGCTCTCTGGAAATTTAGGGTTCTAGTCCTGATTGCTGCTTTCCTTCCTCTGCACCAGATCATCTTGAGTTCCGACATCTCCTGGTTGCTACAACAAAGGCTGCCCCCAACCTTCACATTCTTAGTCCTTCCTGGCTTGTTTGTACAAGGTCCAACAGCATGCCTTTCTTTGTTGGCTCTTCTACCACTTATATCAAAAAGTTGCTGTCAGTGGTCTTTAGGAATTTCTTGGACTGTGTGCTGGATCATGTTGTCTCTCTCCATAAAATCATAGGGTGGTTAAATTACAGATCTGTACTCCAGTATACATCTGACTTACTGATGTCTTGGTCTAGGATTATAAGGAGTATTACTGCATTTCAGTTAAAGGCTGTATTTGAAATAGAATATTTTATGATATAGTTATTTGCCGGATGTGTTTTTCTTCTCAGTTTAAAAACAATACTTTTGTTCTGTTTTGACAGAGTCATTCTGGTTTTGTCATTGTTAAGCTTTTGCCAAGATAAGGCCAAGTATCACTGACTGCTTTATTGCAGAAAATAAATGGAAATAATTATTCTAAAGAGTTCTTTTCATATGCTTAGAGTGGATTTTACTTGTCAAAACTTGTCTTGAGGTTTGTTTTAGTATTGGCAGTTAAGATAAACTTTTCAGCTAAAATATATCTGTTACAACACATACCTAGTTAGAGATTCTTTAGTTCCAGTAAAACAGGAAAATGCTGTTGTTGAACAAAGAAAATGTTACTGATATAGGTAACACCATTGCAGCTGCAACAAGTAGAGATTTTATAATACTGTTTGATGAGAAGCTTCACATTCTAATTGAATAAAGGATTTCTAATTATTTTAAATCAAAGCAAAATAGAAATGGTAAATTGAAATCTGGTTAGAATTTATTTACAGAATGCAAGAAAAGCGATAATTTAAGTGAATGTCTCCAGAATTCATACCTGACATTGTTTTTCCGAATTATCTGAATTAATTGAAATTTTTGGGCTGCCCTGGCCCTTGGAGATGGATGGATGGTTTGAGGTGGTTTTTTTTGGTTGATTTAATATATAGAGGCACTAAGAACTTGCAGAGTAGTTAACCCCGAGAAAAACTTAGAACTTGATATTTTGGCAAGTTAGGAGTAGAGAATGACTGGGTTTGGTAACGTTCTGGTATGCTGGATCAGTAAAAAAAACCTGATTTCTGTGCTCTCTGTTCCCTTAGTTTTCTCAAAAAATTTAGCAAGCATCCTTAATATTTTTTCATTTAACAATTGGCTATTCACCGTAAATACCAACATATTCTTCCTCCTGTTGTTACCATTCACTATTGTTCTTTCAAGAGTAATGACCTTTATTTCTTTTTCTCTGAAGTCTCTCTATGAGCAAGCACAGCGTGCTTTTTGGTGTTTCTTGCCTGCATGAGGACGCACAGCCATGGATGCAGTTTAGCATTGTTTTTATGCCAGAACCGGGGAGCCTCAGACTACAGCTTCATATTTAAAATGGTGTCCATTCTATTTCCAACCACTTTTTCTTTCTTCAGAGTGCAGTACTTGGTTCATTTGTTTGTACTGATATGTTTGCCAGTCTCAATCAGTGAAATGTATGATGTAAAGTCCACTTTGTGGATTTTTTTTTTCTAGAAGAGACACAAAGAGATAGCTTGGATGAGAAGGGAAGAAGAAGTGAAATACCTTAAGTTGGCATTGTCACCAAATGAAGCCTCACTGCCTCAACCAGAGAATTCCAGTGATGCTTAAAAAGGGAAAGTTTCTTCTCAGTGCAGACTGTCTTTGCGTGTTTCAGGTCCTTGTCAGTGGCCATCATGTTTGAGCCATCCTTTCCTTTCCCAAAGATGACAACAGAAAGGATTGAAGAGAAATGCAGTTTCAAGTCAGGGTATGCAAAATGATAGTTGCGGTTTGTTATTCTAAGAGTTCACCTTTCCTGTCCAAGAGGACTGTATTGATCTTAGGGGAAGTCTGTACCAAGCCTTAGTGCCACCCCCTACACACTTCCCCCACCATGATTTCCTGATGAGTAAGAGAAGAGGTGCCAAGTATTTTGAGTTTAAAGAGTGAATATTTCTGTGCTCCATCTACTGTAAAAACCTAGAATGTTTTGTGTTCCTTCCAGAAGTAATATGTTGTTTATAGTTTTCCCAAATTCATGAGAATTACTGCTGTTTTTAATTGGAAGATGTTCATGTGAATTGTGCTGTTACTTTTCACAATAGAGCATCTCTCATCAAGAAACCAAAAAGCCTGTGTTTTGGTGTCTTCTGTGGTGCTTGTTGCTGCTTTACACAGAGAAAAACCTTACGTGTTTTTTCATAGTTCTTTGTCAATATGAAAATGTTGGGACTTCTGTCAGTTACCCAATGAAGCCAGTCTGTATTTGTCAGGCAGCATATTAGGTTGCATACTCGCCAATACAATCTTTCCATTTTCTGTGTTTACATGTGCTCAGCTCCATAATTCTGTGCTAGTTTGTAAACAGTGAGGCAGACGAAAAAGTGCTTCGCTGTGTATTTTGTGTGCCTAGTTCATCTTGCCTTTCTGTATATTCATCTGATAGCTGGTTTCATTTTCAAGTGCTGCTGATGTATCAGCCTTTTAAGAGGCCTGGAGGGGGAAAGCAGTGCTTTCTCGACTGTGAGTGATCCCATCCCATCCTGTTAGCATCAGACATGAAATCTTGGGGACTAATGGTACAGTGAAACTATTGCTACTTTCAAAACAAATTAACGTAGACTGAGGACAAAATTACTGGGATCCTAAGCTCTGCTTGAGGTTAAACTGAAAATGTCCCATGCATTTCTTGCAGGTCTACAGATGCTGTTGGACTGCCAGATGAGGGTGGGTGAGGGGAGTATGCAAGGAATCATCAGAGTTCAAGGGAAGAGTGATGGTTCACTGAATGATGCTAGTCTCTTCTGGATTAAAATTTAGTGTATATCAAAGCTTGTTGTTGATCTTGTTTTCTTTCATTGGTCTTCAAACCAATGCTTTTCAGTTTCACTTTACAATCATTTATATGATTATATTCTGTTTAATTTTACAGTTTATAATTTGTATTGTGTGTAGGTGGCAAGGATTTTGTAGTTGGGTGTTGTCCCTGAAAATAAGCCTTCTGATTTGTTTTAGTATAGTGGAGTCAGTTCTCATAAATTGTAAGATAAACAAGAATCATGTTTACATTTCTTTGTAAAAGATATCACCTGATGGACTTCTCAAGTGACCAGTGAAGACAGAGAGGTAGTAACTTCTCTGTCCAACCTCTGGTCACTGTCTAAAAACTTATATATACGAGGTCAACAATAAACTAGAGAGTTCTTTTCTTCTTCTCTACCTGAACACCTGTTGTGTGTGTTACTGTGTGTTTCTATCTACGTCACAGTAACAGTTGGGGGTATGATGTCCTGCCTGTAAGGGGAAGGGAGAACCCAAGAATTGTAGATGCTTTTCAGCAGGAATAACTAAAGTTAGATGGTCTACAAAAGCTGATGAAGTTTTGTTAGTTAACTAAACACGGCATGGAAGTTGGTATGTTAGTGTTACACTTCGTAATGTAAGTACACAGCAGTACTTATGTTACATTGTGTACTGGGTAAGTACACAGCAGGATCTTGGATAAAGGGGTAGGGTGAAAAGAAGGAGACAAAGAGAGAGATGAACTAAAGATGGAGAGAGAGGAAAAGAGAGAGCCAGTCCTGGCTCCTGTATCGATCCAGCCAATGGGATGTCCAGGCCCCAGGGGCACCCATGCACTTAGGCTTAGTTTTGGGTGTCTTTTTAATAGATAAGCTTTCCCTGACCTGGGGGGAGAAAGTTTCAGATTTTGTATGGAAATTGGTCATCACATCATCTCTTCTTCCAGGTCTTTATGGAAATGGATCAGAGGGCTTTGGGTCTTTGGAGATCTTGTTCCCTCCATACAGTCTATGCCTACTTCTCCGCCTCATTTCTGTTTGTGCTGTACTGAGTTGTGCTTATGTCCAGGAGGTAGATCAAAGACCTTTGTCCCAGAAAAGTGCTGTCCTGACTCTCTATGGCCCTTGTCCAGTCACATCTTGTTCTTCCTCACAGGGTGTTGCTGCCAACAGTCCTTGGCTGTTGTTACCTACAGTCCTTGGCTGGTGCCTCAGCCACCTTGCTATTGGTGTTTGAGACAAACACATTAGCCCCTTATCTTCTGGGATCCTACAGGGGTTCTGCAGGTGTGACTTCACCACATGCAGAAGCTGCCTGAAGCTGCCTCCATGCTGGATGGAACTAGTTCCAGCTGTTTCCAAACTGGACCCACTACTGGCTCAAGCTGAATTTGTCAGCAATATTAGTAGCACCTCTGTGATAACATATTTAAAGAAGCATTAAAAACAACTGTAGAATAGCCAGGCAAAGTAAGAATATGTGAGACAACCCTGCAGACACCAGGGGCAGTGAAGGAGGGAGTGAAGGTGCTCCAGGCACTAGAACAGAGATTCCCCTGCAGACCATTGTCCAAGGTGTAGCAGAGACACACCTGCAGCCTGTGTAGAGTGATATTTTTCCTTTCCTATTCCCTAACACAAACTGCAAAGCAACCCAAGAACTATATGAAAGGCATAATTTTCCTGTTGGCTGTGAATACTGAACCTCAGGTAAACTTAAGTCAAAGCTCTAATGGTTCAGGGAACAAGGGAGTTTTATTTGTATTTTGTTGGGGTTTTTTTTCCTTTTTTCATTCAAGGTCTTTATTATATCTGCCTCAAAGAATTGGAGTTGTTAAGTGGTGGAGAAAAATAAGCCATCACAATGTTGTAGGTCTGCAAGACAATTTTACATAGTTGGATTTTTGCTGGTCTGATGTTGTGGTATACTAGGAAATCAAGATTTTTTTGCCTGCTAGACTTGCCTGTTGTAGGGGCAGGAAAAAAATCACTGTCCTTCTTGTCCCTTTCTACATTTTGTGTATTTACTCAAACTAAACATGGAGAAGTTCCTATTTGAGCAAAATAAGAAAAGCACATGTGTGTGAAATCATGTTTTCCTGTCTTTGATAGTTCTAACAGTGGATTCTCTGCTGTATTTTCTGATTACTTTCATCCATTACAATTTTTCTGCTTGGGCAACTGACCACAAGATGTGTAGACAGAGACAGATAAGAAGTGTGTATGTCTGACTGTTGGTTTATAAAATATATATTGTAGAGGACTGGTGGTGGGGAGTGCTTCCTGCCACTACCTTGATGCACCCATTTCCTAGTATTTGCATCCATCTCTGTTGTTTTCTGTAGAACATGAGTGTTAAACAGTTCTTCATGTATGTGCAGAAGTAAAATTTGAACGAACATAAAACCATTTTGAATTAAATCACATTGCAGTTTCCTGCTTTCACTTAAAGGAAGCTTTCTTGGTTCACTCTGGGTTTTGAAGAGTTACAACTAGATATATGCCCAGGTTGGTCAAACCGGTGCTTTGGGAGATGGTTGTTTATTTGATACTTAAATATGAATTTTGTCTACTTAGACTTACGATCTATGAGTTTAGGTACTCAGAGGCACATGGTGACTGAAGGAGATATGTCTCAGCACTGTGATATTGTACATGCATTTGTTTACTAAGTCTGTTTACAGTGCTATGGATGTTAGTATTCTTTTACCAGATCTTTCTTCCCCCACACCTTCCAAAAGCTCAAGATCTCTCTTATAAAATAAAGGAATAAGTTAGGAAAACTAAATATGTGTGGGTTTTGCATGGTTAAGCTTTAAGAGTTTAGATGCTTCAGAAGCTGCTGAGATATGGACGGGTAGGACTCCCTGTGAAAAGAATAGCCCCTAAAGAAGAGGGGCAAATAGTGTAATGAGTGTGTTTTTTGAGGGATTTGAATGACAAGTAGTATATTTTTTGTTATTTATAGGAAGCATGTAGTAAACGTCATAATATTCTGCTTTCAAAATATAGTTCTCGTAACTTGCAATGGCTAGACAAAGTGAACTTACTGACAGCTGCAGTTGGTGGGATATAGATGTGCCTTTCCCTGCTGGACTTCAGGTGATAATTCACGTGTACAATCTCTGCTTCCAATGCTTGTTTCCATGACATATGTTCTTCTGTTTATACCCCTGTTTAAAGAGACTGCTGTTGATGCTTCTTTCAAAAAGTATTGTGCTTTTCCACATCTTTGCCATTCTCTGAACTACTAACAAAATGAGACAAAATTTCTTTTTTTGTCAAAGGCCTTTAGGTGTTGGCCAGGGAATTCAACTTGTGTTTTCAGAGGGTTGGAGAAGGCATGGGTAACTTTGACCTGGTGAGCCCATCAGCTTCCATAGCATCTTTGGCATCTGTCTGTGGGTGGCTAGAGAATGTAATTCTTGAGCCTATTCCTGTGAATGAGGCAAGCGGAGGTTGTGCTATCTGTTTTGCTGACTTTCTTGTTTTGTGGAAATCCCCAGTGTTAAATTTGCTGTCTCTAAACTCTTTGTATTGCAATACAGTTAAACATTTGTTTACATTTTTAGATTACTTTTTGTTTAAATAATATGGCTGCAGTTTTATGGGAAATACTGCGTTCCGATAATCAATGTTGTCACAAAATTCTAGCAATGTGGAAGCATTGTTAAAAAAAGAGGTTTTGACATCCTACTATTGTAATGAGTTTTCTTCCATGTTTTTAATGGATGGATGTAGAATCTGACTGTTCACAGCCTGTGTGATCAATTCTACTTCTTGTTAATGAAAATGCTAAAGTATAGCAGTCCCTTGATCTGTTGCCATACGAATTATACATACTGTGAAGTATTTGGCAAGCTAAAGTGCACATAGAGGAAGATCTAAGCGCATTACTTGTTTTTGTGTCTTAGTGAGAAAAGGGTTGCTTTATTTTACATAGGGCTGTGGGCATGGTATTTTGTGTTCTCCCTGTATTACTAACATGTCTGAAAGTTGAAGTGCAGTCTTCTAACTGCGTCTGAAAGAACTTTTTGGCTCTTGAAGGAGTTTCCTGTCACTAGTCCAGAAGTTGAAATATCATTTTCAGCAGTTAAAAAAAAAGAGGTTAAAAAAAGACATATTCTCATTTTGAGTGTTGCCAGTTTGATTGAGAAAATAAATATTCAGTGCTGTTTTGGAGAAGTATGTATTTTTAGGCCAATTTCCTGAGGAAACGAAGCTGACACGATCATGTTGTTGGTCTGCATATGTTGGTCCTTCTTGAAAAATTGAGTCTGTCATCTAATTTCAGATAAACTTGAAACCTGAGGTGACATTCTAAAGATTTTGTGAAAATCCATTGTTAATTAGAGAAAGAGAGCTGAACTTGTGCTGGTGCTGAGGGGAAGAGAGGCAGGAACATGGCTGGTGTATGCTGTTAGTGATTAGCTAGTCAGTACCATTTAGATTTGCCTTCTCAGGCTGAATAGGGATAATGTAGAAGTCATGGAGAACAGAGGGAACTGTTGTAACAATGATTTCAAAGGAAGAAAGGTACATTGCCATAGCAAGGTGAAGTTTCCTTGTTTCAGTGAGCACAGCAAGATGTGTTGGAAGTTTTCCAGGGGTAATGAAGTTGCAAGAAGAGGTCATGTTGTTATCTCAGCTCTTGGAAACTTTTCTGTTTAAACTGCAGGTACAACAGTTGGTAGAAACTGGTTCTTTCTATTGTATTCTGTCATTAAATGAGGGATTTAAATTAAAATATGCGAATTTACACATACAGAGAAAACCGATTAGGTTTCCTATGGCTACATTTTAATTTTCTGTAGAGGGTGGATTTTATTTTGCTAAACAAAAATATCCCACTGACCTTTTTAAATGTGGGATAAGCTGCATTTTAAAGACACAGTTGACGATTGAAAGGACAGGAATGCCCATTTGCAAGTTCTCTAATTCTCTGCAGTGTAGAGCTGTGTTAGTTGGTTACAAGTCATAGGCTAAACTTTGGGTTCATCTTCTGGTATCTGTAGATGTGTTAACCCATTTGATGTCATCAGAGTTCTGTTGTATTTAAAATAAAATAAGTACATGCTCCTCACTGTGTCTCATGTGTGTACAAATATATATGCTGGTACATATATATATGCTACTTCTTTTCAGTATTTAGCAGATGGTGGAATTTTGAGAAACTGCACATGAGTATTTCTGAGGTTGTCATGGTTTTTAAATTGATGGATTTCCCTTTTACAGTGCCTGAAAATGACAACAAAGCGGAATTTTTTTTTGCGGCTGGTGCCATGCCGCTGTCTGCGTGGAGAGGAGGAAACAGTGACTACACTTGATTATTCTCACTGCAGCCTGGAACAGGTGCCTAAGGAGATTTTTACTTTTGAAAAGACCTTGGAAGAACTGTATTTGGATGCTAATCAGATTGAAGAGCTTCCAAAGGTATGTTGGATGATTTTCCTTTTAGGTACAGGTATTACTTCTTTACTTCACCAGCTGTCAGGGTTTCAATTTGAAACTGGGAAACTGGGCAGAAACACTAGTTTCTGTTTTGGTTTGATTTTTGCCAATTTCAAAGTTTCCAATCAAGAGCAAAGCGGCTTAAGCTTAGAAGTAATAAGACTTTATTAACTAACACTGAAAGAAAGAAAAACAACAAGAATGAGGATGAAACCTTCAAAACACTCTTCCTCCCTCCCCACACCTTTTCTCCCAACCAACAATGTAAAGAAAACAACACTCAGAAATCTCAGTCAGTTTCCCTCTTCTAAAACAGTCTTTCTTCAGTTCACTTAGGGAGGGAAGCACCTCTTGATTGCTTTGGAAAATTCCCCCACAAGAAAACAGTTCTCTTGTAGATCCATTCTTCATGAACAGCAACCACCTGGATCCTTTGCGTTCATGAAACTCCTCCCATGTTCACAGTTGTGTCTCTGGGCCACATCGATGTATGCAGTTTATTTTAAAGATAACTGTTCAAAACAAAGGTTCTCTTTCTTTATCTTTGGGATTACCTTTACCTCCAAGCAACAGAGATTCACTTCTTCTTCGAGGGCAAAGAATCTTTATCACTTCATCTCTCTGTTCAACTTCTCATGAAATCAACAGTCCCTTCAACATTTCACTCCTTTGCTCAGGTCTACAATTTGAACTCTTTTATCTCCCCCATACTTCTTTATGGTTTAAAGGAAATATCTCAATATGTTATAGCCAACCACCATAGCTCACAAGAGTCCTTTACAGCTCAAAAGCAACTTCCCACACGCCTTCCACCTGGACTTTCACTCCTTCTTGACTGACTTTTATACTTCATGTGGTCTTTACACACCTACATTCTAATTTTCTCTCACTGGAGAGAGGATGGAGGGTTTTTCCAGGTCCCATCTGTGCACTGATGCACTGAAAGAGTTGACAAGAGACGGTGTCCGACCTGGCCTGCAGTGCTGGAGCTGTGCCAGGATCTCGGCCAGGCCATGGTAGCCCATGGTGTCAGATTTCAAAGCCATGCTGGGGGGGAGGGGAAGAAAATCTGAGAGGGTCCAGCCTAAAGGCAGCTGCTTGCTGGTCGTTTGCAGCTAGGAGGGAAAGTTGGACAGATTACCAAATCCCTTTTTCACCCCTCGGTATCATCCTGCATCATCGCATTCCCCCCCTCTCTCACCAGGTGCAGCAGAGGCAGGTTCATTTCGGGCCAGCAGCAGAGCAGACTCTGTGCTGGCAGATGTTCCCCCAAAATCAACTGAGCCCTGCCTGGCCCGTGTGGCCTCTCCCTCCCCTTGCTCAGCCCAGGGCCGAGAGAGGGGAGAGGTGTGTGCTCTGGCAGCCGGAAGGAAAGGGACCTTCCCGGGCTTCTTTCAAAGGTAGTAAGAACTAGAA
Organism: Sitta carolinensis; assembly: GCA_032173965.1. Classification (NCBI taxonomy): domain Eukaryota; kingdom Metazoa; phylum Chordata; class Aves; order Passeriformes; family Sittidae; genus Sitta; species Sitta carolinensis. Next base: position 24,212,932 of record CM063313.1, on the reverse strand, counting down.
AATGCTTTCCCATTGGTACAATAAAATGCCAATCTCAAAACCAGCCAGCTCACTTCTGTGGGCTGGTCAAACCACGACATCAGCACTGTAGAAGCTTATAGTGCCTAGCTTCAGTTTTTGGGCCATAGTTTGCTGTGAAGCAGCCTTGGTAGACTGAAAATTTATGCATTCCAGCTGGACTGTTTTGTTGAGTGAATTGGAATGAAATTGCTCATGTAATAGATCTGGCTCAAGAGAGTTACAAAGCAGAAAAGACTGTCTAATAAATCTATTTCTGTACACTGAGAAGTGGGTAAGCTACCACTTCCCTTGGTCTAGTCTACAGTTTAATTATCCATGTGATTAGAAAGATTGCGTGAACATTTATCTTTTTTTCCTCTTTGAGTTCTGGTTTTTTTTTCTTAACTGCAGGGACATGTAATAGCCTGCACTTGTTTCAAATTAGTAATTTTTTTATTAGAGTAAGTCATACTTTTTCTAATATTTCTGAGAAATTAAAGATTTTTTCCAGCTTTTAAGTAATTTTTGTCATTATTTTTTGCTGCCCTTTCAATTTTCAAAAGAAGCTTCCCCCCACATATAAGTGCAAGTAGGCAAAGAACACAAGCAGAGAGATTAGGGGTAGTGAAGATGTAGTCAAAAGTGATTTTTATTCATTTGACCAAAACTTTTGTAATTAAACTAACATAGACAAACTGTAGGGGAAGGCCCATAATATTTGAAATGATCCTAGCCAATATGGAGCCAGAGTTTCAAGCTGTTTTCAGTTTCCTTTTCCATTTTATTTAGTATTCCAACTCTGAAAAAGGATTTTAATTAAGTAATTTCAAATATGAAGGGTGTGATACTTATCAGGCCCTCTCTAGTTTCCTGGAACCCTCTTAAGACATTCTCACTCTCACCTTTCCTCTTTGCCCCAGTAGTGTTTTGTGATCTGGCCTTTGTATGCCACAACACAACTGTTTTGGGGCTGTGTGTCAACCTTATCAATTAAATGACCCATCAGTTTGACTGCTGGGTTTTTTGAATTGTTCTGAATCTTTTCAGAATTCCAGCTTACTTCAAAACTAAGTTCTTAGAGTATAGTATAGCTCCTTAATTTAGTTGACTTGTTGAGGGCACATTATGAACAAACTGAGGAGGAGAGAAAGGTTGTGGTAGAGAAGGAATTGACTTTACATAAAATGTTGGTGCGTAATCTCAATTTCAAAATTGACTGGACATTGGAAATTACTTCATCGTTCTTCATCCTGTATGCTAAATCACATCTGAAAAAGTACTCTGTTTACCACAAGTGCTGTGGTGTGCATTTGAGCTGAAAAGCTCAAACTGTAACCCTTTTAGTTTTCTCTCTCACTCTGATATTTGAAAGAAATCCAAGTTCTGTAGTAAAATAGTCTTTATTTATGTGGATTCCCGCACTTACTACTGTAATTTTGAATATGTAAACTCTAAAAAAGAACAACAAAAGGAACAACTGCAAAGTCAACATCATCCTCCCTTCCTGCCCTCCATTTTCCTGTAGGGATCTTGCAGCTCCTTGTGCTGCCTATGTCTTGACCTGAGTTATCAGAGAAATTTCTGATGATTCCAAGCGTTCAGATTGTTGCTTTCCAGGGAAAGAGTTTAAGTATGTAATTCTTGAAATAAGGGAATGGCTCCAAAAACACGTCAAAGTATCCTAAGTGACTTGAAACTCGACAAAGCCTTAATGATAAGTTAGTTATAATAGACATACTTCTGAAGAATTGGAAACAGCAGTAGTCAAGCTAAAGCTCATTCCTTTAACTGCCCATCTTGCTAAATTTATTTCTGCTTTTGTTCTGTGGTGGTATGTACAAATTTTACAGGAGACACAAAAAAATTTGGTCAAATTTTTCTCATTGGTGTGATAGTAATTGGGATAAATTTTTTTTAGTAATTGAAAACTTCCTGGTTTTTTATCATCTTTTCTCAACATTCCAAAAGAGAAAATCAGTAAGCCAAGGTATTTATGAATGATCTTATCCAAAGCTGTCATGAAAGGAATACTTATCATGAATTGTTCAGATGAATCTTTTCAGCTGCATTCTTAGAGGCAATTATTTTATACTATATGTAGGTTTCCTGCATATCTTTTGAGGTTTTTTCTTCCATTACATTAAGATTATTTGCTCTACTTAGTCAAATTGCAAAGCATTTGAGGAAAAATCTCTAGGCACTTAAGAAGAGATGTGGCTCTGAGCTAGTATTTGATAAAGATGGTAATGCATGTATACAGAAGAGATTAGATAGTTCTCTGTACCCCTAGCTTGAACTTTGACTAGTTTCAATTTTTCACTGGTGTAATTTTTTTCACTAGTTTTCCAGTTTTTTTCAACTTTTTTGGGGTTTTTTTCACACTTAAGGTAAGAAGCATGGACAGGAAAAAATATTGAAAGACATAAAATGAAATTTATAATTTTAGAGGAGATGAATACCTACTGAAATACTGTGTTCCAGAACGATTTGACTTTAAAAGATGTGTCAGTTTTTTCTTTTCTTTTATGAATAAACTCTACTTATCTCTGGGGTGTCACATGGCATGTCTGTTATAGAAAATGTTTCGCATTGTTTGCAGATCTGTATGGAACTACAGGTCATAATTTCTGAGATCCTGGAGGGAATTTGTAGGAAGTATTAAGCATAGCTGCTGCCTTGTGACTATCTGCAGTTTTTTGCTTTCTTAAGCATTATAATATGAGTCAATTTTCAATGGAACGAGTTAAAAATTTTTGGTAGTCAAAACCTCTAAATAACCTGGTTTTCAGGCCATGAGGTCAGAAGTTTAAAGGGGTTAAAAATAAAAGCTATTTAGAGAAAACTCAGAGAAAATCACATTCACTTTTTTCTTTGTTTCAATAGCAACTTTTTAACTGTCAGTCTCTGCACAAGCTGAGTTTGCCAGACAATGATCTAACCACATTGCCAGCATCCATTGCAAATCTCATTAATCTCAGGGAACTGGATGTCAGCAAGAATGGTAAGTCACTTTGCTTACTGTATTAAGGTATCTAAAAGGTGAATCACCATTGACGGTACAAAGACACTAATGAAATGTAATTTCTAGAAGCTACACAGTAATTTAAAAATTATTACTCTAAATCCCTTCTTACAATAAAAATATTCTCTTTTATGGTTTGGTTGTGATATTTGTTTCTCTTTACATTGATTGCTTTGTAGACAATGCTGTCTATCATTTTATATTCTCTCAAAATACATAAGTTCAAACATTAATTTTAGTAATTTCTGTCGTGTCACTACTGAAGAGCGTGTGCACAAGAACATGTAAATTTTGCTGGATTTTATTGGTATAATTCATTTCATATGATAATTGATTTTGGTTTATTTTAATAAGCTGTTGGAATGTTATAGTATCGTAGGACTTGGCTTTGCTGTCCTGCTCTGGGGATCTACATTTCTGTTGTGTGGGGAAGTGTATTTATGTGTCCATAGATATGACCTGGTTCACTTGTCTGGCTTGTTAAAAATCTTTATTCTGTATGAGTCAGACTTTTATAAATTTTGAAATGTTGTCAGCCGAGTGTTGTATACATGAGGTTTTACTGGTGGTGCTGCTTTGGTAAGCTGGTATATGTGTGCAACTGTGAGGAAGTTGAAATAACCTTGTCATCGAATTTAGTTGTGTAACTTACTTGAGAGAGAAGTTAAATCATGCTAATTGAGGAGAATAGAATAGTTTTGTCTTACTAATTTAAAGTTAAGTAAGAGGATACCTCATTGAAATAATACTTGAAAATAAGAATTCCATAAATATTCCAAAGATTTTGTCATTCAATTTATTGTTTTATTTGGGCTGGAAAGTAATTATGACTTCACAAAGAGAACTGAGTTCTGCTTTACTGACTTAGCATTCCAGTTGTTGCGGTGTTGGTATATTTCTTAGTCGTTTTTTGTAAACTGTTACTCTGTTATCTCTGCTTAATGAACACAGCACTTAGTGTGATAAATTGACCTGGTTGATACTAATCTGTTCCTGGTACAAGTGGATTGATAGTCTTTCTTAAAGAATGCTGGCCTTAAACTGTCACAGTAACACACAAGAGAGAAAGAATTATCTTTTTGTCCTGGACTGAAATGTTGAAAGTATTAACTGTTTGCAACACAAGTACTCAATGCAGAAGTCTTAAAATCATCAAAAGGGGATTTGAGTGCTGCTGTTGGCAAATTCCGTAGCTCATGTACATAAATAGGCAGCTGAAGCCAGGGAGCTACTTGTCTGTCTAAAATGCTATGGCTCTGAACTAAGCCTATAGAGTTCTCTGCTGAAAGAGCACTTGTTCCTCTGATGATACGATATGTTATCCCAGTAAACTATGAGTCTCTGTTTTCTAGAGGTTGATTTTTTTTAACATCCTTCAGAGAAATGGCAGGGGGTGCAAGCTTATTTAAACTATTATCATGTGCCTGGTGTCAGGCTTATCACAAATTGGATAGCTTCTCTGACTAGTGTTGCACATAAAAAATAGTTCTAAGGTCACCAGCGTTTTTACTGGGGACATCTTGTCTTCCAGTAGTTCTGAAACCTCCGTAAAATTAAAAAGACCCAAATTGGAGTCACTGTTTTTTCCTGCTGGGTGTAGTAAAAAGTAGCGCTCTTTATTCTCTAATAAATCTGGTATTTTTTAAGACTTTGTTTGTTGGCATAATTGCTTTTCCCCTTCTCTTTAGCTCTCCACTGTTGCAGCCATGGAAAATTTTTCTCTTGACAACTGCAAGCCTACTCTTCTCCCTTGTGTCTGTTTTTCTCTTTGTAAGAATTTACTGCTTACTTTCTCATTGTTCTGATATGTGTCTATAATAGAGCCAAATAGGAGGTATTTTACTACTTTTCTAGAGTAGCAAAATTTATCAAAATCTGCAATTCTTCCTTTTTCTGTTATATCTCAAAAGAATAGAATGTGGAAGCAGTGGACTTTTGTGGAAAGAAATGCTTTCCTTTAGTTTATAAAAACCTCATAATTAGTGGAGACTAGTCCCCAAAAGTGCAGGATGATAAGAGATGCTGAATTCTAAAATAATTCAGTGGTTTTCAGATTCCTGTGGTTGTGGCAAGTGAATGGTGATAGTGCCTCTATTTTTTTTTTTAAGTATTGATATACCAATCAATGTTTCCTTCTGAGATGGATTGGGCTAAATCATGAAGTACAGATGCCTTGTCATCAAATATGAATTTATTTATCAGGTTGTATTTTTTGAAGGATAGTTAGACTTTAGTTTTCAAATACCAATATGCTTGAAATATGATAGGATTTTCACATGAAATATTTGAACTGTTTTTGGCATGGACATAATCAAATGAATTGATCAAAGTATTTAATTTTCTAAAGAGGTGATAGGAAAACTAAGCTTCAAATTAAAAAAGTTTCCAAATTACATAACGGATTGCAGTCTGGCTCACAGAGTGAGACGAGCTGTATGGGAGGCCATCCAGCTGTCCAAGTAGAATTGTATGCATATATATGCATGTACTTAATATTTTATGTTTAGATGAAAGATCAGAATCACTGAAATTCTTCAAGGTGGCAGAGTTGTTACATGAAAGGTGTTATTCCAAGAAAGCAATGTCTATGATGCTTTGATTGCACATGAAAAATCTTACCCTTTTAATTTCTAGTTTAAACGTGTTTAGTTTCATACATACAGTATATAAAACTCTGTAACAGAGATACAGCAGATGTGCAAATGCTGGTACTTAAGAATATTTAATAATGTTTTATCAGAACAAGGATTCATCTAATCTAGTGTCTTGTCTCCAAGAGTGAACAAAAGTAGAAGCCTAGGGAAAATTTAATAAAGTACAGGAAGCCAAGAGACATTCGTGTTTGTCTGTATGCTTCCAATGTGCAGAACCTTCTCCTATAGGGCCTTCTTGAGCCAACGGGGTGGGTTTTTATTTACCAATCTTCATTTGACTATTTCTCTGTGAGTTTATCTACTGTTCAAAGTGATGTATGTTTTGAAACATATGCTGACTTAGAGCACAAGCCTTTAATGGTTGTGAGTTGAGGAGCGTACAAGTCTTTGTACAAGAGTGTGGTCTGGAATGTGTTACCATGGCTGCTGAAGTGGTCATGGCCTGAGTGTAGCCTAAAAATACCAAATTGCTGCTATATGTGCAACAAGCATAGACAAGAGTTAGTCTTAACTCTGCTTTTATTGTTGGTAGTAGTCAGTAAATTCTGTAGCTTTTTGGCAGTGGGGACATCCACTGTCTTTTTACGGCATTTTAACCTGATTCCCAAGGCTACTTACTATCAGAACCCTTAATATCAGAAGTATTTTGTTGCTTCTTTCCAGATACACCTCAGCTTCGAAATTTTTAGCTGAAGCCTTGTGCTATCCTAGTCACAAAGATGAAATTATACTTGAACAAATGGTTCAGTAAATAAACTGCATTCCTATGCCAGAAATCATATGCTGCTCTATATCAAGCTTGAGCGATGCCTTTTCTCCCACCCCTGTGACATATTAAAGGGAAGTTGCCGCATACAGAATGTGAGACCAGTGTAGAAAAATTAAGTAATGTTTTATTTATTAGGCTAGAGGAACTCAAGACATTTTTAATCCTTTATGGCAGATTTATTTACATATTGACAGCTGTACAGGAAAAAAAAACCTTACAACACCACTCGTCACCCCTAAATCAGCATCTTTCAGGGTTAAACTTTAGAGAACAGTCATTTCCTTATGACTTTGGCATGACAGCCTTAGCATGCATCTAGGGCAACATGGAAGGCTGTCAAGGAAATATTTTTGCCTCTTCTTTGAAGAAAGAGAAAGCATTTATGTGCAGTGTCTGATGGCATATCTAAATGTACAGAAGAGTTAACTTTACAGGTTACTAGAATCAAGTGGTTTGGAAAGCTGAAACATAGGATGAGGTGACTGCCAGGAAAATCAGGCTTTCCTGGAAGCTTGGGAAACACATTTGAAATTGATTGTGTCTGTGGGGTTAGTCTAGTGGGAAACTGTGATCTACTTTTCCCTACATGCAGGTGGTGAAAGAAAAAGATTGAATTTTCAAGTTCCATATTATTCAGGCCTTTGGAGGATTAAATAGCAAAATGAGGAAATTACTAGCACAAGACCAAGAGTAACCTGGGTCTTTGGAAGTAATAGTACCTTCAGTAGTCTCTGATATTTCTTTCACAAGTGACACAGCAAATTTACTCATGTCAGTTTGTTAATCTTTATTAGAAGGAATGTTCATGGAAAAATAGACAAACTAAACCTGAAAAACACTCCCCTCCCCTCACCCCTGTGCCTCCAGGCATATCTGCCTATAAAGTTATTCCAGTAATTCTAAAGAATTTTGTTAACAGATGTAAATTTATATCAAATATGTTTTCTTCAGTGTTCTAAAATAATCTGTTGATTTAGCAAACTGTATTTAATATGCTCTGTGCCAGAAGTTGTAGAACTGGAGAATTAGAATTCAAGAAACTATCCAGTTTTGTGTTACCCATCTGATACGTTTAGGAATATGACTTTTCTAAGGAATAGAGAATTGTTCATAGTAATAGAGGGAGACAGATCCAAGTTTTATTTCGTGGAGGAAGAAGTAAGACAGGAAGATCCTGAATGCAAAATAACTTGCTGTAAATGTGCTGTTTCTCTGCTTATACTGACAGAGAGGCAGACAGGACCAAGGTTTTTTAGTCATCTATGATAATGAAATAAAAGATAATTGATTTGCTGCAGGGTTCTGAGTCTGTATCTCTGTGATAGTGTATAGATGTTATAAGTGTGAACTAAATGTAGGCAGCCCTTCTATTTCAAGTCTATTTTCAAGTGTTTGTAGTACTTTTTCTTAAATACATTGTCTTATTGAAGGTACTGAAAAGAATCTATCTATTAACAATAAAATTATCTCTGTGTGTAAGATGGGATGTAAGTGGAATGAAATTGCAATGCAGATGAAGTTTTGAATGTGAAATTTGAGTGTATGTATCTGAAATTCTAAAATAAGTTTATTAAAAATGTCTTCCTAGACTCAAAATGTTTGTAACACAAGAAAAGCTATTGTAAAAGTAATTATGGGGTTTGTAGATGTGGATTTACATGTAAAGACAGCATAGAAAAGGATTGTATAGAATGATTTATGTTGGAAGGGACTTCAGACATCATCTAATTACAACTCCCTTGACAGAAGCTGGGACATTTCTTGCTAGACCAGGTTCTCAGAGTCCCATCCAACCCAACCTTAAATGCTTCGAGGGGAGGAAGCATCCACAGCTTCTCTGGGCAGCCATTTTTTACCACCCGCATGGTAAAGATTTTTGTCCTAGCATCAAACCTTAACGTAGTCCTATCCACCCCGTGTCCTGTCACTGCTTGTTCTTGTAAAAGGTCCCTCTCCACCTTTCTTGTATGGCCCTTCAGGTACTGGAATGCTGTAATTAGGTCACTCTGAAGATGACTATACAAATTCAGTAGAATTCTCTTCTGGATCTTGATTACCTGCCCTAGATTCTTCTCCTTCTAGCTCCAGAACATCATACGTATTTTTAGGGGCAGATTGGTAGGACAGGGAACATTCTTTCTTCTGCTCTGACCTGAGACAAGAGTCGGTTCTCCCTTGCCTTGTGAATTAGCTGATCCTGCATGCTTGGGTTGGATGTTAACTTACCTTCAGCTCCCAAGGATTTAAGGGAGAATTAACACCCTGCCTGTCTGAGAGCTTAATACTAACATCAATTGCATGCTCAGATTCCCAGATGGTAAGCTGCCTAGTGAGTGTTTTACACAATGAAGCATGTCTATCTGGGCACCCTTGCACCCATGGCACTCAACTCTGCCTTTGGGTTCTAGCTGGGCTCCCAGATTCTGGTGTTCCTGCAGCTGGGGGTTTGGATGGCTCTCTGAGACTTCAGGAGGTCTGTTTGGGTATAAGCATCTACCTGAGGAGGCTGTGGCCTCTATCTTTGGGTTTCATGCTCAGCAGAGCTGTTGCAATGGGTAGACACCAGTTTTGTTGCCAAAAATGTTTGCTGGGTGTTGACCACTTATTAGTAGGATGGAGTGGCTCCTGCTCTGTGCCCTGCCTTGTGAGCTGCCATGCAGACCCCTGCACCACTTCCTTCTAAAGCCACACGTCCTGTTCCTCACAATCCCAGTCACTCATACTCACTGAACCCATTTAAGTCTCCCATGATTGCTTGCCCCTGGCTATTCCTTTCTCCACTGCAAAACCGCACTCTTTCACTTGACAGAACTGCTGGGACTTGGCTATTTCCTGGCAGTCCTTATAGGTCTGTCAGCTGTTACTCAATTTTCCTTGACTTTAGAAACTCCTGCCCAGCTCAAACCTAGTGCTTAGTCTGCCTGGAACTTACTGTAGCTGCTGGTGGTGTCACCACTGTCACTGTACACCTCACCAAGTCACCAAAGAAGGAACTTGTATCTTTATTTCTGTAACAGGGTATGCTTTAAGTGACAGTTGTCATGTAATAGCAAAAAGTGACTGGATGCACAGCACTGATTTTCCAGTCCAGGGTAGTAGGGGACAGGGCAGGTAAAAGCAAAGCAGCTTCCAATGGTTATGTTTTGTACTTCTCTGGGTGCTTGACAGCATTTGATCCATGGATTAGACAAGATTGAAAACCATGTAACTTTGGAATTTGTCCAAAACAGCATTATGACCATGACTGCTGTCACCAGCTCTCCTAATGTTCCACATTTTGCAATTTTTCCATGCCCTGGCATGTTTTCGTTTATGTGAATTAGTGTTTCAGGCATGTCTTCAAGAAGCCTAGCTGAATTACTCAAGAATTACTGGCTATCCATTTTTTTCCACAGAACAGGTATTGAGAAACCTGTCCTGCTACTCATATTCCTTCTCATTTACATTATGTAAGAGACATGGCTAGAACGGGCCTAGAGAGACCTTACTCTAAAAATTGAGGAATGGTTTGAAGACGAGTGCTTGGAAGACTCTTAGATGTTTGCTGTGTTGTCTTAGCTTTGCTACTACATGTGTATAAAAGCAATAAAAAACCCAAACCCACAAACCCCAAAACTGTAATTGGAAAGGTGTTACTGTTGTCCTGTAGATGAGCCTTGCATCTCATATAAACATGAGATGCTGGTGGGTCTGAAACCAGCTTCAGCAAGGAAAGAGTATGGAAAGGGGAATGAATGTTCAAAAAGTAAGGGTGGGTGAGTCACTACTGTGCGTTGCATTGTTTGGATTCTAATACACTGCTTACTTTGAATAATGAAAAGCACTGGGTTTAGTTCAGAAGGTATGCAACAATCTCACATTAAAATAAAATACATAAATATGTAAGAATATGGACTGTGACTGATACTATAAATTTTCAGTTTAAAATTTCAGGTTTTGCAAACAGATCTTTCATAGTCTTTGGTACATTTGTGGCATATATTCTTAAAATATTTTGCTTTGTTAAATCCATATGGGCTTGAAGGACAGTTGTGGCAGAGGCCTGAGGGGAAGAACAAACAACAGCTTCTCTTTTTATGGTGGAGCTGCTTGCCCCGAAGTTAGAACCAGAATAAACAGACTAGCTGAGGGAAGAAAGTAGGTAATTTGTATTCATGCATGCAAACTGGACCTATATGTTTGCCTCTGTGTTCTCTATACTTTGAAGAGTGCAGAGTGGAGTAAGTGCACAGCAGGCTGTAGTTTCATGTATTTTGCTCTCTAGAGAGCTTTTTAGGGTGCCTGTAACTGAAGAGATTTTTTTTTTCCCCTCACATTGTCTACAAACTGAGAGATCTAGCTGCAGATTCCTTTGGGAGCATCCCCTCTATGGCTTCTAGAGGTCTCGCGTGTTAGTGATTTTTTCTGTGCATTTTAGGGATTGAACCAATACTTTTTCCTTGCTCCTATTCAAGCTTATTTATTTTTTTTCTGTGTAAGAAGAGGTGTAACTCTTTACAAATAGTATTGCAAATCAGTAGGGACTGCCACTTCTGTATAGGAGTGATGGTTTCTATAACTGATGTCTGGACATGCTAGTTCTAACATTTTTTTCTGAATTAGAAACAAATGAGTATGAGCTGCCCAGCAAGCCCCCATCTTCATTAGGGCTGAAGCAGGAGTGTACAGGGCTGTCAGCACTGAGATCTGTTGCAGTAAAGGATTCTGCCAACTGTGGATCTGACTTGCACAGTTTTCTACAGATACAGAAATGCCACTATTTGAGTGAAAAAAGTCTTACTTATGGAGAGAAAAAAGTGTCAGTTTTTTCCTCCTGCTCTGCAAGTTACACTGACCCTAGTGATAGGAGAGGATTGTGCTGTGTAGGGGAGGAGATGAGTGTAACTCCAGATGGTGAGGGGGACCCCAGTTATACTTACAGTCCCTAATCCAAGCAGAAGGACATTTGAACACACTTGCTGTGACAGCCTATGCAAAAAAAAAAAAAAAATCATTGCTCTCCAAGGTGTTAGCAATCAGGTGAAATTCTGTATTTCAGTCATGTTACTTGATCATGAACTGAGATTGATTGCCTCCAGATTTATGTCTTTTGTCCTGAAATTGCTGTATGACCTTTTTGCTATGTCCTCTGGGCATGTACCACCGCTAGTCTTGCATCATGACTGAATACCACGAGGTTAGATGGTGAGGTTTTGCTAAGTAGTGTTCTGAATGATGTACACTTTCTGCATTTGGCTTAATCCAGACAAGAATTTTAAATTCCTCTTCCTTACCTTACTGCCAAATTTTCTTAAACATCCTTTCAGGGTTTTTTTTGTTTGGTTTGTTTTTTGTATTGGGTTGTTGTGTTTGGTTGGTTGGTTTTATAAACTTTTGTTTGGTCTTTTTGTTTGTTGCTTTGTTTGTTCTTGTGTTTTGTTTTGGTTTTTGGTGGAGAGTTGTTTGTGTGTTTTTTGGAGGGGCAGGTGGGTTTTCTTTTGTTTGCTTTTTGTTTGGGTGGTTGGTTGGGGTTTTTTTTGCTTTATTTGTATGTGTGTGGGGGTGTTTGTTGTTGTTGTTGAGGAGGGTTGGTGGTGTTCTTGACAGAAACTGACCAGTGAGTTTAAAAGTGCTTGAAATCTGGGAAAACAGCTAGGAAGAACAGACAAGTAAATGCTAAAAACTGTTGCATAAATCTAACTTCTGTGGTAAACTACACTACAAAGAGAGCTTTTCTCCCAATTCAGTTTGGATCCGGTGGTTAAAGATGATCAGCAAATTGTCTTTTCTCCTATTGTGCTCTGCATGTATTCATGTCCACAGGCATGATGATTTGTATTTTTTTGGAAAACAGTGAGCGTGATCTATAAACCTAAAGTTGAGCACTGAAATGTGTTGGGCATAGTGATTGTTACTATGTAAAGTACAAAAAAATGGTATGTTGAAGAACCTGCCCATATAATGCCTTTCAATGAAAGTGGAATAAGGCTGCAACAGACCAGGTGATCTGTTGCACTGTCTTCTATAATCCTTGAGTATCACTGTACAGAGAAAGAGGTAAAAACACCAAAAGAAAAATAGGATTTAGAAAGGAATGTGAATCTCAATTTGCAGTACACATCTAATGAGAGGCTCATGGATGGATTGAGTTGTCTATTAAATGGATTAATTAGTACAGCGTTAAAAATGAGTGAAGAAATATGTGGTCACAGAATCTCTTGAGATTTGCTGGGCTTCCTTAACGAGAAAGAAGATTCAGAAAATTAAGGATATATGAAAATCAGAAAAACAAGTAACAATTCTCTTACAAAGTGCTCTTTACAACCCCGTTTTCCTTCCCTCGTATCTTTTTCTCATGTCTCTCTGCCTTCTTATTTATTCTTCATTCTACTTGCTTTTTGAATTTTTCTTGGTGGGAGAAATGAAAAAATCCTAATCTGACAATAAGTGCATGTTTCTAGCATGGAGGAGTAGTATAGCTGAGGAAAAGGGAGTGGTCAGAACATTGTTATATAGCCAGTTAGTAAATGCAACTTCCTATCACGTGGTAGAGAGTAGAAGTTTCCTGATTCCTTTTTCCTAGTTTCTGAATGTTTATTACAGATACTAGGTGTATTTCATGCTGTCATTCTCAATATTGTGCTCTTTTTAATGATGGCCATTTATCTATACTGAAGTACTGAGTTGGGGTTGGATAAGATGGTATGTACTGTAATGATTCGGGCTTGAAGAAGCAAAAGTAAGTTCATAAGCTCCCTCATTTTTAGGTTTCTCATATCAGTTGAATTTCTGTTATTAATTTGTTGTTAAAACTGTTGCTGCCTCTTCCCCGAGGCATAGTCAAACAGGGCACTGTAGTGTCCTCTGATTATTTATAAAATCATGCTGGTTTAACATGTCTGTATTTGGATAGCTAATATTTTATTTGGCTCTTCTTTTGAGAGTAAGCTTACATTGACATTCTCCTCTATCATAGATGTGCTGTGTGTTTTGGTTTGTGTTTGGTAGTTATGACAAATTTAAGTTTTCTGTGCTTCCATGAGTTCATGACACAGACAATGGAAACTAATACTAATATTACAAGTATAAGTTTTAATGTGTTGGACTAGAGCAATCTTCCATCCAAGGAGCAAGCCAAGGCCAGTAGTGAGACCATCTCTTGTAAAAACTAGGATTAGAGAACCTCTCTGCATGATTCAAACAGCAAAACTAAGGGCACAGAGTGAGTCTGAGACACAGCTCTGCCTCCAAGGAAGAGCTTAGCAGTGGTTTACTTTGGTTAATGTAAGTGCTTATTTTAAGAAGGTAAATTTGTATCCTCAGCAATGAAGAAGTCTTATTTTTCAGACAGCAGAAGGTCACTTCATACAAATCATTAGTAACTTCATTTCTACAGGCTCAAGGTATTGTGTCATGTTAGATGCTTTCCATGTATGGATATTCTTTTTGCTGAAAGAGGTTTTTTTTCTACAACTGGAATTAAGATCATGTACATTTAAATTCCTTGGTGTCCTAGTTTAGGGCAAATCTGGGAGAAAACCTCCAAAGGAAGATCCCTCCGGAGAGCAAACCCACACGGCCCCTCCCCCAGCCGGTTCGGGAATGATTCCTCGGAGAGAAGTGGAAAGAACCTGTTTATTTAACAGGCACAGCACCCCCCAGTACACAAAATGAACAATACCAGATGACAACACTCTTTCACCGCTCTGAGAAAGATGACAAATTCAGCGAGTCTCTCTTGGGGGTGGTCGCTCTGTTGTCACTCCCTCCGGCGCTGGGGATGGCTGTTGCCGGCCACAAGGTGTTCTCAGGTGCCAGTCTGGAATAGGTTCCAGTAGTTACAAGAAAGAAAAAAAAAAAAAGAAAAAACAAAGCAAGAGCAAAGCGAAGCAGGAGCAGGAGCAAAAGCAGCAGCCAGAGCTAGAGTCAAGGAAAAAAGAGAGCAGCAAAAAACAACAGCCACACTATGTACTGCCCCGTCTCTGTGTCCCGCCAGTCGTGGGGGGGAAGCAGGCTGATAACAGAACCAAAACAAAACATTTGTCCTTCAGAGCCAGTCTCACAGGCACAGAACATAACATCCAACATAGCAGAACACACAAATGGGGATACAAACATCACCCTAGGACACTTGGAGGTGTGTTTCGTACTAAGAGTACATGATAGCAATAAATAAGGTACAGTTCTAGTCTGTCTTTGGTAGTTTCCTAATCTTTCTTGATTAGGAAATTTGAAAATAACATAACTGCTTTACAGAAATTAAACCTTATAACATTATAAATATTACCTTTTTAGTTTTGATTTCGTACTGAGTAACGAAATCAATTAAATTAGTATCCCATTGCCATTTTCCGCTTTGACTCCACTCACAGATCCACCCAGTAAATTTCACTTGGCTGAACTCACACACAGGAACATGCGCTCACCCTCACATATGTATATTAAAAGTTTGTTGTTTTTTTTTTTTACACCTGTGTATATGCATGAACATGCATGTTACTCAGGAAGTGTCAGAAATGTTGGTCTTTGTTACCACTGACAGTTCTGTTCTTCCTGGTCCCTTCTGCTTCTGAGTTTAGCAAGTTATTTCCCAAAAATGTTATTTCCATGATACTTAGATGTATTTAAACACCTGGATTAACTGAATGTCATGGTTTTTTTCTTGCCTTTCGCCTTTCATTAACAGAGTACAATACCTGCTGTGAGTCAAGTAATAGTTTTAATGGTAGTATGACCAACAAGTTCCTGTCAAGAAGGACCTAAATGTCTAGTTTGAAAGAAATGGCGTCACTAGTTGAATTTATGGAAAAGTCATCACAGTGGCTTTGCCACTCTTTTTCACCAATTGCTTAAAATTTGTATTTTGTCACTGCTTTCCTTTTTCTGTCTACTGCCATCTCTTAAGTCCTGATATACCAGGTCAGTCTTGTTACTGCACAGACATAGAATCAAGCTTTTAGCTAACATGAAATATGCTGCAGTTTCTTATGTAAGTAAAAATATTACTTAGCGGTTGATACTTCAGCACATGTTCTCAGAACAGACACATAAAGTTCCACCTGCCAACCTCAATGAAAAGTGATGCTGCCCTTGTCTTTCTTTCTGCAGCTGGACTGTTAATGTCATTTCAAGCAGTATGAAATTTCGTGCTCTCACTAATATAGAAACAAACGTTCCAAGAGTATAGTTCCTTCTTAGTGGTCTTGTTCCCTGGGATCAGTTGCACTTTCCACATACCTGATAAAGCACTTACAAACACAATTACATGCATTAACTCAAAGACAAAGAGCTAAGGTTTGGTATCTGGAAAAAAATAAAAAAGGTAATTTTAAACTAGCTTGATTTACTAGCATATGGGGGCATTCTTGCTGCAAACAACAGTATATTCTTAATTCAAGTAGAAAGATACCAGTATGAGTGGTTATTGTATTTAGGACAGATGTATTTGAAAAAAGACACCTGTCCCAGGGTATAAGAACATGTTGCAAAAGCAGTTGCAGTTGTGATAGCCGTGATTTTATTTTAATTATTTTTGTATATATAGTAAAGATGGAGGTAAATATTTTGTGTGGTGGAATGATTCAATACTGATTTCCTTCTGATGTGGTGGATACATGTCATATTCAAGGCCTGCTTTATCAGTTTCTGACAAATACAGATTTAGCACACATGTGGAATGCAGCTCCACTCTGGAATTTTCAGAGATAACCTTGGAAAAAAAGGAGGTTGCTTACTGTTTTAATTTTTAAACATAAGAGTGCCTTGAGCATTTTTTTCTCCTCTCAAATGATCTAGAAGCTAACAGCAAACATACATCACAGTTTGGGATGGATTTCTATTCAGAAAATCTGAAAGATTTGAAGCCTTAACATTTCACCTGGATGTTATGCAAGCCATGGATTTGATAAACAAATCCTGTTGCAAACTTCATGCTACCAAGTGATTGCCGTTTTTAAAATAAATGATGCTGTGACAGAGGTTCTCATCTTAAGTATATTCCAAAGCACAAGTACTTCAATATTTGCCAATCAGCAATGGGAATTTAGTGTACTATGTGTTTGTAGTTTGGTGAGCTTTCTGCTAACCTGAAACATGAAAAGATTTAGGAATAGTATAACAAAAAAAAATGATACTGCATGAGCATTTCTTTAATGAAAACTATATGTAAAATGAGACATCAGAAAAACAGTTCACTATTTGCTATATGAATCAAAGTTTTTACAGCTATTAATTTCATGTGCATAATTTTTATGCATGTGGTGGACTCTAATTATTAAAGGCTGTTTTTCTACCTATTTCTGTATCTTGCAGGCATACAGGAGTTTCCAGAAAATATAAAAAACTGTAAAGTCTTGACAGTCATTGAGGCAAGCGTAAATCCAATTTCAAAGTAAGTTTGTAAATTTTTTTATGTTTTGTATTTCATGCAAATACTACCGAGTCTTGAATTAATTTGCCCCAAGACTTCTGCCAGCCCTTGGAGGCCATAGCAGAGTTCCCTGAGAAATACGTTCATTAACCTTGTTGCACTGTGATCCAGTATAGCTATCTCATTAAAGTACTTTGCCAAAGTTAATAGGCTGTATGGGTTGTCCTTCATTATACTATGTAGCTCTGACAGCTTGTTAAAATCCATCACTTCTCTGTGACTGTAGAGAAATGTGCAAAGAGTTTTCTTAATAACAAAAATTAATTCTGGTTTAATATGAATTTCTGCTATATTGACAAAATTAATTTAAAAGAACTCTCTACTGACAGAGATACAGCACATCTCCTCTGGGGGAAAAAGGGGTTGTGTATTTTTTAATTTATCCTACTCTTTCTAATTAATGCCTTCTTCACATTATATGTCAGGAGATCACAAGTTCATAGCAAGACTACATTTATTTGTAGTTTTTATTGCCTGTTGACATTGTTCTCAATACTTAAAATAATTTGGAACTCATCTTATGGAGAACTGTCTAGTGTGACTTAAAAGAAATTCACCCCTCAATTTTAATTTTATTAATATGAAGGACTTCGGTATTGTACTGTTGCTTAAGAAAATATGACAATGCCCTGAATATAATTGAAATTAAGGTATTATGTTATTTTACTTCTATATAGGCTGCCAGATGGATTTTCTCAACTGTTAAACCTAACACAGCTGTACCTGAATGATGCTTTTCTTGAGTTTTTGCCAGCCAATTTTGGAAGGTAAGTTGAACATGATATCTTAATATCTACATTTAATTTTAAATTTCTGCAGAGCAGTTTCTTCTGGTTCTGAAGCAAAGGGGTTACTGAAGAAAGGGAAGAAGTCTGCATTATGTATTCACAATAGTTACAGGGGAAAAAAAAACCCTGAATCTGTATCTGCAGCTTTTAATTTTGACTTTTGAAGGACAGACAGAATGCTCATTTACATTCTTGTTTCTTTTCCAACACTAGTCTGCTGAGTAAGGAAGATTAGTATTTTTGAAATTTGTTTTGCTTGTCATGTATTAATTGGAGTGAAGTAAATAATGACAACTGTAATTCCACTTGTCCTGCCTGTCCTGGATGCACAAATTAATTCATGCAGAACTATCACTCTCAAGTCCTTTATTGTCTGGAATATTTCTGAAAAACATGGCATATTTATGGTGTACTGACTATGCAAAACTCTTACATGTCATAGCTTTGGTACAAGGTAAATACTAATCTGCTACCTCTGTAAAACAGATTAAATCATGCGAGCAAAAGTGAAAGTGTAATTCTCATAAAAGGAAAGCTCCTAGATCAGCATGGGTCATGCTGTCCTTATCATTCTGCTTTTAGTATTTTCTGCAGTTTTCCCCTCTCCATTTTTATTTTATGCTCTCTTTTCTTAGATTGTCACTTTCCTCACCCATCCCATGTCCAGCAAGCATCTCTTTCAGAAAATACAGCTTTTAGTTAAACAGTCATGTTGCTGAGTGAAAAAATTGCCTTAGGCTGTATAGTTATATTTGGGTCAGCACAGTTTGCAAGAGATTAACATAACCCCCAGGTAATGCTGCAGCAGTTGGGCAGATCAGGAGATAAGCAACAGAACATAAGCACAGGTGCTCTCCACTAGTGACCACAAGTTTTTTTTGTCATCTGTGATTAGAACTGTTGCCTTGCCCGTCTCTGTTACCAGTCATTCCCTAATAAATGATTGAGTACCAGATCTGCTACACGTTCAGCTGTCAAAATAACTGCTTATGAGGCAGAAGCATTATTGTCATGCTTCTTTGTGCTGCACCAAGTTTGTGTTTCAAAAGCCCTCCTTAAGGTTGAAGAATTAACTGCAATATGCATAATCTTGTTGGAATGCTAATGATTGTCTATGCTTTTTTCTGTTCGTTTTTTAATAGTCTAACCAATTGGCAAGATTTTCATAGTAAAAGCAGGCACTACAGATCAACTTGAAGACTTCAGGTTGACAGCTGATCCTTTAAGTAGCTAATCTTATGCATAATACACATAAAAAGTTCTCATAATTTTTTCTTTGTCACTGTCAGCTTCTATAATGCTCAATGATTAGTGAAATGATGAAGTCATTAATTACTAACATCATGAGAATATATCAGTTACTGAAGACAACTTGAAAACCAGTTCTCCATTGTAGTGTTTCTCTTGATAGTTATGAGGAATTCTGCCTTGTTTGTTAAAATCTAGTGACTTGCAGCATCTTGTTTGTATACCTAGGAGAATGAATTTGAAGTATTCTCATGTAAGTTTACCTGCTAAAACAGTGTTGCACATAATATATAGTGTTCTATAGGAAGACAGTGTTTAGATCATATAAATTAGAAAACAATGAAACATTAAAATACCATTTCAAAGTAAGGTTCAGACCCCTTCGACATTGAATACATGTCTTCTGTAAGTAAAGAGACTGTTCTGCCATCCCACAATTTTACAACTAGATATAAATACTTTTTAGTGCAAAGTCTTTTAATTTCTGCTTCAGAATATGGAAGTACTTCCTTTATAAACAAATAAGAAACTGCTAGAAGCTTTTGAAATATTTAATCTCATAAATGATAAGCCTTTATTTTCTTCCAGTTTAGTGCATTGGGGTTTTTTTTGTTTATGGCCTTATAGCTATTGCTTTTTGTTATTTGGGAATACATGAAGTAACCAAGTTACGTTGCCTGCTCTTACTGGCAACTATTATCAGTAATAATGTCTCCTAAAACCTATGCCAATACATATTACAGTTAATAAGGCTTTTATGCTCTGTGTGTCTGGTTAGAAACCTGGTTTCTTACCTCTCTTTCTCTCTGAGTGTTCATTATTTCTACAGTTTAATTGCTGCCATTTCTCATAAGTGTTGTCCCCCATTCTCTCTCTCACCTGCTGTATTTGTAGTATTCTCATATCCCTCACTTTATTAGACTAAATAAGATTCTGTTTCCTTCTGATGTGATAGGTTTTTCTGTGTCTGATTATGTTAAAATAACTTGGAACAGGTTTCAGTTTTAATTAATCTTCTTTTTGACAGATGATGATGACATCTATAGCTATATTTAGAATTCGAATTGAGATCTCTTCACAGGTTGTACAGTGTCATGATTATCTTCTTGTTTCACTTGGAAATGTCTGTGGTTATGTTCCATTGTTCCAATTATCCTTTTTGCAGGTGCCTAGTCTAATTTCCTACATGATTAACTGATGTACTGGACAGTTCAGTTAGAAATGGCTGATGCCTACAAGGAAATCCTGAGTACTTGACTTGGTGCTACGGCATCTTGTCCATTTTTCTAAATTTTTTTAGTCCTTAAGTCCGTACAGGTTTTTTTCCCCCCTAAAGTGTCTTACTAAATCACTATATTGTCTGTGACATAAGCCAAGTTAAACATTTTTCTGATCCTAAAAGATTGCTATTAAAAAATGTTCAACAGGATAAACTTAGAAAGGGTCATTGAGCACCTCTATCAATACTAACCTCTATATTGCTCACCCTGATGCTTAGGAAAGAATTTTTTTGTAATGGAAAGCACTTTGCATGCAGTGTTTTATTGGATTTATCTCCATGCTTTATTCTCGTCTTCAGAATTTGGGCTAAAGCTTTTCATAATTGTAAGGTCAAGATTATGCCATCTCTTTTCCCCCTTTTTTTTTTTTTTTTGAGTATTGTATATTTACTTCAATGATGCTGTTCTGGTCCAGCCTGTTAGACTTGTGTCTAACGATGATTAGATGGTGTACCTATCCCTTTGGAGTTCTCAGGTGACAAAGTGGGGGTTTTTCCTCCATTCCCAAATTCAAGTTTCAATGCATTGATATTGGCACAGATTGTGGCATTAGCCTTCATGCCAGTGCATGGATATCTGAGACTTATTACGCTTGCCTAAGAAAATTGTATCTGTTGTATCTGAATACATAATGTATATTTACATTTAAATACACAAATATATAAGCAGAACATGTTAAACTTGAAACTCATTGCTTCCTCATTTTGAGAAAGGATTTTAAAAGGGAAACATTATTTACTAATGAGTGTTTTAAGATAAGCCAAGATTTATCTTCAGTGTAATTCTAAAAATCTGGGAATGTTGTCTATAATGAGATACTGCTTCCAAAGCCTCTTTACTGTGATGTTGCAATTAATTTGCTTTATATCTACTTTCTCAACAATTTGCCAGTTGTATCTGTAGTAGTAGATGGTTTTAGTAGCATCTACGTCAGGATATTTTTTGCATAAATTTACAGTGATAATAAAATTTAGTTACATATGTGTAGATATGTGTTTGCAGAAACTTTTGTAAATGCAGCCTGCAAGATGCATGCATTTTATCCTGCTTGCCTTTATGTTTTAGTAACAATTTAAAATAAATATCTTCTGCTTTAGGAAAACCACATAGGAAGTGTAAAGAACATCTCTCAGTGCAATCAATATTTTTAGATTTCCAAGGAATGACTGCTTGTCACACAGAAAGTTTTGAGTGTGCATGCTGTATGCTCCTTTTACATCTTTTACAGGTGGTATCATTTAAGAAATAAGATTTAGGAAGGATATTGATCTTCTCCTGGAAAATTGTTCATGTAGAGATTTTGCTTTATTGAAAAGTTGTGCTGCATTTTAAAAGCTGACTAAGATGGTTATGTTGAAGAGCAATACTGAAAAAAATAATTTTTAAGCTATTAGAGAATGTATACTCTCAGTTACAGCTTTGTGCATTGGCGATGTGCAGATAGTTCTGTGATGGTAGGTTTTTCAAGTTCAGAAATTAAAAATTTCTGTACAAGTAAGACAGATCTTTGCCACAGAATGGCCCGGATAATACATATTCTGCCACTGTGCTTTAGTATACATGAATTAGTTCTCTATTTCTTTTCCAGATTAAATGCTGCTTCTTCAGATCCCTTATAGCAGTTCAGATGCTCAGCTTGGATAGATGCTGGTTAGCACCAGCAATTGAAAAAACAGCTAGACTTAGTATTTGGTGTGCATTATTATTTTAAACTCAAATTAGCTCTTCAAGTCATAACAGAAGTGACAACTGTTTCAGTCCAGTATTTCTCATCAATTACTGGAAGAAAATTACATGTTTAGACACAGCCTGTATCTCCCAGCCAGGAGAGTTGAGAATGTTTTCCTATTAGCTTCTGTGAAGCTCTACACATAAGAAATTTGATATTTTTATCTTCAGTTTCATAGGGCTAGCTGAGGAAAGATTAGAACAGGAAACAAGGTGACAAAGCTATGAACATTCCTGTCACCAAAGGTAATCTTCAAGTTTACAGAATTAGCTTATTGCAAGTGTCATACAGTTAGTTCTGGCTAAAGTCAGCAAAGTGTGGGTGTGCATATTTATAGTTTAGCATATGAAAGGAGATTGCTTGCCACTGCATTCAATAGAAATTTGTCTGCATACGAGTTGTGAAGAAAAAACTACAAACTGTGTAGCTGTCTTCCCTGTCATCAAAGCAAAACATTAGCTGAAGCCTAGTGCAGTGCTTGGCTTAGAAATAAAACCCAAAATGTTTATTCCTGTCTGAGGGTTCTTAAAAAAGTTCTCTTTTGTGCTAGACTGATATCTTAGGGTGCTGGTAGGGTAGCATCCCTAGTAGGTCTTTCCCGCTTATGTTCTAGATGAACAGCAGTGCTATTACCATGAATGGGGTTTTTATTAGGGTATTCTTTCACCACTGTTAGGACGTTGGGGTTTTGCTTTTTTTTTGTTTAGAAGTTGGAGGAAGGAGGTTCCCCTCCAGCAGTTGCTACCAGGTGGTGAGTTCTGCTTGCAATGCTGGGGTGCACTGACCTCTCTCTCCTCTCTTTCAAAGTGACTCTTACATTTTAGGTTATTTGTGGGCATGGCAGATTGCTGCTTTCAAACTCACCCAAAAATGAGTGAATGTCTGGAGGAAAAATAAATACTGTTTTCTGCTTTCTATTTCTACATGAAGTATAGTTCTTACTGCTTAATTAAAATTAAGGTTATCGTCTCTGTCCTGAAAACGCACAAGTTAAGCACCTTCAGGAAAGACTGGTCTACTCACTAAGCTTCTTTCTGAGTCAGGGATCTTAATGTCCTATTTTCTATTGTATGAGGGCTGTCAATAACTCTTGTCATTAAAATGCTATCTATATTTAAACTAAATGAGGTTCTTTTTTTTTTTTTTTTTTTTTTTTTTGACAAATAGAGCTTTGTCATTTCTGTCCCAGTACAAAAAATTTCACTGGCAATAGTACATTGTTTGTATGTCAAGACTGCTTGGAACTTACCTTAGCTAAGCAGTTGAGTTGGGATTTAGAGGTTATTTGTATTGCAGCCAAGGATTTACTGGAAAAAAGGTCAAACCACCTTCTAGCAGAAATGTCAAAATGGATTCAAAAGGTGACTAGAAAGAGAATATGGCAGGAAATCCAAGATTAATTTAAAGCTATCAGATGGAAGCTACAGGTATTCCTCAGATAAGGTGTTTTGTATTTAACTAACGGTAGTAGAAATTGAACATCTTTTATTGTGCAAAGTGATCCTACCTTTCTGTTACTTCCTGAGTACTTCTCATTATGACAATAACATGTACCCATAATTAATGCAATGAAGTGTTTCAAAATATTTGGGATGAAGGAAAACAAATGTGTGCAAAAAGGTGCAGAAAAGCAGGCAAGTTCTAGTTTGTTTTCTGCTTTACCAAAACCAAACTCCAACCATTGAATTTAAAATAACATGCAAATTTTGCACAAAACTTCACATTAATGTTACAGGAAAAAAGTTTCAAAGTTACAGATTTTTTTCCTTTTAATTCGGTAATATGAGTAAGTTCAGAGATTGCTTTGTCATTAAATACAGAATATTGTAGTAATTTATTATGCCTTTCTGTTACAGATTAACTAAACTGCAGATACTGGAACTTAGAGAAAACCAGTTAAAAATATTGCCAAAGTAAGTATAGTATAGTTCTAGAAATTCCTACAGCATTTGTTTTAACATTAATCCAGTTGTACCTCTCTCCTAAAATCTAGCATTTTTCTAGTCCCTGCCTTGAAATTCTCTCTTGCTTCATCAAGCAAGCCCAGGCTGATGGTGATGCAGTTCCTGCTGTTTCTATGAACAGAGCAATGCTTAGAATTTTCCGACTAGGACTCTGGAGCTCCAAGCGTGTTAACAAAGATATAAGACGTCATTGAAGAAAGACACACATCCCAAAGATGGGATGTGAATAGCCACTTGCGGAGTCATGAGTAGGTTGTGGTGTGTACCGTAAAAGTGATCTTTCTCTGGCAGCAAAAATTGGTAGAGTTGCTGTTTTTGGTGGATGTAACAAGTTTTGGTGTCAAAGAGGAGGCTCAGAATATTCACTCTGTCCAACTAATGCTAGGAGGCACTTGTATGCAGTAGGCTGAAGTGGAAATTGCCAGCTCTTCAAATACAACTACCAGGTTTTTTTAGAGACTGTGCGTAATTATATGCCTAAGACATGATCAAGGATTATGTTCTGTTGTGATTCCCTTTTGAAGTGCCTAGATACTATACTGTGGAGTCTGCTGTATGAACAAGCCAGAACTCATATCTGGAATGACATGTACAGTGTCAGAAAGTGTGAATTTACATCTTCTAAGTGTGAAGCATTCTCTGGTATAAATAATATCAGTTCTCTTTGGCTCTCTCTGCTATTGCTAGTTTTCAGCAGAAAAAAAATAGAGGGCATGTAATTTAGAGTGGTAGCTCTGTAAATTAAGTTACTCCCAACTGGGGAACAGTAGCTATAATTAAAACTTACAGCTAATGCAGATTTTGTTTATAAGGTCACTCTGACCTTAATTGCCGTAATTAACACTAACAGCATGAATTACATGAAATATTTCTAAAGATGTAGTTTATTCTTATAGTGATGAGGCAATAATACATGCTTTAAAGTGTTTAAGTTCAACATACCCTCTGTTGAAGCTGCTGGGAAAGTTCTTGTTGACTTCATTGTTTTCAGATTTCTATTCTTGACTGAAAGCTTAACAACAACTGTCATGAAGAAGTCCTGTGTTTTGCTTCCATAGTAATCTATAGCACATGCTGAGCTGACAGCTTCATTATTCTATTATGGGACTCTTACAGAAGATGCTGTACAGCTTTAAAATGTGTAGAAAATTCAAAGCAGTTTCTCAATGTTAATAATACGTAGGTGCTTATATTTTTACTATAGAATACCGATATATTTTCTTGTTTTCCTGGGACTTTCATCTTTCCAATGTTCTTACATCAAAATCTTTCCTATTTGTAATAAGAAATGTATTTGGATAAATTCTGCAGCATCAGACTGACCTTCTTTCTGAGTAAAACATGCACATAATTTTTGACACTAAACTATGAAGAACTTGAAAGAATATTAATCAAAATGGGCGATCAGTGCCAACCTTACTTTATGCTAGACTTTATGCCAAACATGTGTCATTTTGTTTGGAGCTTATCCACCGCCAGAGACTGCAAGTGGCATCATTATAATGCAAAACAGCTGGATGAAACTATTTCTACTGAAAGGAAAGCAAAAACACAGAGAAACCATCTTAGAGGCATTTTTCTGATTGGTAAATTGGGAAGATGGTCCAGTAAAAATATGATACTTTTTTTTTTTTTCCCA
The DNA here is from genome assembly GCA_032173965.1 of Sitta carolinensis. Classification (NCBI taxonomy): domain Eukaryota; kingdom Metazoa; phylum Chordata; class Aves; order Passeriformes; family Sittidae; genus Sitta; species Sitta carolinensis. The sequence continues at coordinate 24,187,431 of CM063313.1, read as the reverse complement.
TTTTTTAAGCTTCTATGGCCTAATTGTCAATTCAGAGAGTAAGGTTTTTAGAAAGAAGCAAGTTATTTGAGAGTATAAATACAGTGATTCAGGGCCCAATCTTACCATCACCACCAACCCCCCCTCGAATTGTATGCCACATGACATAAGCTGTGGAGTTACCCTTAGTGGAGCTGTCTGTATACAACAACAGAATTTGAGGCATAATTTAGGCTATCTGATCCCAAAGTATTGAGTTGAATTGATGCCAAGTTCAATAATATGAATTGCTAGGGACATAGGCCACTAAAATTGGTATTACCATGGTCTCACAAAGCTTTGAGAGATCAGTCTTCTGTTAGAAATTGAAAAAGTATGTTAGCTTACTGATAATCATCCTATTCATTAGCTTCAAGAAATGAGGGAAATTTTCTTAGAATCTTCTGAATGTAGTCTTTTCATGTTTCATCATTTGGTGTTTTTTTTCTTCAAAAGCAGGGCAGTAGGAATATTAGCTAGAGGCTTTCCTTCAGAGCCTGTGTATACTATTTGTAAAATGCAAAAAAGGCTTCTGCTGCTGTCTTCATCTTGTCTTTACAAACTAATGTGAAATTCTTAGTTTGTCCCCAGTGTTATTACTCCAATGTTATAAAAATCAAATTTCTAAACAAATGTTGAGTCTCCTTGGCGATTATTTCCTTAGTAATATTAATAATCACATTAAATTATTTCCAGTAAATATGACATTTTCCAGTATACTGTTTTTGAACTGTATGTTCAGAGTAACTGTAGATCTTACTTTATTTGAAGAAAAACTGAAGCTTTGAATAGCTGCATAGAACATCTTGTGCTTATACAGTTGTTTCTTGAAGAAACTAGTGTGATATCCTGACAGTATAGACTCTACCATTTAGAAGCTCTTATATTTATTTTTTCCAGAATTTTATAGTATGTACACAGTTGCAGTTTCTGTATGCAAGTTTTAGATACTACTAATTGTTCTGTGAAAATCTATTATTAAGTAAATATATGAATATGATTTAATATGAGGGATTCACAGTTTCTTAAAAATTCTTTCAGGTAGAAGTGCTGTTGACTGTGAAGTAAGCATTGTGTAGACCACCATGTGCAGTGGTAGATAATCTCTATGAAGTCCCCAGAGTGAACTTAAATAGAGGAAAAATGTTTCCAAAACACAGCTTGAAGTAATGGATTTTACTTTTATTTCAGACATTGATTTAGTATTTGCCATAAGTTAAGTTAAAGAGTATTGATGTGTCACAAAATCCAATTTTAGTAATCTCATTTAATGTATGACTAGAGGAATAATTACGATTCCAAACCACATCACATGGAAGCAACTTAGCAGCCTGGAGAGGTAAAATGATGGTGTTGGATTGCTAGGCAGTAGTCTTTCTTTGAGAATAAAGGACATATTGTGACTGCAGGTGAAAAGCTGAACCACTCGAGACATGCCACTGCATCACTCTTTATTGTGAAGATTTCTTTTATGGTCTCTAGTTTTTGCAAGCTCATCTTGCAGCCTTCAAGTGTGTTACAGTGTACTCTGTGTGACGCTCAGCAGTCTGCAAGATCAGCAATATGTGCTTGGTCGACCAGTGTGTGAAAAATTTATCTTTAAGCAGGTATCATTCCCATTACAAAACAGCATCACTACTTAATACTGATTACTAAATTTTTGTAAGACTGGAAAATTTGATGTAGCTAGTATTTTCTTAGACCTAATTCTTTATTAATCCCCTTCCTGTGCAGAACCATGTCCAGACTGACGCAGTTGGAGAGACTGGACTTGGGAAGTAATGAATTCACAGAAGTGGTGAGTTTTGCCTTAATAAAAGAGCTCTGCATCTTTTATAAATCTCCTTATCCTTTGATCTGTTTTTAACAAATATGAAAACATAAACATAATCTTAAGAGTTCAGCTACCAAGCATTATTTGTACCTTATACTACTTTATGGAGCCTGTTACAAAAATTATATGTATGATCTTATGAATGAGATTGTTTTTACTCTATGTTAAAATAACACTCTGTTATATAGTGTGGTTACTGTAGTGGTAAATAATTAACAGTAATGTGTGTTTGAATTAGTAACATAATTGTCTTAGAATAAATCCTAAACACTTACTGATTATCATGTATTGAATGTTACAATTTTGTGCATGGTCTGCTTTTATTATTGTTCACAAACTATTTAGATCCCAGGGAAACAGTATAAAATTTGAATGTTATTCAAAGCAGTATTTACAGTTGAGGTGCTCTGATTTTTCCTTCAGCATGCATTGACTTGTTTTCTGTTTGTGGTCTCACAGGCAAATATATCTTGTATTTAAGAGTCTCATAACATCTCTCTGCTTTTAGAAGTACTTTTCTGGGTAAAGGAATTGTAATAGAAATAAAATGAAACTTGCTGACCTGCAATGCAATGGAGTCAAGCCTTTGTGTGCCCCGAGTAGAACATGCAGAGCTGAACACTTACCTAGTGATATGGTTTGGAAAATAGGGGATTGTATTTAAGGAATTTTTCATTATTGTGGTTAAATATCTAACCCTTACCATGACTGCCATATTCTCATCACAGGGTAGATATTTGTGTGGGAGCCTTAAACTAATGTTTAAATTACGACTTCCTCTAAAAATGAGTTATTGGGAGTCAGAACTGCAACTTAAGCAGAAATCCTGTCTATTTACTATATAACAAAACTTACTTAGCATTTATCTGAACTTGTCTGTACTTATTAAGGTGAAGTAGTACCTCTTTTGTATTAGTTTCTCAGGAAGGAAGTTTAAATAGGAAAGTATATACAATATGGATGTTTACCTAAAAGGTGTCTTTCCCTAATAAACAACACGCTTCTAAGAATAACTTTGTAGTGGAAGCCAAATCCTGCACTTCATTTTATGGGTGGAGTAGTTCGCGTGTATAATAGAGATGCACCTGTTGATGGTAGAAAAATGATGACGAAATTTGTTTTGATTTTCCCCAAACCAAAAAAGTCACTGGGGTTCTTGAAAAATGGGTCCTCTGAGTTGATGAAATTTAAGGGGTTTTGTTTTAGACCTCTTCCTTCAAAATTGTGCATGTAACATGTACTTAAGAGTATGTGCCTGTGGAATACTACTTTCTGTAAAATACAGCAAAACAACAGAAAGCCCTTCTTTAAAGATTATTTTGTGCTGTGGTCAAGTTCTTAAAAGTTTTTATATATCTGGTATATATTTTAACTTCAAAAGCAAATTATCTGGGTTTTCTTTAATGACCCAGTGAAAAAACTGGGTATAACAGCTACCATAACACATTACTAAAGTTGCAATAGACAAATCACTGGAGTTGTTTTTGGCATTCACTGGGGGTTTTGCATAAGATTTTTTTAAAAATGGCTTCCATTACAGCCTGAAGTACTTGAACAACTGAGTGGATTAAAGGAATTTTGGATGGATGGTAATAGACTAACACTTATTCCTGGGGTAAGTTCTTTTGCTGTGTCACACATAGAGTATATTAAATTACATGGGTACTTGCTTTGTCAGTGACCATGTACATTGAGATTGTTACGTAATTTTAGTGTTACTTAAAGCCAAAAGGCTAAATGGCATTTGAATGCTTAACTAGTCCACTTAGAAATTATCACTGATCATAAAAGCTGCATTTGCAGTTCTTTGGTTGTTTTCTTTTTTTAATTGAAAGTTATGTATTTCTCACCTAAAAATTATGTTACAATTCAGGAAAATGAATAGAAATCTTAAATCAAATTTAGGCTTGAATGTCCCTTCATAAAGGGATGTTAGACAGTAAGCAGGAATATTTGGGATAAACATGTTGTGTGGAGTTTTACTGGTCACAGATGTAAAATAAGCTGTGCCAGTTCTGGTGCTTTGCAAACAGGGAGCATAGCCAGTTCCTGAGAAAACAGTGTTGACTTTATATGGGGTCCTGACATCTTTCAGGATTTCATGTGGTCCAGGCTCTCCATTGCTACAGTACTTGAGCACCTGTGCTTAAGCTGTAGCAAGCAAGTCAATGAGTATTTGGAATTTGGGAAGCAGTTGGCTTGTTTTCAACCTTAAAATCACTAGCAGTTATGTGAAATGTGGCCTTCCTGCCTGATCAGTAGTCATTGCTTCTGTTTTTCCATCAGCTAACTCCTAGCAGTTGAGTGGTTTGAAAAGTGGAACTGTGTTTTGCAGTAAAATAAAACTGTATTTCTGAAAGTGAAGATTTTAATAGAGTAGTGTGCATGAATTTTAAAGCTTATGCTTGGTTCATATGGAATGTTAATACAAGCTTTTATTTTGGCTTGTTTCTTTCAGTTTAATATGGTAAGGGATTCATCATTGTTTTTGAGGATGCAGTTTTACACAAAAGGCAAAAATGAGCATTAAAAGTCTACTGGAGCATAATGAAGTCATTATGTGTCTCTGAAGTCTTTTCTAAAGCTTCAATTACTTGATTCATGGTAACCAAAACCGTTGATTGTGCGGAAGGGTGACTTCAGGGACGTGCAGAGCTACTGTGGGGTGTCTGTGTAAAACATCAGCTGTTCTTATCTCCACAAAATACTTAATTGGAAAGTTTGTATACTTTGCATAAAATTGTATTTCTGTATTCTAAGTCTTTTCCTGTGGCATTGCACTTGAGAGGTCAAATCTTCTAGATTATTTGTTTAGAACTTGCACTTTCTAGAACGCATTATTTTCTCTTGCTTTTAGTTCATAGGCACTTTGAAACTATTGACATACTTGGATGTTTCTAAAAACAACATTGAAGTAGTCGAAGAAGGTATTTCAGGTTGTGAAAGCCTGCAAGACCTACTGTTATCCAGTAATTCACTTCAGCAACTGCCAGAGTCTATTGGTTTGTATTTTAAGTTAATTCATGTTGTTAAAACCCTATAGTTCAGACACAGATCACTTGAAAATACAAAAATGCCTTTCTAGATCTGTTTCAGTTGAGTAGAAGTGCCAGTTCTTGATCAAGCTGCATTGCATGGCTGAATAATAACTTAAAATTGTTTTGGAGCATTCTTTACTTCATAGTAGTTTGTAAATGGGTGAAAAAACTCCTGTCTCTATAAGAAAAAAAAAATTCTTTTTCTCCCTGCCCCCACCCACCTGCCCAAATGGTTGACACATTTTAAACTGGTAAACAAGTTCTGTAAGCTCATCTCCGTATTTCCTTAGTAATACAGCACTATAGGCATGCCAGGGAATAGAGAAGATGTGGTTGCTTGCCCATAATGTAGGGGTTTTTCCCCATTTTAATTTAAAGTTAAAACTCAGCTTAATGAACTCAAATGTCCATTTTGATTTACTTGTTCCTATTATTATAGGTTCTCTGAAAAAGGTGACAACACTTAAAATTGATGAAAACCAGTTAATTTATTTGCCAGACTCCATAGGAGGGTAGGTATTTCACCAAAACAAGGAGTTGAATTGCCTTTCTGAACGCTTTTTTGTAACAGTGGCTCCTCTTTCAGAGTTTTTTAGAACTATTTGATTTAATTTCTTCTGCATGTTAATGTCTTATTACAATTTAAACCAAGTGTTTTCTTATCTTAGTTCTGCTTTGCAGCATGAATGTTCTTATTGCTTAATGCCAAACGACATATGTTCCTCACTCACTTAATGCAGCCACCAATCTATAAAACAAATTGAGTGTGACAGAAAACAAGATACTTAAGTCAGTTAACTTCCTGAGACATTTTTTTTTTTACAGTAACGTGGCTGTAGTAGATATTGCAAATGATTACCCAATCTCAAAAATCTTGTAAAAAGTAAATATGAACATACATTTTATATATGAATATGGAGAATTTTCAGCTGTCCATCAGCAGGTTTTTTTAAGATATATATTTTGGTGTTCAGCAATTTAATTTAAAACTTGCGAATAATAGGAAAAATAATTGGCTCACAGTTAAGGGCTGTACAAATATGCAATGTCTTCCAATTTCCTTTCATATATTTTAATTATTTTAGGTTATCTTTTGTTGTCAACGTTTACAAAGTACTGCTTCACTGCCATACTCTTAGGGTCACAGTCTCTAACTCTTAAAATTCTTTACTTGTTCAGAAACTGTACTCAGCTCTAATTTGACTGTGATCTGTCCCATTCTGAATGTTTTTAATGCCTTACACTGGCATGTTGTCATGTACTACACAAGCATTTGATATTGCTGGCCTCACTGTTTTCATTTTAAGGACAGTTTAAAGGAGATTTTAAAAAAATAAACAAGCTCAAAACAGAACCAAAAAACCAACAGTCAACTAACAGGAAAAACACCCACTCTGAAACACATTTTAGGCCATCAGTAAAGGATTCTTCTTCGATTTTAATTCCGTAGGGTTTATTTTGAACTACGTTGGAGATTAACAGTTAATAATTATATTAATTTAAACTGCAATTATTCAATTAATTGAAATAATTAATCCATATAGAGGAGTTAATTGTGGGGTTTTTTGCAGGTTAATATCAGTAGAAGAACTGGACTGTAGTTTCAATGAGATTGAAACATTGCCTTCATCTGTTGGGCAGCTCTCAAATATAAGAACATTTGCTGCAGATCATAACTTTTTAACTCAGCTGCCATCAGAGGTATGTATTTAACTGGGAGTCTGTAAAATGAATATTTTAATGTGTTTTTATAGTCCGTTCAGCTTGTGAATAAAAGGTTACTAATTTTTGAGAGGATTTTCTTTGTGTATGTTTTTAAAGGAGGATGCATACAAATATTGAAGTTTATAAATAACAAAAATTGATTTCTTTAGGCAACAAGTAGGAATTCATTGCTGTGTATTGAAACTAAAAGTTTTAGTATGTAAGAATAAACTTTCAAGGCAAAAATAGCCCCAAAACTAATTGTTTTCAAAATGTTCATGTTTATGTTATGAAGATGAAATAATTCTTTGTGTTTTTGGGGGTTTTTTTATTTGTTTTTTTTTTTTAGATTGGAAACTGGAAGCACGTGACAGTGTTATTTCTGCATTCTAATAAGCTTGAATTTCTGCCTGAAGAAATGGGTGATATGCAGAAATTAAAAGTCATCAATCTGAGTGACAATAGGTTTGTGAATGCTTTTAATCAAGTAGAAGTTGTGTAAAATGCAACAATAATGTAGAGGGATTGTTATGAATACATTATGGCTGTCTTTCCTTATACATAGCTCAGAAGCTGACTGAAATGTATTTAGTCTTATTGTAGTATTCTTGATCTTGCAGTTCCATTATATGAAGCTATCTTTATTTTAATGACTTGGCAGATGCATTGAAGTGCAGCTTCACTACATTCATGATTGTTAGCATGTGTTTTTCTAGGGAATTCCTTCGGTTATTTTCATAAAACTTTTGATTCTTACTTAAAGTTTAATAGTTTCTTGAATTGCATATGGAGCACCCTACAGTATCATAGCATCATGTAAAAGACCTTGGTGTTCTGTGGAAGGTGGAAAAGAGTTGTGTTTTATTAGAGATGGTCATTTAAAATAGACACAATATTTAGCTTTGGGGAATTGTTAGTTTATAGAGTTGAAATGTACAGGGAGAGAAGTCTAGCAGAGCTCTAACTCCTGTTCTGTCAATCCAGCTTCTCTGTACTCTGTCTGTAGCTTGATTTATCCATTAATGCCAGAAAACCCATTATCCAGGATAACAGCCTTCCCCATACATGTATCTGAGAAAAAAAAATGATTTTCAGGTGTTGCACGTTTTTTCTTAATTGGCATGCATATTGACAGATAAAATGGTGAGGATTCAGATTTATTAATTCACATTAATTGTCTTTGTATGGAAGTCACACAGTCGAGTTAAATTAAAGTTACAATGTCACTTCCTTATTTTATGCTGTTTGCTAAACTGGGCGGATACAAGTCTTTCTTATTCGTTTGGGGCTTGTTTAATTTGAATTTAAATTATATGCTGTAGCCTTTTAGCTCTCACTGTTTATTAAGTTAACTTCATATGGAAATGTCCTTTTAAAATATTTTATAGGCTAATGCAGGATTGTTTAAAGTCTTAACAGTATGGTTATATGTACTTACATAAATTGTTGTAATTTACAGACTGAAGAATTTACCATTTACCTTCACAAAACTGCAACAACTCACTGCTATGTGGCTATCAGACAATCAGGTAAGATTTTTTAATATTGAAAATAAATGATTGTTGACTTTATTCCTAATGGGATTGACAAGAACAGAGCCATCTCTTAAATAAAGAGACCTGGTACTGTGTACATCAATACTTTCTTGACATTACTTGTCAATTGATATGTCAATTATCCTGAAGTAACCAATACTGAGCTTACCTGTCTCTGGAGATTCATAATCATGGAGAAGTTCTGTGCTGTGAGGAAATGCAATTTAACATAAGTTGGGAAGTTTTTTGTTTGTTTGCCTTTGTTTTTGTTCTGTTTTCTCTGGGTTTGGGGCGGGTTTTTGTTTGTTGTTGGGTTTTTTGTTGTTGGTTGGGGGTTTTTTGCTTTTTTGTTATGTTTTTGTTAAGTTGTTGTTTTGTGTGGTTGGTTGTGGTGGTGATGGTGGTTTTGTTTGTTCAGGCTAATTTACACAGGAGAGTTAGTGCTTGATAAGCTTGAACTTAAACATGTAGCCTACTGTTGCTTTCACAGCTGTACCAGTGGGGAAACTCAGCATGCTTGGTTTTGAGATAAGTTTCTTGCCACACCTTTGAACTGTGTGACTGTTCAGCTTCGAAGCTGTTAAGCAATAATTCATAATGCTTGTATTTTTCCTTTTTATTAAAGTCCTTGGTATTATGCTGATTTTCGGAATGGCATTAAGGTATACAGGACTGTCAGAAATCAGCTAGCCTCAGATGTGCACTTTTACTAAAACAGTAATTTAAAGAATCCTCTGACCTTCCCTGTAAGATGTGGAGGATGTTCAATCTGGTGTCTAGATGAATAAACAAGAGTACAGATTTTTTTCTCTTTATATTATTGTCTGCAGCTTTAAATAGCTAAATGTATCTGTGCATTTCTTACTACTTTGGGTAGCAGTCAGTACCAACAAGAAACTGGGTTACTTTTTGACTATTTAGTGTTTTCTTCTCACAAAAGCTGTTGCTGAGTTTATCCTCAGTCAAAAGGCCTGTTATAAGTCAAATGCAGATATCTTAATATCTTCATTTTGTGAAAATTATTCAAGGGTTTAATTCAAGGGAGAGTAGTCTTCAAAGTCATGGGACAGGCATGCTCTGTGATATGTAGGTTTTATTTACTTTTATATGTACATTCTCATAATATAGCCTACTTTCATTTTCTTTCTAGTCTAAACCACTTATCCCTCTCCAAAAAGAAGCTGACCCTGACACACAGAAAACAGTACTTACTAATTACATGTTCCCTCAGCAACCAAGAACTGAGGAGGGTAAGGAATTTCTAAAATTACCTGTTACAGTGGTCAGTTTTGAAAATAATAATGGGAAGGCTTCCTGCTAATATGGTTTTCACTAAATAATGCTTGAATACAAGTTTGGAGTATACTTGTAAGAGATGATGAGTTGTGTCTCATGAATGAGAACAGTAACTTAATGAGATTTAGATATTGGTAAATTCTAGATGAAACTGTTTCAGTGAGTAACATGGGAAATGGACTGACAGGAACACATTCTGTGGTGGTCACAACTCCCAGCATGACACCCTTATTCCTTCCAACAGAGCCTAATGGTTTGGGATGAAATTATCTTAAGCAAGTGTTAGCTTCAAACTTGACTATTTTTTAGCAAAATGTTTCCTCCATTACAAGGTATGTATTTTTGGAAAAGTGCATAGCATTCTCTGGTTTATTTTGAAATAAAAATCAGTCCAAAAGATGCATATTGCTCACACGTACTTTGAACTGTTTTTATAAAAGGTTATGCACAAAATTTTTAGCTCTTACCAGAAAGTTGTTTCAGCACGGTTGTAAAATAGTTAAGGAAACAAGTAAAATTCCACCAGTAAACCCAACAGGAGTGATCAAATACATAAGCAAAAGCAGTAAATTGTGCATCACTTTCAAGTACCTTCTAATGTATCTGCAATACATCTGATAGAATGTGAGAACTGGGAGATTTAATGAAGACTGTTCCTGAAAGTGTTCTCTCTGTTGGAACTCCGTTTTTCTCAGGTTCCAACTTTCTGCAGTCAAGGAAAGGTCTGATTTTTTGGTTTAAGCTGACAGAATACCTGTCTGATATGGTAGTTCCAAAAAGAAGGTTTGAGGTTCATTAGATAGAGTTGTTAAGTTGGCTTTTTGTCGGAATGACTTAGTAATAGTAATAGTGAAGTTTATTATAATATTTACAGATGTGTTGAAATTGTAAGTTTACCCAATAAATGTAGAGTAACAAATATTCCATTGCACTTACTGAGCCCTAATATTAAGTATTTTTCTCTGTCAGATATAGAAGTGGTTAATGTGAACAGTCTTGGTATTGCTAGTGAAGGATATACGTTTTCTGGGTGATAGTGGCAAATTTATTGACTATTTATCGTGCTAAAAGTAGAAGCTAGGTGATGTAACACCAAGGCATGCAAAAATAAGAGATACTAGGTACCTGCAAGATTTTTTTAATCTCTTGTAAAATTAAGCAAGAAATACTTGTATTTAAAGCCCCTGTCAACTGCATGACTGTTGCAAAACAATGCAGAGTAACTTTACCTTCAGTTTTAGATGCTTACGTTGCTTTAGGACTAGTAAGAATACAGGTTTTTGTCACTAAGTCATTCTTAGTTTTCATTTTTAAATTTAATTAAATGAAATCGGCTGGATGTTCTTACCTGTGTTTAATGATGTTAGGCACTGATAATAGGCTATATAAATCTTTACAAGTATAATTCATATATATACACACAAATACATTATCTCAGCTTTATATATAGAATAAAACCACTTAGCAGAGTTCTGCTGAAAATTTTCAAGTATTAATATTAAGACTAGAGTACAGCTGAACATATGGTTTTCTTTTTAAAGATAGGGATTATTCCAATATGAAAGCACAGATAAATTCCTAGGGCAGTGGCATTGCATGAAATCTTCAATTAATGGTGCTGTTAGTCTTTTATCTTTTAAAAAGAATGAATTCCAAAGCAGACCCATCCCATCCAAGAGAAAGAGTTTATTTTGTTTTGCATAGTGTAGCCTATTCTTACGAGAACTTCTTTGTTTTTTTTTTTTCCCAGTTATGTTCATATCTGATAATGAAAGTTTCAATCCATCTCTGTGGGAGGAACAGAGGAAACAGCGTGCTCAGGTGGCGTTTGAGTGTGACGAAGACAAAGATGAGAGAGAGGCACCATCTCGGGTTAGTATTGTGTTTATATTTTCATACTGGTGCTTCCCTCCCTCTTACTTCCACCCTTAATCTCAGCCATTTCCTTACTTTGTTCATGGGTTTCACTCTGCTGAATAAATCAAGTCATCAATTTAGAGTATCTAGCATGATGAAGAACTATGGTTTGAATTTTTTGTTATGTTTGCTTTTAGTTTGGGCATTATTAGGCCAGATCATTTTCAGCAGGGCACAAGGGAAGAACTCAGGCTGATACATGGCAATGTAGGGCCTAACTTGGGTGCTACCTGACTAATGGTGCTGTGGAGAGCAAGTGGGGAAACCATGATAAATACTGATTTTATTTTAAGTGAATTGCAGTTGGCTTAATCCTTGATTGGAATCATTGGACATGTTGGGGGAAAGGGAGTGAAAGTCATTCATAATCTTGCCTAGTTGTATATGCTTATGTCTGCCTCAGTGCTGACAGACTTGAGTATCAAGGTAGAGATTCTAGAGTATTCCGTGGTTTGGCCTAATTAATTATTTGGTTTAAATCTTACATTTTAGTTCTGACATTTAAATAAATGTCTACATTTTTTAATTAAATTTATTAAAACCTTATTGCTTTTTGTTATATAGGAGGGCAATCTGAAGAGATACCCAACTCCATATCCTGATGAACTGAAGAACATGGTCAAAACTGTCCAGACGATTGTACATAGACTAAAAGATGAAGAATCTACAGAAGATACTGCCAAGGAGTCAAAACGAGAAGTCCAGACAATTTCTGTAAAAGATGTGGGGGTAAAGGTCAGAGATTGGAATTTCTTGCAAAACCATAAGATAATACTAAGACTAAAGTGTCATTGATTCCTTTTAATTCTCCTCTCCTTCCCCTCTGATGCTTTAGCCAAAAGAATTGTTAGATTTCAGAACCAGTTTACCCTCTACCCACCTAAGGAGGTCTGTCTGTAATAAACATCTGGTTTGCAGAAGCCATCTTCCTGCTACACTAAGAACAAGAAAAGTGACCTAATTCTCAGGCAAATACAAACTGCAGATGTGTTAAGGAGCTCCCTTTGGTTTCTGGAGGGTGGTGTCTTTGTCATCTTCTGATCTTTTTTCATCTGCCAGACTTAACAATGAAATTTGGATAATCTCTAAGGCTTTTACTCCTCATGACTGAAGGCTTTGTGTGGTAAGAAGCAGTAATAGCAGGCTGGCAAAAGTGTCCCAAGTCCTCATACTTGATGCAGTATGATAGAAGATAGGATTCCTTTTTGGTGCTCACACAGAATCATTTTGCCTGTTTAGGTATTTGCCTGGTTTTGGTTGTTTGGGTTTTTTTCCATTTGACTGGAAATATAATGGTACATATCAACACCAGTAAGGATAAGAGTCAAACTGATTGACACAGGTTAGGGACTGTACCTTAGTTATCTATGGCATTTTCTCAGCATTTCATACCTGGTGCATTCTGTTCTTTATGATTTCAGAGCTCAGATTTTTCCATTCCATATTTTCCTAAAATACATAGTGCTGGCTCTCTATGTCACTAAAAATGTTTCAGGATGCTTTCTCTGCTAATACTCTTAATTCTGTAGACCTTAGAAATTGGTGCGATAAAGAACAAAGCTGATGAAAGAAAGCAATATGCAGCAGGAAGCTCTGTGCAGAAGCCTAGTGAACCAGAAGCTGAGCACAGCACTGCAAATTCACAGATGACTGCACTTGTTAAAACCTTGCAGAACACGAAAACAATTGTCAACCATGGAGACATGCTTGAGGTATGGCATTGCAATGAGCATTATAGCAGTGAGAAATTGTGCTGGTGTTGCATTGAATTTGTTCTTCTAGGAGATGAAACTTTCTGTTGACAATAGGAGAAAATTGCCCTCCATAAATGTTGTAAATTCAGATGATTTTCAATACACTATTTTTCTCGCTTCGGGTTTTGCTGAGTAAAAGTTGAAACAGCTAATAAAAAGTTCATAATTAAACATGCGTGCATTTAAAGAAAAATAATGCAAACTCAATTAAAGGTTAATATACGCTGTGAAAAGACTCATACTTTGGTAGAATTCTCCAGTTGTTCAGTTTTCAGTACTTCATTAAATAATCACTTTTAATTGTTGCTGAAATGAGAAAATGTCACATCAGTGGTAGTGATAAAAAGTTTCTGTATCCAAGTGAGTATACACATGCATTTAAAATGAAAAGTGGAAGGTGGGCTTAAAAATACTTAATTCCTCTGTGTTTACTAGTAAGCTGTCAGGAATATTTCTTGGAATATACTTACCTCTTACAGTGACGGATTTTAGACTTCTGAACTTTGCATCTCTCTGACAAACATTATGTCTTCATTTACTTAGAAAGTTTGAGATTTTGACAATGTTTGGAAGTTGTTGTTCAATCAGTTCCCAATCTCAACCTGTAAAATAACTTTTTCCATAATTTTACAAGTCCTTTTTTTTTTTTTTTCTTCCTGTGTTGTGTAAGCTGTAGAATGTACCTGTATCTTACAGTGAAAAGACTTGAGTGACAGACAGTTATGGTTGTCACTGGCTACTTCCCCACTACTTTCTACATGCTTTTTGAAAGTACTGGTATTGACAATTTCTGTTTTAATTTTAAAATGTGATTTCAGAATATCCTGATAGTTGTCTAATGATAGTGACAGTAATTCTTCGTAGCTGTAGTAAGTACATGAGTCAGGTACAGTGAAGTCCTAGTTTCATTGTTTTTCCTTATTTCCTGTCGGTAACGCTGTTGCAGAATCCAGAATCCAGACAGCTAAACTTTGCCCGTGTGTAAGCTTTTCATTTCAGCATTGATTACACTGGTATATCACATCCAAGTGGTAAATGCAGTGAACAAGTTGGTTGTTCAGATTGTAGAGAAAAGCCGATGGATTTTTATTTTATATTTTTAATTAGGACTACCATAGCTTGTTTGCTGTGCCTCAGTCAAGTTTGTCCTTCCTGCAGCCCTAAGAACTGGCCAGGTAATTGGTATCATGGGAAGGTGGTGCTCCAATAGGTTCCATGCATTAAGTGTTCCAAAACAGTAAGAAAAAGTGAATATTGGCAGACTTTCTTTGCAATTTGCAATATGGATGTTGTAGCAGGAAGAATGTTTACTGGAAAGAAATTTCCGCTTTCAGGAAAGGTTTGTTGGGGGTTTATTTCTTCAAAATATTTCTGAAAACAATTGTGTTTTGAAGATGAATGAATATAGGGCTAGCAGTAGGATACCGAATCAGTTGCACTGCTGCTATTGCAGCAGCTTTGTCTGTTAATCTCTCTCATAAGTGCTCTGAGTTCCATATTTTGGTTCAGAACTAGTGATTACTAGCTTAAAGGTATTCAACATTGCTTTGTTTCTCTACCATTGCTCTTGAAGTTAAATAACTTCTTTTCCTTTTGGCATTTACCCCTAGCAAGCTATCATTACTCTTTTTTTTTAGATAGACTAGGCAAGCCAAACTCCTTCTGTCTTCTCACAGCATACCTCTCCATTCCTGGGGTTATCTTCTTGGTCATGGCTACTTTTTATAGCTGTTGCAATTTTTGCTCTTTTCTTCAAAATCAATAGTCAGTCTGCAATGTTTGCTGGTTCAGTGATCACTTTGTGACTTAGACTCAACTGGATGCTCTCTCCAGTGGTGGAATGAAGACTTCATCTGCTTATTCCAAGTAGTTTTTGCAGTTAAAGTTACGTGACTGAGTGTCATCCCATGCACTCTATTACTGAGTGCACTCTGTAGTGCAGCAGTGACAACGCAAGTCTGCAAGTGCTACTTCTTAAAAGGTAATTCAGTTGACTTGCACTACAAAGTTGTTATGCTTCGCCTGTGTTACGTGGCTCATTTATGTTTTTATCCCTTTGTTGTTTAGTGGGTGATAGTTTAGACAGCATTTATGTACCTTTGAGCTGCTTTTCAAAATGGACAGACAGCATAAAGCTGGTTTTCCTTTAGCAGGAATCAGAAGAACTCTCCTCTGATGAAGAGATGAAAATGGCAGAAATGCGACCACCTCTGATAGAAACCTCCATAAACCAACCAAAAGTGGTAGCCCTAAGCAATAGCAAAAAAGGTAAGCTATCATAAAAAGCCCTGGATGTGTTTCGTGATTTGGATAATTTTTTGACTCAAAGTTGTTAGTTTTTTAAATTAAATTATGTAAAAATAGGCTTAATTTGTATGTTTTAAAAGAATTATTTTCCTAGTTAAGCAGTGCAAGTGGGAAAAAATTACATATACTTGAGTATGTGCTAGAGAAGCCTCTCTTGATATCCTAATATTCTTGGTTCTTGTCAGTTTAAATCAGACAGAAAGAGAAGGGATGCGTGTTTGGGGGGGGGGGGGTGAGCTTGAACACACTCTTGATGTGCTAAAGAAGAAGAGGATTGCAGAAAGCGGTATTTATATTGGAAATACTCTAACTCTCCCTTCACCCAGATTTTGTGAATTCTTGCTGTGATAGGGAGCTGCTATAACTGCTGCTATAGGCAGCAGTATCACTTATTTAAATTTCTGTACAGAAGCTGTGCTCTCTTCCTAAGGTTTAATAAACTTTTCTTGTGAAAAACTCTTTCTCCAGAGTTATTTTATTTTTCTTTGCTCTTCTGGCATAAAAATTCTGAACGGTTTTTTTTTGCTACCTAAATTTTATATTCTCTGAAACATAAATTTGGTCTGGGTAACCATTTCCTTAAGAGTAAGAAACGGCCTAGGATTCAGAAAAAACATGATGTAGAAAGAAGATAGCAAATCATACTTATATGATATTATTATAAATAGTATAATATATTATATGATAGCCAAGTCCAGTACTTTCAGGACAAAATGTTTTTCTGGACATTAGATATAAAATGGTGAGATTTGGTGAGGAGAGCCACATTGGTGGAAGCAGGAAGAGTCTGATGAAGATCACATACAGATGACAAAGTGGATGTGTATCAGTGCTCTCCTTGAATTTTTGTCTGACTGAAGTACCAGGCCAAAACTTCTTTCTTGTCTCTGATGACTGACATTAGTTCCACAAAATGTATGCATTTGGCACCTGTAACTGGTTCGAAGCAAAAATTTAAATGTATTTGTTTCTACACTCATGTCAGAATCACGGCTGGTTTGAATTCCCCTAGAGAAATTATTTTTATATGGATGTAGTATGTAAGTATGCATACATTCTGCAAGAATCAATTTGCACAGGGGTAAAATACTCTGAAAATGTTGTCCGAAGGGATCTGCAAAGCATGGGAAATCATTGAATTCAAAATCTGCTGAAGAACATTTTTCATTTTTGCTCATTTTTTACTTTACTAAAAAGCTGTACAGAGCTTATCCAGTGATCTAGATGGTTCCAGAGTACTTGGTCTAGTAAATAGCTTTAATAATGATAGAATGTTCAAAATCAGAAAGTTGTACCCTTTCAAAAAATACTGCATGTGAAGCAGTGTGCTTTATTTTCTTAGAGGCGAATACACTCATGTAATTGACAATTTCAAAATCCTTATAGTAACAGAAGTATGATTTGATAGATATTTTAAAGAAGTATTCAGTAATACAGCATTCATGTATGACAAGGAAAATAGGAATAAAGCAAGAATTTAGATTTAATTCACTCATGTATGACAAGGAAAATGGGAATAAAGCAAGAATTTAGATTTAATTAACAGATAAGGGCTGTTTACATTAGGCCAGATATTATAAAAAATAGGAACTGTTTTCCACAGTATTTTCTAAGTTTAAATGAACTTTGCCAAGGCGTTAGCTTACATTTTAGTTTCTGGGAGTAGAATTTCTGGGAGTAGGAATTAGGTAATGGAATTCTGGTAGGAATTTCTAGTAGTAGGAATTAATAGGAAGAGCAAGAGACAGTTTCTATATACTATACATACACGTATGGAAATGGCTATTAATAAGATCTGTATGTCTAACTAAATTGGCAAATTTTTATTTCAGATGATTCAAAAGATACTGATTCCTTATCAGATGAGGCTACCCACAATAGTAATCAGAATAACAGCAACTGTTCCTCTCCTTCTCGAATGTCAGATTCTGTTTCCTTAAATACTGACAGTAGCCAAGATATTTCTCTCTGTTCTCCTGACAAAGAAACACAAGCTGCTGTTTTATCCAAAATCAGGTTTGTAAGATACTGGGGACTACTAAGAAAATACATTAAAAAAATGTTACTTAATGTTTTATATGGTGTTCATTCACTTCATTCATTCATCCATCATTCATTAAATATTTTAAAAATCAGTGTTTTATAATAAGGTTAATCATGTTCTCTTAAGGTCAATAAAGTTCTCAGAAAAAACTTTCAGAGCCTAACTTTAGTATACAATACTTGGTTCTCGTTTCTCTTAATAATAGGGTGTAGTAATTTTATCTTTGTAAGTTTTTATCCTTACAAAATACATCAGCATACCTTTTCAAAAGCTCTGTTTTATTTAGTTAATTCTGAAAATCAGTTTGATTGCTGACATGACTGTTAAAGGTTCTTAAAAACTTAAAGAATGGAATTACAGGTTGTTATTCTTCTAGGAGTAAAAAGTGCCATTTTTCATAAAAACGGCTAATACAAACAAGAGAACTGTCCAAAATGGAAATTAAAAGAAATTAATTTTAAAAAAACTTAAGTTATTGTCACTTTGTATTTCTTGACACTTTTGAACTGGTTTTAATTATTCTTGAAGATTTTAAAGAAAATTCTGAAACCATGTGATATAAAAAACATTGCCCAAACGAGCTCCCTATATAACATATTTCTTCAATATAAGATAGCAAATCAAATCTGTTTCTTACTCCTGTTTTGTATGCACAGCATGGTTGCATGTTAATGGTAATTTTTTTTCTAAAATGATTCTCAGAGAATTATAAATTCTCTTAGGAGAATTTCTTTAAGAGCCATCTTTTTTTCTTCCAGGCGAGAAGATGAAAATTTGAATAATCTTTTGCAAAATGGAGGAGAATTGAGCATTACAGTGGAAGAAAAACTAAATGTGCAAGAGAACATTACAAATTTGTCTGAATATGAATTGAGCATTGAAGAAAGATTAGGCCTGATAGGAAAGGGTGTTGATCTAAGCACTCCTATGGAGAAGTCTCACAAATTAGACCAAATAAACATGAATATCAATAAACTGGTTAATGAAGAGGCAGTGCCAGATCCTGTAGAAAAGTTAGAAACACAGAAAATCGTTTCAGTAATGGGCTTTTTGAATAACAATGCAAAAGAAGAAAGTGAGTGCATGGAAAATGGAAATAAATACTCTATAAATAAAGTAAATGGACATGCTGAGGAAACAGTACAGTCTCCCAGTAAAGACAAACTGGCAAAAAGCACTACAGTTGATGGGGATTCTGCTGAGCTGTCTGTTTCTAGAAGCACTGAAGATTTGTCCCCACAGAGAAGTGGTCCTGTGATGAAATCTCACAGCATCACAAGTATGGACAGTGGTGGGCTGAAAATCTATGATACTGTAAATGAGAATGGATCTCAACAGCCAAACTCATCTGTAAAATTAGGATCTGACACTGCAAATGGGAAAAACATAGTCCGAAGTAAATCTGCGACTCTTCTTTATGATCAGCCTTTACAGGTTTTCCCTGGGTCGTCATCATCATCTGATTTAGTATCTTCTATGAAAACGGTGTTCAAGTTTGACTCAAATCACAATCCTGAAGGTGCTAGTTTAGTGAGGGATCAGTGACAGGCGGTGCACAGGTGCTCTGTGCTCCTCAATATAATATTCAGTACAGCAGCAGCGCAGTAGCAAAAGATGCCTTGTGGCCCCAGAAACAAAATACCCAAGTAGAACAAGGCACTTTACCTCCTTCACATCTGCTTAGGTCTGACAGTACAGAAACTCCCATTTATGTAAAGCATTCTGGCAACATGAATTTCTCCAATCATAACAATGTCCGGGCCAGTGCTGTGTACAGCACTCACCAGCGGATGGCTGGGAGACATGCAGATCTGTGGGCTGTTCCACCAAGTGACAGACTGCTCCCAGGAGCAACTAGGCACACTCTTCAAAGGCAGAGCAGTGTATCTTCTACAGCATCCATAAATATTGGGGACAGTGGACCTTCAAGACGGACCAAAGTTCCTGAAGGGGACTACTTAACATACAGAGATTTGCATTCAGTGGGAAGGGCTGCAGCAGTGATGTCGGGGCAGCAGAGGCCTCTCTCTGCCCGGACATACAGCATTGATGGTCCCAGTGTGGCGCGGCCGCAGAGCGCGCGGCCGTCGGTGAGCGAAATACCGGAAAGAACTATGTCAGTCAGTGACTTCAATTACTCACGGACTAGCCCCTCAAAGAGATCAAACCCAAGGGTTAACTCTGAGCACTCGTTATTAGATCCTGCAGGAAAAACTAAAGTCCCTCACGACTGGAGGGAACAGGTGCTGCGACATATCGAGGCTAAAAAGCTGGAAAAGGTAAAAACAATAATTCTAACTTCTTTTCTATTTTTCTACCTTACCTAGATATGCAATAAGATGAATACTCTGCTTTGAACAGCTTTTAATTGGTAGCAAAAATCTAGTGTTGATCCTGCTTTAAGAAAGATATTTATCTTTAAAAAAAAGGATAAATATGTTTGTGATTAATATCTGAGAAACTCAGATGGTAGACTGTAAATGAACTTTTCCCTCAGAGAAAAAAATGGCGCTGTTATTTTTGCATCATCCTTGCCAGCTTAGCCAAATTACTTTTGAATACATTAAATGTCATACAGACCTGCTGGACTGCAAGTCCAGCTCTTTTAAGTTAGGTAATTTTTATTGTAGGTTTGTATTCACCAAATGTACCAAAATATTCCCTTACACTTCTTGATCTTTATGTTCTGCCTTTTTTCCACGCTATTTATTCTCTTCAAGAACAAAGAAAAAGAAAATCAGTAAAATCTATTTATTAGTATAGGTCTGCAGCTTTAGTTGCTGAAGAACTCAAAAGCCATAATTATCATGGATTTGCCTCCAAGCGAGTTATCTTTTGAAGTTGGGTATCTGACAGATTGTGTGAATATTTATTGCTTGCTGTGAGATGAGAACACTTGAAAGTCTTGTTCATTTCATAGAAACCACAGTAGGTTTTGATATAAGTAGAAATTATGAACATGATTCTTTATGTACTGTAAATGCCGTCAGGAATTTGAGCTGATAAGTAGAGCTGAACAATTACGTATCTTCAAAGAACTTGAGTAGATCCTGGAATAATGTAATCTATGCTGTCCAGCTAACCCAGTTGAAAATATCATCACTAAAAATGTCTTGAATGTCATTAGCCAGATCATGTTTCTTTGGAAGGGAATTGAGTAAAGTATCCAGATACCATTTTGATTATGCCAGCTAGATGAATTTCAGGTTTTAATTTCTTTTTTGAGAACATAGTTCGCTTTGTAATTATGGTAAATACTTGAATATCTGTGATGGCTAGAGGAATTTACTTGAAGATGGTTGGGGAAATTACTTTCAACTATGATTTTCCTTCATAAATCCCAGTATTTGGAGGGGGATGGGTTTGCTTTTTGATTTCAGGGAGAGTTTTTGGTTGGATTTTTTATTTTAAGTTGCATAAATTCTAGTGACAGAAGGGGCCAGGTTTCATTTTTTATAGAAACCTGCACAACAGCTGTACATATTCTTCTGATCCAGGTGTTCACCTTCAACAAGAAGTGTCTTAGGGTAGAACTGTGCTGTCATGTGGTGACCCCTTGTCCCACAGGAGGGTCACTAAACCTCACTGTGTTCCAGCTCTAATAAAATGTGCATTCTCCCATTTTCCGTTCTCCTGGGTGGCTATATCAAATCCTATGAGAAATGACAAGAAAAGCAAAAATTCCAGCAATCCCTGAGTACAGAGGGAAGCAGAACTTCACTGTGCTGCTAATGCAGTTTTTTTATAGATTGTTCATTGGCATGTTAAGAACAGTGTTTAATGCAACAGTGATACCAGTTTGGGTCTGCAGCAGTGTAAGTCACCTTTACTTAAATGACATTGACTGCCTGACTTGATTCCCTTTATATCTGACAATACTTTTCATGATGCTTTATATGTAAACTTTAATTTTTCCTACTAGACTGATGTGGAATAGCTAATATTGAGATTTTAGCTGTGCATTTAATTTAACCGATCTTTTAAATCTGTTTCTTATGTTTCTTTTGTTCTGGCCTGTGTTAAGTGTTATAAAGTGGCCTTTACTTAACCATCTGAGACTTACTTATGAGTTTAAAAGTGAATGTGTATATTGAATTGTCTACTTTATTTTTTTAGGATATACTGACTTACAAAGAAAAATCTGAATTGTGAAAAACACAGGCATCCTGTATGGCAGCTGGCAGATATGATAATGTGAAAATTCTAGTAATTAGCTGAATATTTCTTAGTTATTTTTAAATAATTGCTTTGGTATTTCTCTTCGTAATTAACAATTAGCCAAGTGGTGAGGGTTCTTTATCTATGAAGCAGATTTCTGAAATGTTTTGAATTCTCAAAAAAAAAAAAAAGAAATTAAAAATCCAGTAATTAACAGCACTCATTTAAGGAACAAGTTTAATTACAGAGCTTGTTTAAGGGACATTTATTGGAAACTACTTTGAGAAAGCTTTCATGGATTTAAAATGGCACTTCTTTTTTTTTTTTAAACATAAGATACAACACTGGAAAAACCACATATACAAAATAAAGCATTGTGATGAATATTTAATAGCTACTTTCTAAATTAATATGGGTCAATAGTATTACTTCTGCTGTGACTCTACTGTTATTGAATTTAATAATGTTTATAATTTCTATCCTTATATATAGAAATTATAGGTGTGTGCTTTTTGGGAAGGTGTGTGTAGTGAGCTTTTGGGGATTGGTTTTGTTGGTTGTTGGTTTGTTTGGTTGGGTTTTTTCCTTTTCCTAAGCTCATTAAAGACATGTTGATTGTGTTTTTATAACATTTAGTAACTGAGGAGAGAGGGAGGAGTGAACCCACTTAAATTTGTTCAACAGTGTCTTATTGTTGGAAAAGCTTTTTGGAGTTTAATTTGCATAAGCAAAGATACAATTTTATAGATACAGTTTTAAGTCTAGCAGAAATTATGAACAATGGGTTCCAGCCAAATAGTCAGCATTTGTAATACCTGTAATAAGCTGTAAGGGTCCTGGTATGGGCCTTACATATGGACCATTCACTTAGGAGTTGGACTTGATCCTTGTGGGTCCCCTTCAAACTCAGAACATTTTGTGTTTCTGTGAAATGTAGAGAATAGTAAAATTATCCATCTGAGTGATTGAAGGTGAAAATTGTTCATGAGACCATTTGTAAGTAGAAATTCTGCATATATTAGAAGAAACAATTTGCTTACCTGATGCAAAGCATATTTTATTAGTGGATACAGGAGCTATTTAAATGTCAAACTGCTCTCTAGTGGTTGTATACATAAGATGTTGGAAAGCATGCAGTCAATTCGGCTCCGTCCCCAACCTCATAAATTTAGTGCACTGTGAGTTTTAAAAACAGTAATATTTTTCAGCACATTTTCCTTTTTGAGTGTGACATACCCACTTTACTACCTCATATGTTACAATGGACCCTTACAGTACTCCTGTTGGCTTTTATTTAGGAATTGAAACTAAAATACCACCTGTGTAAAAACACTAGTGTCACACATTTTATTGTGTGGTAGAGAAATTTCTCATCCATGAATTGCAGTAAAAAATATCTTCAACAGTTACTTGCAAATATCTGTTACATGACCTGAGCATACAAAATTAATTACTAAGCCTGATTGTCCTTCTCTTGCATACGTACATTTTTCTTTTTTTGTTGCAGATCACATAGGAGTTCATTAGATGTGCGTTTGCTTTCAATTCTAATTTCATATGAAATTAAGTCCTCTGGTTTTTATCTACTTTTTCTACTATTTACCTAAAATGCAGAGCTTTCATATGCGGGATCATAGTTTAATTCCTACTTTTTTTTCTTAGAGTTGTCAGTGTACAGTGCCTTATTAAAACAAAAACGTGTATCAGTACTGATACAGAATTGCAGTTTTAATCAAAGTTTGAAACTTTCTTCAACACATTTTTTATGCCACGTACTTAGCATGCAAAAATATTTAAATTGATACAGCCTCACGTTTTCTTCCTAGTTTAACTTGCTTCAGTGTGTCAAGGACAATTACTTCAGTGAGTCTGTGCATACATAAAATAAAACACTTAAATGTTTATAAGATCATAACCTGAAGAATATTTTTACATGGTTATATATCCTGATACATTACAGGAGTATTATCTATTTAGTACTTGTTACTTTTCTGTTTTGATTTTACTTGTAGTTACTTTTTTTCCTTTTTGAATGGACTTCTGAACCATCAGTGTGTTATAATGATATTTTGTGGAGTTCAGAAGTCAAACCACTTTGCTTTAAATGCTTTAAAAGGAATAAAATTCTTGTGCATTTGGTATATAAATGGCAAACATTCTCAATCTGAAAACATTTTCTGACAGCAGAATTTGAATTGTCTACTTTTTCCATATATAACTCTTCAATAGGAAGAACCTGTTATATCTGTTATGCGGACAGTGGGAATGAAAACTGAAGGGATTTCTAGACACTTAATATTGTCTCAAAGGATGTCTTTGTCCACCTTTACCCTGATTCTAGGTAATGTTAAATAAATCAATAAATAAAAAAGACTAATACTTAAGCTTAGCAGTTAAGTTACCAGTTAAGGCTATTTTAAGATAAGTAGAATGTAGAGTCTTGTTCCCTGCAGATACTGAAATTAGTTCCTCTTCTATGCCCGAATTTCATGGATTATCATGACAGACTCCAGCTAGTCTTAAAATTACAATATTATTCCATATAAATTCTCCTAAATAAATTCCACTACTTATTTTCTTGCACCTTAGTAAATGCATTAAGGCATTTCAATTCCCAAGTCACACTCTTGGAGTCTGAAATATTAATTTCTTGTAAGCTGCAAAAGGGAGAACATCTTCTGGCTCTTACCATTAAAAAAAATAATGTAAGTAAACCCCAGATCTATGGTACTAGCTGCATGCACAGATTGCATTAGAGGCTGATTTGAAATTGGATTGATTTTGACGAATATACTGATTATTACTTTGTACATGGCCATTTTTTCTTGATGGATTGTAGTTCCTAATATGGACTGTTGATTGCTAAATAACAGATTTCTAGTAAAAATATATTAAATATTAAATATATTAAATTACGTATATAAAATATATTAAATATATAGTAAAAATATACTAAAATATGACATGTATATTTCTTAGTGTGTATCAGTTCAGAGTAACTGAGGTAAGTCTTCTCAAGCCTCAAATATTTGAATTAGTATTTTGCAGGCCATTATGCCTTAAGACACGATAGCAAACCAGGTGACTAATGGAGGTGGTACTTAGAATTAACAGTCATACTTATGTGAAATTTAGATCATGTATTCCATATTCAATTTTTAATAATTTGGAGTAAAAATCTGCATATTCAGATTTCAAGAAGGTGTGTTCTCTGGTCTTCAAGAATTTTTCTAGGGAATGTACAACATCATTCTCATATTGAGAAACAAAATTGACAAGAATGCTGTTTACACTCCAAATGCATCAGTTTCTCTCTACCTAAAATAGGTAGAGGACAAATACTCTTTTTTTGTCCCTAGGAAACTCTTCTTGTGTTAAATTAAAACTTTCTTACAAGACCATGTAATTTTAAATAGTATTTATTTTGTACTGACAGTACAGCTTCTGGGTTTCTTCTGATTTAGGGTTGAGGTGCTATGTTCATTGTAGAAAAGGAGAGTAATGGTGTTTGCAGTGTTCTCAACTCTTCCCTACATCAACTGCACAATCACTTTTTGTACTTACTGAAAAAGTCTCTTCCAAGAAAGAAGATTTTATAAACTCTTGAGAGTTTATACTTCTCATATTATGTAGTTACCGTGAAACTCACTTAACTGAAATATCAGTTCCTGATGTACAAGTTCATACCTCTGTAAATTTTGGGAAAGTTCTCCCTCTCTATTGCAGATCTATCTTAGGTTTTAAATTCAAATTGTGTTGTCACGTATCTCTGTTGTCACATAAATCATCAGTATTTATCTCTTTGGCTCTGTCAGAATGAATTCAGTGAATCTAGGGTCTTTACAGTAGGGTGGTCTGCTAGACACACTTTGAAGGGAGAACTTTTTAGTCCCACCATGCATTTCTTCTATTTTTATTAGTCTTTTTGCCACTTACAGAGAGGTACAGGAGCCGCTGAGAGCTTCCTGTAAGGAGACTACAGGGAGTTACCTGTACTGGTGGAGCCAGAAGACCACCTGGTTAATTATAGACAGTGGTATGAGAAGAGTAGTAAGAAGATGGTTTGAGGCACTAAGAGGCTAAGGAAAATTGACTTTGGCATTTTTGCCTGTGTGTTTTCCCTGAAACTTAGAGGAGAGCAGTAAGCTCAGATTGACTGTCTAGTGAATGTAGATTTAAATGCTAAGAACAGTCTTCCTCTGTTCTTCTCTGAAAGAGAGGGTCTTTCTCCTCAAGAAAGGGAAAACATCTGCAAACTTGTCAAAATCCATTGGCTAGAGAACAGGGAAGGTGTAAAAGGGAAATATGAAGAATGTTTGCTATGTCATTGAGACAGAGGTTATCCAAGAACTTTGGCCAAGATAAAACCAGTTTTGTCAGTAAATACTGTTTTTCAATGGAGTTTCCAATGAGTGTGCTACCAGAGCATCTGGGGAGTATGAGTATGCAAAGGCATATGGCTTTGATTATTAAACTAGTTTTAATTTCACAAGATGAAGCTAGGATGAAAAACCAGATGTTTGCCTAAGGACTAGTGACTATTTTCAGATCAGATTAGTATTTACAGTCAACAGGCAAATGCTAAAATGTATTTATTCATGTAAGAATTGTTACAGTATCTTAGTCAAATTATACTTTTGACCATTCCTTTCTTTAACTCTGAAAAATGAAAAGCTGTAGAGAAAACTCTGAGTTTCCTGTGTTTTGATGCTTTGTGAGTATCTTTTTCCTACAATAGTATTTTTTCATGGGATTGTCACATTTTCAAGATAGCTTTGTTTTATTTATCAAATGGCCCATGGAAGATTTTCTGTTTCTTCCTTTGTGCTTTTTATTTTGTTTTGTTCTTGCAGCTGAAAAAGACCACAGTGGCAAGACGTCTCTTGCTTTCATTTTGTTATCCTTGACAATCTTGCAGGGGTCAGGTGCAAGATAATGAAGCTCAAACCCAAACCACTGTCACATCTGTCCTTGAGGTCACGTTACCTCTTTGATTGCCTACAGTAGCATGGTGTAGTTTTGTTCAAGCCTCTTCCTTTACATGAGGCTTGTTCACATTCTTGAGTGAAGTATTACTGGAATGCACTGTGGATAGTATCAGCATGGTTATTGCAAGAGAATTCAGTCAGTCAAATCTCTCTGCAAATTTTTATTTGTACTTTACCAGGAGTGGGGTGGGGGGATGAGATAAAATAATAAGGGGTAATTAGATAGATTTCCATGGGTGTTTTTCTTGACTTCCAGCTTCTTTCTCTATAACATATTTGATATATTGCAAATATAATGAAAACCTGAAAATTTTCATAAGCACCTTTATTGTTTTTTCAGACACGTGAATATTTCAATTACTTTATTTACATGTAATTCTGCATGTGAACTGCTGATTACATGCTGATTTACAGTAAATAAAGCTAAATAGGGTCACTGAGTTGTATTTATACATCACAGTGGCACTGTTCTTGCATGGTTTTTATCTTGCATGACAATGGAATATGTTTGTATTACATGTATAACATGTCTTGTGGTTTATGCATGCTGCACTAATTTCTGTGTTAAATCTATCCCCTCTTTACTCAGAGCATGCTGTCTCGGTCCTTTAATTCCAATTATGCTGCAGTTAGCAGCTTTCACTATGGCAGCTCTAGGGATCTGCATGGCAGCCAGGGTAGTGTTGCCTTGAGTGTTGCAGACGGAAGAGGTTCTGGTGTGCACATTGTTCGAGTGAGTACCTACAGGAGGCTATTGCAATATAGAGAGGGGGGAAAGAATAAACTGTAAGGGGGTTCTTAAATTGATAGAGTTATCCTTTTACATACGCACAATGCTTTAACAAAAATAATATAATTTATATGCTGAAATTTTTTTTCAGACAGTAAGTATTTTGCCTTCACTTTCATGTGCTGTAAACTTATTGCAAGGCTTTTCAGTTTAATGTCATGAAGCTGAGTTCTCTAAAGGGCTTTGTAGATGGTAGAACATATGTAAAACTGTCCAGTTTCACTGTACCTTTGTGATCAAAAGATTACCATTCTGAATTTAACCTAAAATGATACGGTTTTGACAAAATCTTACTATTTTCCTTCCTCCCCCAAACCAAATTTTGATGATATAAACTGTACTGTAAGATACTGTAGGCATTCAAGAAAATTCATAGCCAGAAAATATGAGGAAATGAGTTTTTAAATGAACACTCTGAGTGATATTGTGTCATCCATAGTGAGCAGGATAACATTAACAGAAGACTTCCCTGTATCCTTGAACAGTTAGTCCTTAGGATTTGTTTAGTAATTTACTGCTGATAAGAGACACCTTTACAGTTGTGAGATTTGTAAATGTCTGTCAATATTTTATGGGTGTTTGTTGTCTTAGTTAGTGAGATTTGCTGCATGAATAATGTCCTGGTTAATCAAAAAACATAAAAATAAAGCCCTAAAAGTGTTTTATCCTGAGCTGCTTTAGATATTTTTTTTAGTTTTAATTATATGAATACAGTTGTCTTTACTGCTTCGTTCTGTTTAAAGCATCCCCAGGCTTCTGCTTCTGGAGACCAATGCCAGGATGAAGTATTCATTTCAGGACAGCAGAATTATTCATCTGCCACACTTAGTCTCAAAGATGTTCCTCCAGACAGCATCAAAAAAACAGCTGTACAGGTAACAGTTGTCATCTGCATGACAACATGGATAGGACATTATTTGCTATTATTTGTAAGGCTGGTTTTTTTATTAGCAGTAGAAACTTTTGTTGGGGTAGCAGTTGGAACTAGGGCTTCTTTAAAATGTAATACACAGGCTTCAAAGCTGACATAAATGAAACAGCATCCTCTTTTTGGAAGACAAAACAGTTAACTACATGAAGGAAGATAGTTCTTATTTTTCTTCAGTAGGTGCTTTGAAAGAAGAAATTTGCAGCCAAACACGTATTTGAAAGTGAAAATTGGAATATGGCAGATGATTTCAGAAAAGTAATATGAAGCTGATTAAACCTTTTAAAGAACAAACTTGAAATCTGTTGTGATGATAAACCAGAATTAGTAGGAGACACTCTGTATTCATCTTTAAGCACCATCTCTAGAGGCAGGTCTTATTACCATGAAACTAAATGGATTCTTGTAAATTATTATGACACAAAAGTTGATTTTATTCTTACACCTTCAATAATTTCAGTTGCATTTCTGCCAACAGTGGATATTGGGAACTTGCATAGCTGAGGATACATTTTACCTATATAAACTCTACCTCTGGCAACAAAAAAAAACTTTCCTGTCATACTTGAAGTATTCAGAAAAGGCAGTAGAAAATTGTGTAAATTAAACACATTTGATCTGTAAATAATCTGAATATGTATTATATACACACATTATAATTTCTCAGAATCGGTGTGACATACACTCAACAGAGCAGATTCTGATATGTGTCCATTCACATAGGACAGTTACAGGTTGAAATTTGGACACTTCTGTTACTTGAAATACTGAGGGAGTATTTTA
Source organism: Sitta carolinensis (assembly GCA_032173965.1). Lineage (NCBI taxonomy): Eukaryota > Metazoa > Chordata > Aves > Passeriformes > Sittidae > Sitta > Sitta carolinensis. The sequence continues at coordinate 24,158,337 of CM063313.1, read as the reverse complement.
ATAATCCTTCTATCCTGTAACTAATGTGATAATGATGGCAGGCCAATCTGTAGCTCAAGTGTATAGCATTTTTGGAATTATACTGATGAATCAGTGACTAATTGGGTGGATAAGAGTATGAGATGTATTGGCAAGGGGGTAAAAAGGCTGCCCATCTCAACACAGCTTCACTAAGGAAACATTCCCACCTCCAGCATCATTCCTGGTGACATGGTTGGAATGCACTATATGTCTTGACAGTTGTGTACCTCACTGCTGCTTGTCATCATTATACCTATCAATCAATTACATATGCATTAACAAAAGTATAACATTTGTTGAAAATACTACAATTTTGATATGAAAATCTTGAGCTTGGATGGGAACTTGCTCAGGAAGTTTTCTTATGAAGTGGTCACCGTAAGATGTTTGGGGAGCACGTAGTCTGCCAGCTGGGGGTGGGGATTTTTATTTTTGTATGATCTGTTGGAAATTGTTATAAAATATCTGAATCTTTTGAAAGTAAAGCACGGACTATAATGGTATGAATCAAGTGTCAATACCATCAGTTGCACTGCTAGAAAATAATGTTTGGGGAAACTCAGTATAAAAACAACTGCTAAAAGAAAAGGCTGTGTTAATAAATTAGTACTCAAATTAAGTTTTTATTTTTCAAATTGTTAGTGGGTCAGAGATGATAACTATAAACAAAATGGATATAGTTGTACATGATCCAGAAGAGTAGTTTTAGTAATGTTGCTGAAAATTAAGAGCAGTCACATATGAGAAGCATTAAATTAATAAAGCAAGAATTGAGGAATGCTACTTATAAAATGTACGACCCTGAGTATTCATGGTTTTTTTCAGATGCCTTTAACAAATGGACAAATGTGCCAGCCTCAGAGACTTCCAGCAAACTACAGCCAAGTCCATCATCTCCCTCCTCAATCATCAGTCGCAAGACATCCATCTAGAGAGCAATTAATTGATTATCTGATGTTGAAAGTTGTCCACCAACCTCCCTATACACAGTCCCAGTGCTCTACCAGACAAAGCCATGAATTGACAAAGCAAGAGGTAGGAGTAAAATCTATATGACAGATTCATCTTGGTCAGAGAAAATGAATTGTTACATTGTTTTAATTTATTATAATTTCTCTGTAGATGGTGACAGAAACAAATTTTGCTGGATTTATCTCCAGCAAAAGATGTTATCTCAGAGCAATTCTATTCCTCAAATCACACGTTCCTTCCAGTTTGAGAGAAATATGGTAGAATTTTAACTGCCCACACCAGAAACTTTAACTTGAATCTTTTTACTGAGCTAAAAATTAATTTCTCAAGTAAATTTATTTATTTATTTATCTCAACTTCATTATTTAGCCAATAACAGAAGAAAATGCAAAATCATAGTACAGCTTAGAGTACTTTGCATCCGGAATGATTAGAAAACCTGCAAGTGCAGAAATCTGTATCCGTAAGCAAAAAACCATAAAAATGTTTGCACAATCTGATGAAGGCCTGATAATAATCAATTTTATTTATGATAGACAGATGTATATATAAAAAAATTCTTGTTCATTATCACAGCCTTCTTTCTATATTTTTTGTGGTTTATTGAGAAAATCCTGAAAACTACATTTTTATTCTATGCTAGAATGAGAATGTCCACTTCCTATGTAAAATAAGTTTTTTATTCAGCTCTTGTAGCAAGAGAAAGAGGACAGAGTCTTGGCTACGTAGAAAGTGAAAGCATGAATGATGCTTGATTTTCAAAACCTCATTTTATCTAGGGGTAGCAAAGAAATAGGAGGAACAGATTATTTCACATCAACATGTATATTTGCTGGGGGCATTAAAGTAACCTATGTAATATCAAAATGTCTCTGAATTTATTAGGTGCACTGATACATGATGTTGTATTGCAATCTTGTTCTGCATTAATGAGATATAATACTCTCTTGTCCTGCTTTTAATTTTTTTTCCATTTTAAAGCTTTTATTTACCTGAATTCCTGAGTAATAATTTCATTACAGTAACTTTGAATGTAGATTTTTCAGCCAATTCATCTAACTTCAGTTGTAATTACTTAGATTCGAGTGAGAGTTGACAAGGATCCAGAACTTGGGTTTAGTATATCAGGAGGAGTTGGAGGTAGAGGAAATCCATTCAGACCAGAAGATGATGTAAGTATTCTGTACTAATGCTTCTTGAAAGCCTAACCTGTAATGTTTCTCGTGTTCAGCAATGGGAGAAAAGAAAGTATATATTTCCCAAACCACTACACTCTGGGACTGGAAGGGAGAAAATTGGGCAAATGATCTGGAAAATCAAGGTTGTAGATGGTCACAGTGGTTGCATGACAGTATAGAGGATTATTCCAGGTGAGTGGTTTTTGCACAGTTCTAGTTACCAGTTAGCAGATTTGAGATAAATGCATTGTGGAGTATACAATTAGGAATTCTCTTATATAAGAGACAGTGATTTAGCCTACAGCTCTATTTCTGGTGGTTGATAATTCATCTTGACATACTCATCTGCCAAAGTAAACCAGGGTGGATCACAATTTGCCTCTCAGTTACCCTTTAAAGATAATTATGTATTTTTAACATCAGAAATGGAAGACAGTCTCAAAAGCCTGTAGAATAGTATTGCATTCTTTTCTGCTTAGGATGGAAAAATGTTTTGAATTACAACTGTTCACTGCTATCCTGTTATTCATAAATAAGTTGTCAAAAATATTTCCACCTCTGTTTTTGAAGGGCATATTTGTAACCAGAGTGCAGCCAGATGGACCAGCATCTAAGCTGTTACAGCCAGGGGATAAAATAATTCAGGTATTGTAATGACATAATTAACTAGCCTATGTAATATATCAGTTTGTTTTCAGTTTGCACCTAAGAGCAGAATGTTTTATTTTTAGATAGATTACCTATCTTTTCGTGATTTATTCTTTGATATCACTTCCTGATACATTCTCAGATGAAGCTTTTCAATTTCTGCCACCTAACATGCCAGTAAGTGACTTAGACTAAAGCACGGTGGATCATGTTTTCAAATTCTGAACATTTTTCACACTTCTGAAGAAAAAAAAATATAAAAGATGTCATCTGAGATGGAACATGAGCATTTCATTAGGCTATACTATCATTCAGTTATTGCATTTGTGGTCATTCACATGCAGTGTTGTGAACAATGAGTTGTCTGAACAACAGCAGCTGCCCCTGACAGCCGTTCTCCACAGTTGCAATCTCCTGTTACATCTCTCTCCATGCTGCAGCTCCTGCCAGCCTTTGCTGCCTCTCCCCCATTGGCAGGCCAGACATGCACAAGCACTGGCCAGAGCTGCCCCTTCGCTGGCTGGCGTCTCACTGGACACAGCATGCACCTCCTGGCTGCCCATCTGCTGCTGGCCAGCCAAGTCAGGCATTTCGGGAAACATGGCTTCTGGACTGCAAGCTGTGTTGTTCCTTTCTCTAGGAAGTCTGTACCTATCAGACCTTTCTGTATCAGATTTGTTTGAAGTTGTCTAATGAGCTCATTATTGGGGGAGGGGTCAGGAGAATGAACAGTATAGTGCCTTACCTTCTTAACCAAAATGGGCTAGTGGGACATTTGAACATTGTTATAGCTACCGTTAAATTGCAGAGCTTGTTAAAAATAATTATTCACCATATCATGAAAATGTTGATGGAGTCAAGTCTGCTGCATTTCAGTTTTCTAAAAACGGAACAAACAAAAAGCCCTTAACCAAACCTCCTCACCCCCACTAGTATCTTGATTAAACCACAGCATCCTGTGAACCATGTTCTAAAACAAAGCCAAATTGAAAACTCAGCCTAATTCTTCAAATGAAAGATGAAGCAAAAGGCACACAAGAAAACTGAACTGCAACTAAGTTATTCCAACTAAAAGATGGCTTGTTGTTAAGCACGATAAATAATCTCTGCTTGTTTCTCCTCACTGGGGTGAGAGACGTCTTAGTCCTCTTAGTAATACAGGGATGGTGGCAACCCAACACCCAGGATAGCCATCATATACAGGAACCCTGTTAAACCTTTGAAAAAACTGTTAACACATTTGTTATGTATTTGTAAAGTGGAAAAGTCCTGAAAGGTAATTTCTGTTTTAATGGTTTATTCCTGTTTTTATAAATGACATGCAGACAAAGCAAATTCCTTAATGAAGTGGTTTGGCTTTTTTTTTATTTTGGCACTGCTGGAGTTTTGCTTATTGTTTAATAAGGAATTAAGTTTGAAAAAGAGCTCAAGGACAAGTTGAATTTCCATGCTTTATCAGACAATCAGAAGCCACTTTATTTCTCATAACAGAGAGTATTTGTTCTTGAAACAGAACATTCTCTTTACCTGTGATAATTCCAGTGATGTTATAATGACAGTCCCACTCTGATTTGTTGCCATTCAGACTTCTGAGGATTTTTTAGTAAATATCATCTCTTCCAAAATGCTTTTGCCATGCTTGATTTTGCAGTGTTCTCTGTAAAACATTCAATAGGCATGCCTATTATAATGCATGTCTGATACATATGACTAATAAAAATATTCTACAAGACTAGTGACTAGATAATTGAAAGTAAGACTTAAGACTAGGTTAGAACATTTTGTACAAATTATAATTTGATAGGGTTATTGCCACTTTTGCTCACTGAACAGTCTATATGAATCTTCCTCTGCAACTCCAGAAAGGTTTGAAAATCCTGATTTTCTAACCAAGAATTCAGCTGGTAACAACCACGAGTCATCAGTGTTGGGATAAAAACTGTAACTTTCAAAATGTCACAGCTAAGGCACAGAGAGCATCATCCAGTTCTCTGTTACCATAAGTAGCTCAGGGAAAAAGGTGGGATGCACAGCTGGAAGCTGTAACAGTTTACATGGACAATTTTGTCCTTCTTCAGCGTTTGCTGACCAGGTTGAGCATGATCTTGCACTAGTTCACTCTGAGAAGTTGAGCCATAGCAATGATTTTCCTGTCTTTTGTAGGCCACTTGGGCCTGTCTGTGTTTATGAAGACAGACTTGTCCAAGAATAACAGTATTGTTAGAGTCACATGCAAATACAAGTTAGGGATTATCTCAGAGTCTAAACACAAAAAAAAATGCTCCCACTGCCATTAATGTTTTTGTCACAGGACTCAATAGTTTTAATTTCTCACAAATGCCATTTCTAATATTCTGATAGTTAGGATGTGTCAAGTGCGGTACATTTGGAGTTTTTTGTTGCGGTAGTATTACGGCTGATGAATTAGATGTCTGATGTTAATAGCTTTAAGTTCAGTTTCTTTTGGTTATTTGCAATATTCTTCCAAGGCTGATAAGGTAGTTTAGTTTTTTGTAGCATGCAGGTAGAAATTCAGGTAATCTGCAGTGCTTTATTCTCTGCATTCATATAAAAACCTTAAGGCTTAAATACATGAAATAATGAAATATCTTTTACTAACATGGAATAAAAGACTCATTTTCAATATTAAATATTTATTTTTAGGCTAATGGATACAGCTTCATCAATATTGATCATGGACAAGCAGTATCATTGCTAAAGACTTTTCAGAATGCGGTGGAACTCATCATTGTGCGAGAAGTTTCTTCATAAGTACCTTGGATTGTGGGGATAAACCAACAGAATTCATTGAAGGACTGGGGAAACTGTGTATTTTGCATATTTTTATACATTAAAAGAACTCAGAAAGAATTATGATCAAAATTTGTACAGGAAATACTGAACTTGTGGTTAAAGGGGTAAAAACCACTGTAGAGAACATACAGGAAATAATTTTGGAAATGCGTATGGTGAATAAACTTGTTTTTAAGCATTATAGCAATCTAAGGATCACTCCTCCAAAAACAAACCTGTGTTGTTTTTTTGTACAGATGGTAGGTTTATTTTTGGATAATTCATACACATTACTAAACTTTGTGCAAGGCTTTGTGAAGCCTCAGTTGTAGCCAATGGACAGATGGCAGGGCTGTCTGTCCTGTAGCTGTTTATTGCCTTTCTTTTTATTCATCAGTTATTAGTGTGTTATGCTGAACCACTTCTGTAGATACGAACGGGGATATGAAGTGTTGGCTTTGCTATGTGCACATTGTATAGATGAATGGGTAGATGGAAGGTGGTGCTGGTTGGACAGAATAAAGGTCAGGTGAAACAATTATCTGCTATCTAAATCTGGAATCAGGAGAGAAGAAAAAGTGTTTTAGTTCTGGAGTGTACATCTACCAATAGAAAATGCAATAAAAGCTTATGTTTTGTTTTTTTTAGGAAGACTGTAACTACAAATTTGTGATATACAGGATTTGTTCTTAATGTAGTCATTGAATATTCATTTGCCACATGTGATTCTTGTTTAGTTGTTTTCTTGCATACATAATTATTTCGACTGTACTGTGGAATTGTGCCCAGAGATTTTTCTCTGCTATGAAAATCCCCAATTTTGTGGAAATGGTGATAATTTTATCTTTATAAAAAAGACTCCATTTTAAGCTGACAGATTTTAAAAATGAAACTGAAATGGCCAGTTTTTAAGATTGTTGCCTGTAATATAAATTTAAACATACACAAATGATGCAGGAAAGGTTATAAAAGACATCTCAATTTTGTTTGGCCTTTGCATTGCCTTGTTAATCAAAAAGGAAACCATACGCATGGAGCTAGGTAACCAAAGCTAGTTTGTGAAACTTTGAGCAGTGATGGAGAATTCCTGTGGTGAGATGGAAAGGAAAGGGAGGGTGTACTTAAAACAGTACACACCAGTTCGTAATGAGATTTCTTAAAGGGCTGTTCCTACAGGTAACATTAAATGTGAACTAGACACTTCAGAGTCATTAAAGGGTTTCTAATACATTAATGTAATAAGTGATTTACACAGGCTGCCTTTGTTCCTTATTACTGTATAAAAGGTTCAATTATGCTTCTATTAATTTTGTTTACCAGAAACATCTTTCTCCTTTGTAATTGAATAGAGACTGCACAGTCTGCAGTGATAATTCATACACAGTTGTTATGGACCAGGGAAAAGTGCCATAGAAGACCGATAACTGTTTTTAATCAGGGCTAATAATTAGCCTGTCATTGGAGCAATATTCAATTATTGCAGTTCATTTTTAATTACATACAAGTGTGTAGTTTGAGACAGGTATAAGCGCTTTTTTCAACCCAAAAAATAAATGCTTTTATTAAAGCTAGCAAAAACACCAGCTTCCTTTAGTTTTGGAACAATGAGCTGGAAAAGAAAGGACATATATTTAGTTAGCAGTAATAAACAGGCAGTACTTTTTTAATAAGTGAACTCCAATATTATTGCACTTCTTTCAAAGATGTTAACTGTTGCTTATTGTACTGTGTATAGTTCTAATAATTTTAATTGAAACCCTTTAACAACTCTTTGTATATTTTAATTCTTTTTAGTTGATTTTCAGTAATATTTACATAGAAAATGATTTTTTGAATATATTAGCAGAAATGTGCTGTATTTTGATAAAATTCACTTATTTTCTGTGTGCTGTTGATCTTAAAGGATGAGAAACATAGCTATATAATGGCAGGCTTCAGTGTTTAGTTGTTATTTAGTTTCTATTTTTTTATTGAAAATGCAAAATGTTCACATCACATGTTCTTTACTTTTAATCATGTTATTTTTATCACACACTGCCTTTTAATGGGGATACATACAGACAAGTCCTAAATGACCTTGGTCTTCTATAAAACCTGTATCTTTGAGAAGGGAAAAGTCCAAAAAGCAGAACTGATTCTTTACTGATCTTGGACTGACTTTGTATACATTTTGCAGTACATTTAAATATATCACTGAGAAATTATACTGTATTGTATTTTGCTTTAATGGTAACAGAAGTTTTAAATGTTGTGTCACTTAATTTTCAGATTTATGTATCACAGAAAAATTCTACCAAAAACTGTTCAGCTGGTAGAACTATATAAGTAGAGATTTATAGCAAGAAGTTTAGTACTTCTTGTGGAAATACTTGGCCAAAGCTTGTCTTCCGTCAGTTAGCAAATTAATTGTCTAATAAAACATGGATTATGCTGATTTTACTCACTAAATGTTTGAGTTTTCAGTGAATTGAAATGTGTTTGTTTTGTCAGTGTCAGTGTGTGAAGGTAAACATGTCAGACTAAATGATTTTGTGGGGAGTGGGAGGAAGATGTCTCCTGAACTAGTCCAGCTAGGATTCAATAGGAGGAGAGACAATATCAGCACTTTTCATTTTGAATCCATTGTAAACTATATTTTGAATAGAATAAAATCCATCAGCAGCCTGAGTTACACAGCATGGCAGTGAATTGATGCAAACTGTGTTAATTCTTTCTATTCTTAATAGTTCATTAAAGAATCAGTTCAACTGATTTAATGAAAAGATGAAGTCTCCCACGTATTTATTATTTAAATATTTTTTTAGTTTCTTTTCTTGGATGAGTTAAAAAAGGTGTAAATACTTGAAAGCATTCTATGAACACAGACATAGCAATAAGCAACACACAGAATTCATTATTATTTTGGTTTTGTTTAGAAATATTCCCTTGTCAACAGCTAAGTAATGTTTCTATTGATCAGCATTTATTCAACATTCCAAATTTTTGTATATAATAAGACTGTTTCTGAGGTAACACATGGAGAATAGATAATAAACTAATGCTCTTTAAAGCTGTGTGAAATTGACTTTTTTAAGTTTTAGGAAATTCTCCATATCACTGTTTTATTCATCTACAGTTTCTGTAGACCTCAGTGGTCAATCAATATACATTAGTAAAGTCTTATCTGTGTTCTTGCCTCTGTGCATCTCAGTGCCCACAGATCTGTTTTAAGTGATTTTATTGCAAGACTGGGTTCTTCACACAAAGAAATGTTTCTGTGAATAACCTCATGTGGTGGGTTTAACTTGCCTTGATGCTGGGTGCTCACCAAGCTGCTTTATCACATCACTCCTCCTACCCCAGCTGCTCAAGAGAGAAAGTAAGATGGAAAACAACTTGCAAGTTTAAATAAGGCAGTTTACTAAAACAAAAGAGAAAGTTTACACACATGAAAGCAAAGAGAAAATAATTAATTTTCTACTTCTTATCAGCAAGTGATACCCAGCCACTTCCAGGAGGCAGGGCATCAGCACAGGTAGTGGTTGCTCCGGAAGGCAAACACTCTGAAAAACAAATGCCCCACCTTCATTCTCCTCTTCTTAGCTTTTCTACTGAGCTTACATCATATGGTATGAAAAGAACACCCTTTGGTCTGTTTGGGTCAGCTGGCCTATTTGTGCCCCCTTCCAAGATGTTGCTCACCCCCAGCCTATTGATGGGGGGGCAGATTGTTGGGCACTGGTGCTGTGCCTGTGGTGTACAGCAGAAACCAAACACTGGTGTGTTATCAACACCTCTGTAGCTACCAGTGCAAAGGACAGCACTGTGAGGGCTGCTGTAAGGAAAATTAACTTCATCTCAGCCAGACCCAATGCATCTCAGGCTTGCAATGAAATCAGATAGGGCAGTGAGTGGCTTCTGTCACAAAGAGTGGACTTCAGTTGCAAGTTTGATAGGTAGATGCCTAGGTCAATGAGTAGGGCTGAAATTAAGAGTATGCTGAAAGCACTCTGAAGAGGTGTACAAGAGTCATGGTAAATTAAACAGCTAGGCACAGAATTTCACAGGAGAGCTAAATTTGGCTTTACATCCAGTTTGCTTGGAAATCACAAAACAATGTAGTAACACAAACTGTTTTGTCTCTTTTTCCCTGTATATGTGGGTCTCATATACCACTATCACTATGTTCTACTTCTCTACAGAAAACTGATTCTTACTATTAACAGGTTATGGTCCTGATCACCCTGGAGTATTGGGCGCCTTGTTATTTAGGGTTTCTCTATCTGCTCCCTACTTGGACTTTATTTCATAACTCAACAGTTTACTTTTTCATCAAGCATCTGAGAATACTGGATCTAACTTCTGTTTTCTGCCTGAAGGCACTTTTTCAGAGAGAAAGTGTTTCTGGTTTTGTTTGTTTTTGTTGTTGTTGGGGTTTGTTTGTTTGTTTGGTTTGTTTTGTTTTGTTTGTTTGTTTTTGTATGATATCCCTGTTGCCATGAATTATATTCAGTTTTGGAACGTGTACAGAAGATTCTATTACAAATGTCTATGGGACTGCCTTGAAACTGGAGCTCTGCTACACCATTAAAACTGCACTACAAGTAGGAGCCTTACATGCAGTGCTGGAAGCCACCAGTTTCCAACTATTGCCTTCCACTGGTATTCTATCTGTGGTTCTGCTAGTGACAGACTGCCCACTCCACTGCATTGTGGAGCCCATAGCTCTTGAAGCTGTAGGTTCTGGGGTGGTCCCATCTCTCCCCAAGCTGCACAGGTTGCTGACTTCCAAACTTCCTCTGCTTAGCAGCACAGCTCTCCAACAGCAGCACAGGTCTTGCAAGAAAGGTCCAGGGCAGACCCTCGGTACTCCTCCTAACACCAGCTAAAGGGTGGGAGGATCACCTCCAAGCAGGGGCAGCTAAAACAAAAGCTCCAGTCGCCCTGCCTCACAGCTGCTGACCACACTTGCTACAAGCTGTCAGAGCATCCCCAGGCCCACAGCCTAGTGGCCCCCTTGACTCGTACCTGGCAGCAACAGGTCCCTCAAGTTTCTTGGAGGGTTCCTAGGAGCATCTGGTCTCTTCTACTGCTTTCTGAAAGCCTCACTCCAAGTACTAACAGCATCACCCTTCCTTGCAGTTCAGACCCTCTTCTCCGTGGCACTCCCTGATTTCCAGCTCTTTGCTCCTTTGAGTTTGCTCTTCCTGAATACTGTCTGTGAGAATGTGACTTGTATTTCAGTTCTGCAATTTGAACTATTTGAACTATTGCTTTGTTTTAGGGCTAAGCATTACATATGGAAAAAAGTAGCAGCTGTTTGGCTTAAAGAAAGAGAAAACATGAAATGAGCACTAAATCCAGTGTTTCAAACTACATCAGAAATACTGTGCATGGGATGTTGTGCCTATGAGAAGTAATTTGCAGGTGTGGATAAACATTACTGAGCTGTGAAAGATTCAGTTAACATATAGCTTGTAATACCTGAGTCAGGACACTGTCAGCCCCTCATATTTAGATCAATACCTGATTAAAAGCTTTAGAGGTGCACTTAGAATGTGAAAGAAAACATATGAATAGGCTGGTAAGGTTCCCGAGACAGCCAAGAAGAGTTCCTCATGAAAAGTCATGTTGCTGAAGTAACAAAGCTTTTCTGCATGGCCCACACATTAGAGCACCAGAAATTAAATTTTATCACAGTAGTCTGCAACATCTATTTTTGCAGCTGCCTAACACAAGGGGGAGTGTGGTTCTGCGCTGCATCCATTTCATGAGGCATGGCTGGATGCTGCAAATGGCTGAAATGTTTATGCTTTACTATTGTTGAAAGTAATAAATAAAAACTGTGGCAAAATAATCACTCTTGTTTGCCAGATGTGGAAATACTGATTGGAAGAAATGTTTTATGGACTATATTTTAACAGAACAAAATAGATGAACCAGATGCTCTATAGAGAAATTCTCATTCAACTGCTAATGTTGGTAATTTATGAAGGAAACTTTGGAGAAAAAAAACAACAAAAAAACCCCAAAAACAACAGGTTAAAGCTTTCTACTGAATTATAAGTACACATTAGCAAAATACAGGACTTGTAAGTATTGTGCCACGGCTCTAAACATCAACGTTTTAGCATATTTATTTTCATCTGCAAGAACTTCCACTTACAACAGAATAATCAACAACTGGTATTGAATATGGAGAAGGTATTTTTTGCTGAGAATGTTTCTGCCAGAAACTATTTCAGCTGAAATATATGGCTTCACTACAGAGAAACTGAGGTTTACTAATAAATATCGAAATAGATAGTAACAGCAGATTAGCTGACATAATACTAAGCCCTGGAAAAATTAAATAATCATGTAAAATTGTCTCATTTGCTAATTGACATGAATGATGAGGTTGGAGTTGATGCATGCAAGGGTTAAAAGCCATGCTGAAAACCTCCAAACAAATAAAACATATAACCAAATTTTTTTCTGCTGCATTTTAATTTTTATGAAAACATACTGGGTGATTTCCTGACCCTGCAGTAAACAATGTGTGGTGTTATTTAATTGCAAATATAGTTAATCTATTATAGATGGAATCATTATGTGCTTATATTTTAAGACATTTGAAGACACCAGTAACTTTTCTTTTAGTGTTACTGCTTACCAAACTCATTTTGTAATATCACCTATTTCATGCCACTTTCAAAAACAAGTTGGAAGTAAAGCATTAATGTTTATCTGCACCAAGTTATACTCCAGTTTTCAAATTTCAATTATAAAAATATACTTTTTATAATTTTTCAATTATAAAAATATTTCAACTATGAAAATTCTATTATATTCTTACGCCACAAAGAAAACTTCTTGCCCTGCTCCTACTAAATGTGACTCGAAACGAGAAAAAAATTCATACAAGTGAATTTCAGAATTTTCTGTCCAACACCTATGATTTACCTTGTTCAGACAGGGGTGTTTTAGCTTTAAAAAATCTTCCCCTTATGAAGAATTACATGCTGTGATTCCCATCAGGATAACCTCACAGCAAAGTAGAAAGATACTTTTTTTTTGCTCCAGTGGCACCTACCCAAGCAGTTCCAATTGCATGTCCTGCCAGAAAACAAGCAAGTAGCAGATCTCCTAGCAGACACCAAATGTAATTTTTTAAAAAAATTAATTAAAAATTAGAAGCCGAGTTTTTACATTTCCCTGTCTTTTCCCTACACATTCATAGTCACAGCTATGGGTATTAAAAGTATATCATAAAACTGTAAGTTTTTCTACTGATATGTAGACTTTTATATAGCTTTAAAAAGGGGTTTTCTAAAATCCCCTTTTGTAGAAAAAATGCTTCTGTAATCTAAGAAGCGTTTTCTACAGAACAGACACTAGATTTCATATGTGACTATAGAAATGCTATAAAGGTAACTGGATGAAGAATCTCTTCAGATGAAGATTCTTAAATCTTAACTGCTTTTGTGCATTTTCCCAGTCTGTCAGTGATGGAGCTACTCCTCCTTTTCTAATATGTGCTTGGAGATTCAGAGTTAGCAGCACTATCTCAGGTTGTCAGCTAACCTGCTCATCTTGTTTTGAAGTTTAAAAATAATTTTAAGTCAGGAAAAGCTACTCCATCCTTGATATAAGCAATTTTATGGGGAGAAGAATGTCATTGTAAAACGCACTCCTAGAGCTGCTAATGTGACTCTTCTAATCAATACTGCTAGCTTAATATGGCAATCCTAAATTTTTTCATGTGTTTGCTGTAAAACAGTTAAGTCAGATGCAGAAATCTCACAGCTGTTTTGGTTTACCAATGCTAACTTGTACAGCTGACTACCATCCAGAGGCAGGAGGTTTAAACTGGTTTCAGCTGCTTACACTGACCATGTAACAATCACCTGTTAATCTCATCATAGGCAGGATTTTAAGGTTTCTAGATAAACTTGAATTTGAGGGAAGACAATTACTATTCTAGAAGTTTTGTCCGGGAAAGATATTTTCATAATTTTTCTGGGTATATATATAAATTGGTCTTATACTCTTTTTGAATAACTTTATAGAATTTTTGGGATTACAGATGTGGTGGATTGGGGATTGCTACACAGAATTAAGAGTTTGTTTTCTGTAAGATGTTCTTCTGTTCTACATGACTCTTCTTAAAAAACCTCCATAAATTATACTAAGGCATACATAAAAATGAGACCACTTACCTGATAAACCTGAAAGGTATAACAATGGAAAGGGGATGAAAGCCACTTCTTGTACTTGGGAAGCACTGTGGATCTGCAGGAGTTTAGAATAAACTCTGTTGTCTTTGAAATGTTATGAAGTTACCCTTTTCTGATTTGTATTTGAAAGTTATTTCAAGTTACTCTGACATATGAATGTGTCTGAGTACAAACTGTGAAAACTGGAACACGTGTCTGAGCACAAACAGAAAACAGGAGTATTATCAGCATTAGTTTCTACTGGCAGTCTACTGTGAGTAGTGGGAGACTGGCACTTGAAGATTATGCCTCTTGATTAATTCACAAGAGAAGAACATCTATATTGTAGAAGGGAAATTGGTTTCTTGTGTTTTGCATCACTAATTACACAAAACACTGACATCCTGGTTATACAATAAGGAAAGTGGTGTAAAAGTTGTTGTGTATGAAAACAAACTTAGGTGGCACAGGCTATAAAAATATATTGACTTTTAGCGGGATTCTAGTACTGCTTTCAAAAGAGCAGTTAAAGCAAAATACTTAAAGGGATATTATGGGACAAAGTTACAAAAGCCTTGAGAAAGTGAAGATAAACAGTATTAACTGCTCTCCCCTCATTCGTGTGCCAGTCATTTTATGGCAGCAGAAGGCTACCAGGTGGTCAGGCACAGTGTTCTCTTTATAAATCCATACTCAAAATTCCCAGTCTTCTTGTCCTCAACATGTTTGAAAATGGCTGTCAGGGGATTTTGCTCTGTCACTTTCCCAGGGACTGAGGTGGGGCTGATTGCCCTCTGATTTTACCAATGCTCCTTCCAGACCATCTGGAATCTAGGAGTGACATTCCCTTCCCAAATACTAAGACTTTGAAAGATAATTAGAGGTGCTCACACAGTACACTGGCTAGATTCCTCAACGGTCACAAAAACATCATGTCCTGTGACCTTGTGTGTAAACAATTCCTCTAAACTGGTTCTCCTCAGCCATGGGTACCTCTTAGCTCGAGCTTTCTTGTTAGTCTTGTTATAAATGCATATTTTAGTATTGGCTTTTCGCAAATGTTGGAATTAATGTTATAAGCATGATGGGGTTTTTTTCTCTTTCTTTCTCTCTCTCTAGCAGAATTTTACTGTCTGAATAGATATATGAGGTTTTTCTTTGCTGTGGTTAGAATTTAGGTGTGGTATGTTTCAGCTGCCTGAATAGATAACTTCCAGAAGAGGTCCAAGTGACTATCAGCATTCACCACTTGTGAAAGAAGGGACCAAAGCCCAAATCAAAAGATGATAACCAAATAAAAGTGGGATTACACTTGACAGACCCAAGGAGTGGCCATGCAGAACAGTTCCTAGAAAAAATGAATATGCATAAGTCCGTGCATGAAGACTGGACTCAAAGAGTAACTATACAGTTCCTGGAAAAGTGAATGTGCATAAATCCATGCATGAAGAACAGGATAAAAAGGGGGAGTTCCAAGACACCAGTGTACTTTTGGCAGTGTGCCAAGACACCCAATCACAACCGTATTTCTTTGTTCTTTTGTTTCTCCTATTGTCTTTATTAAACATTTTTAAACTTTAACAAGAAAGTGAACTTCGTTTTTCACAGTCTCAAAGGCTTTATATTTCCAGAGGAAAGTTTTACCAGTGCTATAGGAGTGGTTGAATCTGAAGTTCAATTTCACTTCTCATAAATTGCTTAAAATTTAGAACTATTTTATGTTTATCAAATAATTGTTAGCTCTGTGGCTAACATTCTTTTTGAAGTCTTTAAGGTTCCATTTAAAGAAAGCTGATGAAAGCTTTCTAATGCTTCTTTCTTTTACCTCACGTTTCACTTCCCTCCCCTGTAAGTACAGCGAGTACCACAGAGATGTCCATCTCTATCAGACCACCTACTGTCTTCTTAAAAGGTGACTTGTAATGAAAAGACTTTCCTCCTGATCCTCTAAACCAGCTTTTACTGTAGCTTCCTTCTAAATTGCCAGTATTTTTCTACTGGTGCTTGCAAGTAACATTACCTAGTAAATGCTTTTTAATCCTCATGGGAAGATCACAAAATACAGTCTTAGACAAAAAGTCACCATTTTACATTTAGGTAACCTGGAATTTAATTTACCTCAAAAAAGCCTGCAGAATGCCTTGTGTTTTACTAGTTAACCTGACAAGCAAGGTGGAAGTGGTTGAATTCATTTTCTGAAGCTTTATTTACATGCACAAATATAGTTAATAACAAGTAAAATCAGGTGAACAAAATTGAAAAATAACTTTTACACGTATTAATTCACTTTGATCACAGCTAAAGTTTTCTCTAGACCTACAATAATTTGTAAGATGCAAGTCTGTTAGCCATTGATTAGAGAGATGGTGTCTGGGTATTGCTTGTACAATTACCTTTCTGCATGTCTACTCTTTTTATTTAACTTTTTCTTTCTCAATAGCTCTGGGAATTCTTATTATAGGAGAGGGAATGGCTCCTTAACACCTTTAAATTTTGAACAGTTTGACTAAAATAGTCATTGTTTGCTTCCAGCCTTTTAGTGGCAGTACTGTGACCCAAAGCTTTAAGTGTTAGATTTTCGGGGGTCTGGGACTGGTGTGATTTTTTTGCCTGACTTCTTGAAATACAAATTAATTTATTTTCCAAGCTACTTTTGTACTGTGGCAGGGACTGATAATTCCAAAATTTAAACACTGTTTTGCTTGCTTTGTTTTCAGAGAGCAGACAAGTAGCTCAAAATTCCATATGTACTGTTATAGACTTTATCTGAAGGAGGGTATCCCAGTCACAAGGCACATCACAAGGCTTTTCTTTGTGAATTTTAGAGTTCATTTTTATTTTGGACCCTCCACTGAGAGACGCAAGGAGAAAGGATAAGAATATTCATAGCAGAAATAGCTTCTACATCTCTGCTGACCATCTTTGGATAACAAAAACATTTACTAAGCTTTATATAAGGTTCCTATACCGTTTCATTTTCCACTATATTTAACAAAATATCTGGAATCTCCAGTTAAACTTCTCTCAAGATAACTAGAAGGTACCAGAATAGCTGAAAAAAAGAATTTATCTTCTGCACTTTTGGAATATGGATTTCATTTAGAAAGAGAGTACACTGATAATAATTTTGAAATAAGTTCTATCTGAAGCATATGCATAAACATATTTAAATAAAATCTATCTCTGACATTTGCTTGGAATTACATTTCTGCAATATACTGAGCACTAATAAAGGAAGCACTACCCAGACTTATCTACAGAAATTCTGTAACAACTGACCTACTTGCCCAGGGAACTATCACAAATTTGCAGTATTTTTCAGCCCAGATAGCTTAAAAAATACTTCAATCTCTTCTCAGTTCATGCTTGGGGAATGCTAAGTCTTATGAACTGCCTGAAACCTTAAACCTTTCAGTGCCAAGACGCACAGCTCCACACCACTAGAAAAGTGTGCGGTTTGATCCTTAATAGTGATAGCCCACACATGCACTGCCCAGCCTCATTTTCTACAGTCAATATAGTAAGGGGAACTTGAACTATAACTACATGCAAGATCAATTTCATTAGGGTAGAGTCGCAGTCGATTTAGAACCATTTACAACACGTTCTATTACAAGCCCTTCCTATTTAGACATAGGGCGTGTTCAGAGATCTATTCCCATGGTGATTAAACTGTCTGTTAGTAAACGTGGCCACCAAACGCGCAATTAAACAGGAAATCTCATTTTTCCCCAGGGCCTCACCCACAAGGGGCCCCAGCACGAGCTCCGCGCGCGAACAAGCGAGCAGCAGAGCCAGCCCCTCATGGCCCGCGCCTCTTCCTGGGCGGGGCCCGAGCCCACGCCGGTTCCGCCCCACAGACGGCGGCCCAGCCGGCTCCCTATGAGGTAGCTCCTGGGGAAGCGGCTCCTGGGAAAGCGAGAGATCTCCACGCCGCGAGTGGGCCGGAGTCCCCGCCGGCAGGGGCCGCCCGTCCTTCCGAGAACTCGTCTGGGAGCAGTCGAGCGCACCGTAGAGCGCCGGCCCGCGGGGCCCCTCCGGCCGGTGGCGCGCAGCCCTCTCGGTGGGCGGGCCCGCGGCCCCGGGTGCAGGCGGTAAGGCCGGGCAGGCGCCGCCATGATGAACAGCGGCGGGATCGGGGTCCCGTTGGGTTTCCCCCTGGGCCCAACGTCTGTCATCCAGGTCACCAACCTCTCCTCGGCCGTGACCAGCGAGCAGATGCGGACGCTCTTCGGCTTCCTGGGAGATATCGAGGAGTTGCGTCTCTATCCCCCGGAGTAAGTGGGGCCTGTGCCACCTTCCGCAGCGACGGAGACTAGGGATGAGGGAGAGGTGCGGAGGGGCCGAGGGGTGGCGGGAAGGGCTGGCGCAGGAGGCCAGACGCGCCATTTTTAGTGCGGGAACCAAGGAGGCGTCACGTGGTCCCTCCCCTTTGTATGGCCGGAGCGGCGGGGAAGGAGCTGCGCCCGCACTTAAGATGGCGGTGCCGGCCGTTCCCTCTTTTCCTAAAATCCCGTTTTCTGTGGCCTCTCTCCTCGCTCACGCTGGGTGCAGGCGAGCTAGACCGGGGAGTTCCAGGCCTGCCCTCCCCTGATTGCCTTTATTCTTTTCCTTTTTTTTTTCCTTTTTGTTGGAAGGGCGCTGTGCTCTGAGAAGGGGCCATTCGAACAGAAGCCGGAGTAGCTGAGGTTTTGCAGTGGGAAGGAACCTGCCCTGCCTTGTGCTCGGAGTTGCCCCCAATAAGACTTGTGCAGTAGATTAATCAAGGGTGTAATATTTCCCTAAATTATAGCGATTCGCGTGGTGTCAGCGGCGTGCGAGGGTTGCGCTCCGGTGGGAGGTGCAGGAGCTTGCAGAATAAGTGTTGCCTCTCCCGACAAGGCGATGATCAGCAGAAAAGGGGAGGAAATTAAATTGTTCTCTCGAGGCAGTAGTTGTATTGGGAAGCGAATAACAAATGTGCCTTGTCAAACCTTGTATATTCTTAGAAAAATAAAATCGGAATAGTGGAAAGGAGAGGACATTATTAGCATCCTAATACGTGAACGTTTGTACAAAATGCTCAGGCTTCGATTTGCAAAAGAGGATAGCAAAAAAGCTGGTGTTTAACAGTTTCTATGTAGTTACATAACATCTGACTATGTTTGAATACCAACCATTCAGAAAAAATAAGTATTTAGTATGTAAAGACATGCTTTAAATTAAGATATGCCTTACTGATAGCTATATGGTGGATTTTTTACAGTTTCTATAGCTTTGTCCTGGACTCGTTCCATAGTTGGTTCTTTGTATTTTGGGTTTTCTCTTGTCTGACTATATTTTTTGTTATAGCTGTTCTTACCTTTCACTACGTTATATAACAGGTTTTTAGGGAAACGGTGGCTTTCTTGACATTCATACACAAATAATGTTTGTGCCAATGTGTACAATTTTGCCAGGGTGCGTATACACATGAAATAGTGAAATCCAGTACCCTAGTAGGGAATAACTTGGGAATGTCAAGGTTATCGTGCTGATGAATTCAGTTTTCAGAGATAGGGTGCAGGATTGTGATTACCTGTTTTACTCTTGGTTTTATTTACTGTTAAAAGTTACATGTTAGAAGTATGGTTTTCCTTGCCTCATACTTAGGGACATTTAAACTGATTTTCAAACTGCTACCTTGGGAGAAAATGAGGTATTTACTCTATTGCTCTTCCTTAGAAACAATAAAAGAAGTGCCTGCTGTTGACTTTCTGAAAATATATTTAAATAACATTGTGATAAATTCATTAAATAGTATTTCGTTGACAAGTGGATGGGAAGCAAAGGTGTCCCACACAAAACACAGATCTCTATTAGTACAGTTAAAACTGAAGCTAGTTTGCAGGCCTTTTACATTGGGAGTGTACTCCAGTGTGCTAGCCACTGACACAGCCTAGTGGTGTTTTCCAATTTAGCAGGAGACCAGTGACACTTGTAATTGGATTCTTAGCCCCAGACATGCAAGACAGTCCCATATGCTTGTCACCCAGTTGAAGTCTGCCTCTTCAGAGTAGCCTTCAGAATTACATGTGTAGCAATGAGCCTTCAAAACTGACCTTCAGCGGATTTTTGGACAGTTAAATGTTGAAAAACTTACTGAGCAACAGTTGGGTTTTTGCAGAATGAGTTACTTGAAAGCAGGGAGTCACAGTCTCTGTTAGGTGTGGAAATACCTGCTGTGTAACACTGCTTACTTCTGAATAGTGGTCTCAGAAGCTAGAACACTGTTTGAGAATAAACTTTGGTTTAATCAAAAGTTGAATGGTGGGCTGGTTTGTCATAACCCTTCCCTAATCAAGGGCGAGATTGGATTGGCCTCTGTGTTCTGTCACCAGGAAGCTCCGCTCTGGTTGCAACCCAGTAGATGTTGAGAGGTGGAGACACATGCCGTACCAGACCTTGAAAATGGGGCTTGGGGCCTCTTCTAGTTTGGAGCTTGAAAGTGTTCTGTTTGTGAACCAGAGTATTTGGGCAAAGCCTAGTTTAGCATTGAGGGGTGCCAGCCAAATCACTCTCATTTGTATACCTTTCCCATTCAGACACATGTGGATGGGCCACCTTCATTTAGCTAAGTAAAGGGACATCTTGTCTGAGAAAAGGCGTTGTCACCTGTATAGTCCAATAAATAGAAATTGTTATATCCTGCAGTGACAGCAATATGGGTGAGGCTTCTGAGACAAAACACACACAGCCTTATTTAAACTGATCTGCGCAATTATTCCGTGATACTCTATTTTACGAAGTTATTAATTTCTGTCATGTCGTCCACACCTCTGGCAAGTTACCTCCCTGCCCTGCTTAAGAAATTTAGACAGTTAGAGAAATGTTTTGGAGCCTTTTCTTTTTTTAATTACTGTAGATTTCTGAATATAGCCTTATTAGGAAATAGTTTGGTTGATTTTTATTCTGTTAGGAGGTGAATGTTGCTGTCTTCCTGCAGAGGGAAACAAAAATGTTAGAAGTGTCCAAATACTATTTAGATACTTATTTCCTCATATTTTTTTTTTTCTAAAGGTACTAACTGAATTTTAGTAACTTTGAATCAGATGTATGAGTTGCTTTTTGACATCAAGGCTGTGTAACCTAGGAAAAAGATCATGAGTCTCCCTCAAATTCTGGTTCAGTAAAGGCTAGCAAAAAAAAAAGCAACAAAAGGAATTAGAATAAGACTTTACTGTTTTAAGAGAGCCTTTTTAAAAAGGCTGATGGGAAGATTTTGGAGGCTGCCATCAAAAAAGGAGAGGACTCAATCACTGCTAAATCTTCTAGAATTTTAGATATTTAGATATTAATAGTTCTCTTGATGCAAGTATGTTTTTAGTAGAGATCATCACCTTACAGAGAATTTCTTTTTCCTAACCTTTGGAAAACACTTGGTATCAAGAAGTCTTTGTAGGGCCTCATTTGCACCAGTGTTTGGACATCTTGTATCTTTTAACCTACAGTCCACAGAGCTTTTGTGTTCTAAATCAGGAAATAGAGGAGAGTAAATCTTACAAAAACACTCAACAGTGCAGGCTCTATAGATGCTAAAATTTATAAGGATTATTGGGGTGGTCTGAACCTACCTGGAGCAGAATTTTATTTTCAGGCTGGCAATGAAAACAAAAAAAGGGAAAAAAAACCAGAGATATTAGAAGTCTTCAGCAGTGTGGACCTTAGAACCTTTAGTGGTGGCTTCAGCCATTTGGGTTATAACACTGAGGGGTGTATTTAAAAAGAAACAAGTTAACACCATACAATGACAGCAAAAGACCCCAAGAGGCCCTCTCCTATCTCCCCTTAGAGTCCTCTCCCAAACCAAACCAAACCAAATAAAAAACTACTTGTGGCCACAGAAGTCTTTCTGGTAAACAAAGTTTCTGTAGAATACTGAAAAAGTCACAGCTGGTTGTCACCTCAGATGCACTCTACAGCTGGCTCAGAAGCTGTTCTATGCAGTTACTTCTTCCTGAATGTGGAAACTTTGAACAGTGAAAACATCAGCTACTACAAATAAATAAAGTGTGCAGAGGAAATGTAGTAATCTTGTAATGTTTTTCTAAATTGTATGAGTTTGACTTTCATGTTTATGTGTCTCCCACTCCCTGCTTAGTTTTTCTTCCAAAGTAGTGTCTGTTCTTACAGAATTTTCCATCGAAGACGTTTCTGAATGCCATTCTGAATTTTATCATCTCTAGATATACATTGGAGCTACTGTCTTGGTAGCCAGAATCACACTAGTCTTCCTGCCTCAGGCTTATATTCTTGGGTTTTTTATTATATATTATATAATATATATTATATATATATATAATATATATATATATTATATATATATATAATTATTATATAATTGTAATTAATATGATGAGATAATGTTTCTAAGACTTTTGATTTGTATTTAAATCCTGAAATCTAATAGAATTTCACAGAATAACTGGGAAAGTACTTGGTTGGAATTCGAGGGGACTCCAAGATGGCTTGTGTTACACTTGAACTGCTGCTGGTGCTTCCAGAAATTTGACAAGTGTTTCCATTTTTGTTGAGACAGGACCAGGGCGAAACAGTCTATGGAACATTTTTTCCATGATTTCAAATGAAAATTTCTGATACTCCAGCAATCTCTCTTTGAATATTTTACCTGTACTTGCTTCATGTGAAGAAATAAGCTGCTAATATAAAGGTTACAAACCTTGACTAGGAAATCTATTTTTATAGCAAACTTACGTGGTTTTTATCAAGATTGCAGTGTCCACATGTTCTCTGTTGGCATACTGTGTAATGGAAAAGTGGATAAAAGTGAATTACAAATTTTCTTCCCTTTTGTAGCCAAATGGTGAGTTTCACCTACTTCCTCCAGTGTTACTCCATGCTACATTGTGCCAGACTTTGGCAAATGATAAAAATGGATTTTGTTACATTAGTCAGCTAAGACCCAGTATTTGAAAGCGGTCTAAAGACCTGCTTGTTTATCTTTGTAAGGATTAATAAAACTAATTTGGTGAAAGCTGGAGAAAGAGTATTGATTATTACTGGCTAATATCTGAAGGACCCACCAAAAAAATGGCAGGGTTTGTTGTTTGACTTTCCTAAACAGAGATTATTTTCAGAGAAAAAGGATAAACTATAAAATGTTTACTTGGCAGTTGTGATTGTCAAGTAAATATGCTCCTTTTAATAGTAATTTGAAATGTACTCTTCAGCGTTGTGTAGCCAGATAATAGTAGAAAATTAATCTTGTTAGTGATTTTGGCTCATGTAAATTTTCATTTAAAAGCTGCTCCATATTTTTTCACTGATACAGCAAATTGGCAAGTTAGTAGATTTCTATACTTTAGGCTTCCTTTTCAAGGAAAAAAAACATTTTTTCCCCCTAAGGAGTAATAGTTGAACATACATGCATGCAATCATGACTAATGGTTATTTTTTCCTTTTATCTTGCAGCAACGCACCTCTTGCTTTTTCCTCCAAAGTATGTTATATTAAGTTTCGTGAAGCTTCGAGTGTTGGTGTGGCCCAGCATCTAACTAACACGGTTTTTATTGACAGAGCTCTGATAGTTGTGCCCTGTGCAGAAGGTTGGTATTTTAGATATTCTTCTGTAATTTTGGTCTTTGTTGTGTCTGTTACTTGTTTTAAGCTTTCTATGTAAGGTAATGCTCTGTTGTTATTTTATTTTATTTTATTGCTTTGGGGAAAAAAAAAGCCCTTGCAACAAAATTGGTAATCGAATGAAGAAAAATCCAGTTATACATGTTTAATTGAAATTCAGCTTTAGCAAGAAGATAGTTGGTTTAAGTTATGATAACTCAGGTTTCCGTAGTTATTACATACTCTGAAGGAAAAGAAAGGAAAATAATTTCTTTGTCTGTGGTTTGTGTTGGCAAGCGTATTCACACAGAGTTCTCACTGAAGTCAATGGAGCTCTGAAAAGATCAGGCAATTTCCTGACACATAACATTGCAGTCTGAATTGTAATGTATCAGGTTTGCTGTAGAGAATTTTTTGCAGATTTGTGCATTTTTAAAGGTACTGATTATTTCTGCATTTTTTTAGAGTGAATCAAAAGTTTGTCTTGCAGATGTGATGTATCCCTTTGGCCATTTCAGAGTAATCTAATCTAAGATATTTAGCATTCAAAATACTGTTTGAATAGAAATGTTTATCTGCTAGTTTAATTTTTTAAAAAAACACTTTTTCCTGCTTGCTACTGTTGAAAATGTTATTGCATATTCCATAAAACACTTTTCTTTTGTATACTGGTACTCCTTTTTTGTTTTGTATATCTGTTTAAATATGCAGTGATCTGCCCAGAATGCTTCCATCATAAAATGTTTTTTAAACTCTTAATGAGATAAAATATATGATAAATACTAAAGTGAAAGATATTCCTTTAACTAGCTCTGAGGCCATGAGTTTGTGTTGTTAGTGCAAGCATCCTAGATTTGTATACAGTTACATGAAGCAGGGTCCTGTGGCAGACATATCAATGGAGTTAGGCAGAGCCCCATTGACTTCATTTGGATCACTGTGGAATTTAGCCTCTGACTGATACTGGACCTTTTGCCTCTTTAGAATGGAATCATTCCAGCTGATTGAGTCAACATGACTTTTACTTTGAACTTGGTTGTATGAACAACAATATATAGAGCGATTGAACCATAAACTGCAGCAGATCAAGAAATACTTCTTGTTAACATCTTTAACAGCAAGAATCAGGTTTTGGGTCAGAAAAATACTATTGACTTCTTGCAGTTTGTTAACAGTGGTCCCAGAGTGTCATTTTTTTTTTGTATGTTTGCTGCATTGTGATCCAGAAGAGTGTGAGATGCATGCTGGTGTAATTTTCATCTGGGACACTCTTAACAAACTGAGAAGTCTCAGAAATACCACAGGCTATAAAAGTACTTTCTCTAAAGGCCATAATGACCTACCATATACTACCATATACTTATTTAGGCGGGTCATACAGCACATACATTTGTCTTTGTAAAGCCTACGGTTTTAATTCCTTTTGTGTCGTGTTTTGGGGCTCTTTGTTTTCATATTTTTAACTTGTTCTTAAACCACAATGAGAATATTGCTGTATACATAGACAGTATTGCTGTATGCACTGGAAACTGTGTAGAGGCTAAGGGTCCAGAGTCTTCAATTGAAGAATAGCCCCTAAATAAATAGACCAAAGATTATTCAGAATCTTAGTTTTATATTTCATCAATAAGATCTTCACCCTGGTTCAGTATTGCCAGAGAGGGAAGATGGCTGCCTAATGAGTGGACAACACTTCCTGTTTTTTTTCTTGTGATGAGATCACTGCCTGACATGATATGGCAACAGGCAGGTAAAGCTTTTCCTGTGTCTTTTGTGGTAGACAGTGAATGAAAGGAGAGTAAATCAAAATTCTGACAAATCTCGTTCCAACTCTATTCATAACTGGCTGATCAGGCATTTCTGAGAAAGCATTGTCACTGTTCAGTAGTTCTGGACTCTGCAGAAATGTATGCATAATTGGGTGAACAAGTGATTGGGTCTTGAGGCTGCTTTTTTTTTAATGTCAGAATGCTGTCCCTGTAACTTTATATCAGAATCAGTCATTTCTAAAAAGATTTGAATTTATACAAATCTAACTTTCCGATGAATATATTGTGTGAAATAACTATGACTTTGGAGACCATAGCACAAGGGTTTATCTTATGTATTGTATAATGCAGTGTTAATGGAGTCATTGGAGTGGATCATGGTTTTTTAAAGTAGTGGTGGCTTTTTATCCTACAAGGAGGTAAAATTATACCATTGGCCAACATTGCCAGCAATAAAACATTTAATGTGTGAAATTAAACATAGAGGAGAGGTAAAATGAAAATCTGAAAACCTGGTTAAAAAAAAATAGAATAAAATCTGAAATTTAGAGTGTATTTAAACAGTGGTAAATCAAGGATGAAATCACTACAGAATTAAATCAATGTAAAGTATGTGACATTTGATGAACAAGTCAATAAAATTAATGGCAAATGAAGTAAGATTATAAAGCTGTGAAAATACGACTTTTTGTGTGTGTGCAATAGTAGGATTTTCTTTAAATGTACTTTGAATATGCAAGGTTGAAAGCTAAACAAAGATGCCACCCTAATCTTTCTAAATTTTATGTCCACATTATCTGGTAGATGGATTTTGACTATTAATTTGGTTTTGTATGTTTTCTCTGTGTGATATTTGTGCATTATTAGATGACTAGACTGGCCAAGGCAGACCTGTTACACTTGCCTGAGTTAGGCATTGTTTGCCATGCCACTAAACCTGCCGCCAAGTGAAACCTTCATGGGGGAAATGAGATCGAAGTCTGACCTGCTGAAGATGGACGCCCTGTCTCTGTTTTTATTTTATTTTGCTTTCTTTCCTTTGTTTCTTTTATTTTTATTTTCTTTTGTCCCTTTTTTGTTTTGTTCTGTTAAATCTCTTTCCCTTGTACTTGTGAACTGGTACTTCAGTTCTGTAAAATGATGTTTGTAAAGGGTTCACAGTGTTTGATTTTGAATTTAACCTGAAGCTGCTTATGAATGGTGGATGGTATACAGAGAATTTAAAATATGATGAGTTTTTAATGCTGAATTAAGGATAAATTTGATTTGGAATTAATTTAAGTATCTAAATTCAACAGATAAGTATATTATGTCAGAAGGCAGAAATAGTGAAAAATATATCAGTTTTGAGATATATTCTTCCATATGTTGTGCTTTATGAGTTTATCTTGGAAAAAGACAGTTAAAATTCTTACTTCTGGAGAAACCACCTCTAGAAAGTAAAGTCATAATATTTCTCTGCTGCTTTCCCTCAGTGGAGTGTTTTATGTTGCGCCAGCTATTTAAAAGAAGGCTTAGTATTTATGTCTAACATGATGAGTTTAAAATAATTATTTCTGAAATTGAACTTCTGTAAATATTGAATGTCATGAAATATTTGTTTACTTCTGATGAAACCTTGCTCCAGTGAGGTCAGTGGTAGTAAGATTTCATCTTTTTTTTTTTTTTTTTTTTTTTTTTTTTTTTTTTTTTTTTAACTTTCAGAAAAAACTATTTACCACTCATAAGTACAAATGCAGCCTGAAGTTTTGGTTGGAGTGTGTTATGTGAGACACATTGTCTTTTAACTCTGTTACCTGTGGGAAGATTGAATCAGTTCTCTGTTTGTGTGTGTGGTATGTGTGTGTGTGTTGCACTTTGATATGCTCTAGTGGTGGTTATTTCAGGAAGAGGTTTAAAAAAACCCACTACGGTCAGGGAAAAAATTTGTTTTTCCAGTCATCCTAGAGTCTCTGAAGCCCTGGCAATTCATGCTGAAGTGATTGAGATGGTTCTCATCCCTGAGGATGTTCTTACTTCTTGTGAAACAGAATCCCTGAAACAGAAATGGTGGTGGACAAAGTGGTGTGTCTAGTCCTCAGACATTGCTCTTCCCAGCCAGCTGCACTGGGATCTCTTGGTTTCACTCCTTTCACCAGACTCTGTACTGCAGCTGGGAAGAGTTTTAATTCATGATCTTTGTTGGATTTGGCTGTGACAGTTGTAATTGACAGTTGTTGTAACCTCTTCATGCCCTTCTGCTAAATCCACTAAGATTCATGAGTTGGATCTCATAGGAATTATTTTATTTTGAAGTGTACATGTTCCATTGATGTAAAATAGCAGGAAGATGATTACCATTTTAATGTTTAAAGTCGATTGTGAACTCTTCAGCATTTTTAAAGCAAGCAAACTCATTGCAGAAGCACTTTTGGATACGAGGGTTAACTCTGTAGTTATTCTTGAGTGCTTGAGGAATAAAAATACTGTGATTAGTAGTTGTTTGATGCAGATGAGTCTGTTTAGCCTTCAGCAAAATGGGTTCTACTACGGACTAGGTTGTCTAGGGCTCTGTAATTAGAGTACAGGCTCTGTAATGGTATGATAAAGTAGCAATCACAACTATACCTTTAGGCAACTCTGGGACTATGTACATCTGCTTCCAGATTCTTTTGCAAAGGAAGAATCAATAAATAACTGATCATAGAACCTGTAGTTTACTAAGCAGAAAAGCATCTAAGAAATCTGTTTAAGGATGTGGTATAGATATGGCATATTTATTGTGATTGCTTCCCTCATTAGAAAATAATTATCTTCACCTCATTCTTACTCAGACTTTAAATGCCATGTTCTAAGAAAGTATTGTTCTTAAACTAAATTGTCCTAAACTGTTGGGTCTTAACCCGCACATTTTGATGTATTTAGTGGGCTTTTAGTTCCTTTGCATATACAGTCACAGAGGCAAAACTGCAATATTTAAAGCTTTTAACTCATGAGGTTATTTGGACTCGCATGTTAATTTGTTTTTCAAAACTATTTAAAGAATATGAAGGTAGATATTCAAGATACTGCGTACTGCAGTTGGTTTTTTTGCTCTACAACAGTGTTTTGTAGAATTTTTAAAAACTTGACCTGGTCTTAAAAACTGGAAAAGTTATTCTGAAGAGACAGTGTCTTTGAATATACAGGCAAATTTTCAGGGTTCTGTCTGTAGAAATAGACCCTTTCTTATTCTTGAAAACAAAATAAATGAATCTTTCTTTGTGGTATGGAACTGACCAACTTGATTTTGTATTTAAAATAGAATTTTACATTATTGAAAGACAAAGTATTCTGGAAATAATGCTGCAAACTTTACAATTTCCATATGCATGCTGTTCATTCTGTGAGCTGCTATAGTGGTGAACTTACCTCAAATGTTCAGGGGATTTCTTGAACAGTGTTTCAGCAAGTTAATGATTTCAGTTATTTCAGTGCTGTGATCGATATACTTAAACTTTAGGCTTCTACTTGAAGTCTGTCTATGAACTTGAGAGTGTCTGTCTTAGTTATATGTGTCTAACTGAGCTCCTATTTAAAAGGGCTAAATGTCTATGCATTTTGTAAGTTTACCTTGTTAAGTGTGTATTGAATTGGCTGTATGTAAGTGTGTACTTAAATTAGGCATATACTTATGTACAGTACTGACCAAGGATCTCAGTTAGTATGCAGGCACACCACTATCAGAGCCATTTCTGCTGTTGGGTTTAATTGTACCATGTCTCTTGACATAGAGGCCTGCATGAGTAGCTGTTTAATTGCAAGATGCTCATTGTTCAGGATAAGTTCTGGTTCATTAGTCATTTGAAAAACCCTTAATACTTTGATTTTCAGAAGAACTGGTACATAATTCTATGCCTAATTTGCATGCACATCTGCTGGAATGGTACATTCAAAAGCCTGTTAGTAGGCCTACATATTAGGCAGGGTGTGTAAAGTACCTGATACTTTTGAGCAGTCAGGCAAATCAGATACACCTCTCATTGCATGCCCAACTTCAAAATGAGATCTTTTAAGAGTTCTGAACATGGTGATGGTGGCTTAGATTCATGCATGTTTTTTAAAAAGCCCTGGAAGTCATTATTGCACAGTTAACTCCTAAGTGCTAATAATTTTCCTATTTCCTCCTTTAGATAGCAAAATCAAGAGTTTATTACATGTTAAGGAGCAAGGCATCTCAAAATTTAACATAAATAAAACAATGTAAATAGAAAGCATGAAAAATAAATAGGTACTGTTATTTTATCTTTTCTTTTCCACCCCCGCTACATGTAAATTAAGTTTCATTTAGATTTGTTTTGTTATTTGCTCGTATCCAGCTGTAACC
Source organism: Sitta carolinensis (assembly GCA_032173965.1). Taxonomy (NCBI): domain Eukaryota; kingdom Metazoa; phylum Chordata; class Aves; order Passeriformes; family Sittidae; genus Sitta; species Sitta carolinensis. The sequence continues at coordinate 24,128,837 of CM063313.1, read as the reverse complement.
CAGACTTTACCACAGATCTGTAGAGCAGGTTTGCAGTGCTTGTTTCTTTTCATTTTTTAAAGTAGTATGTTTTCTATGGTGTCAGTTGGAACTCATATCACTCACCTGCATGGTGTTTTGAAACCTACCTCAAATTTTCCTTTTCGATAAGAATATATATTAATCTTCAAATTTTGGATTTAAATGTTTTATAGTTAAAACGTGCAGTTTGAATCAAGGCAGGAAACTCCTGGCACAGCTTTTTATATATTCACTATTAAAACAATGTTTCAAAAGAGCATTTACTTTATTAAGGTCCATGGGGTAATAACCAAAGGACTCAGTTGGTTAGCATATATACAGATACACCCGTAATTTTGAACAGATCTTAGATACCTAATGTAGTTAGAACTTTTTACTAGTTTTTTAATTTAATGTGCCAGTTTTAGTCCATTTGCGTTTCAAAATTAAAATAAAGTACATTTAGTTGTAATCATAATTGTTTAAGTATTAATCTTTTGATTTTTGGAGATTTTTTGGGGGTTCATTTAGTAGTCTAATCATGGCTAACATTCAATGAAACATTCAGATGTACATTTCAGTTCATATCAGTTATTATTTAAATTTTTAGCATGACAGGAGAACCATAATCAGGTTAAAATAGCAGGAAGTATCTGTGTTGGGAAAATGGAGCTTGCTTAGCTTGATCAGTTATGATTTTCTTCAGTCTCAGTAAATTTAGAGTTAACTTAGCAGTTTCAGATAAACTGAGGTGACTAGCATGTGAGAGAGTACAAATCTTTTTTCTATTCTTCCTTACTCCACCTTCAACTTCACTTTGTAGTATGCTGTGCAGTCACAGTAGTTCAGGAGTTAATTATTTTATGTTTTATTTATTTTTGCATTCTAAGTAGGTAGCACCAGAGGAAAAAAGAAAAGCACAAATTTCAGTCAGCACATCCTTGGGTTTTTTTTTTCTTTTTTTCTTTTTTTTTCCCTTTTTTTCTTTTTTTGGTTTTCTTTCTTTTACTGATTTGGTTATTTGCCATTTCTGGGGATTAAAATTTAAAAAATGTTCTTCTTTTCTGTATCTGATGTTCTGTGTGCTATTAGTGATGCAGCCAACACGAACGGTTGTCATGTGTAAAACAACTTACGATCACCGCGAAAACACCGCCCTGGGAAAGCGTCCATGCTTGATATCGTTTGGTTCATGAACGTTAAGTTTCCAGTACAGGTGACCCATAGCTCAAAGTGTTAAATAATTATATACATTATTCAGTTTTAAAAATAATAATCCATTAATGAGATTTCTAGTCTTTGAAGTTTTGCTCACTTTTGTTTTTCCTAATAGAGCAGGGTAAAAGGAAAAACTTAAGTTATTTGTTTCTTTGTAAGGATCTGGTAGATAGATTCATTGTTACTTATTACATTTTTAAATGCAAGGGTAATTGTAAAATCATAGAAAGAGTAACATCTGGCTAGTGTTCCAACTCTGTGTAATGCTTTCATTTTCTTCTTCAGGTAAAATTCCAGATGAAGCCAAAGCTCTCTCTCTATTGGCGCCTGCTCCTACTATGACAAGTCTGATGCCTGGTGCAGGTTGCTTCCTATACCTACACCAACCCCCTTGACTACAGTAAGTAAAGTTCAGTGTCTATAATTTCCAGTTTCCTCTGTTCTCTGTATCCTTTTCTGTGTGCAGGGAACAAGGACTATCTGGTCTATGAATGTTGCAGTGAGGGTTTAGCTGTAGTGACTCTCCTGAGGATTGATCAGAAGATGTCCATGTGCTACCTTTTCAGGGTATTTCTTTCAAATTACTATTTTCCAAAATAGTGGGTAATACTGGTTTTCGTTCTTCTTTTTTAATTGCCATCCTACCCTGTAGGACCATTAATTTGATCCAGTGGTACTTATCCACTGACAAAAAAATGCATTAAAACTTATGATATATTGACACCGGTTCTTCACAATACTAAACAGACTTTTACTTGGTATCTCCATGGCCAGATTTTTACTGTTAGACAGTCTAATAATGTTTTCACTATGAAAAGTAGAGGAGCTTGGTTCTGCTATTTTTCCTTCATTCCCTATTGCCTCTGTAAGCTTTTCTTGACGTCAGTGAGTTGCTGTCAAGAAAGGACTATTGAAAGAAAATGTAAGGTTAAAATATAGTGTTTTTTTCCTTTGTTACATAGAAAAAGGTACTGATGGCTTGTTAAGAATTCTCCACTCTTCTTAGAAAATTTGTTGCCTGAAAAGGCAGTTGCTTTTTTGGGTAGAGAAAATTCAAACCAGGAATTCAATGGACCAGTATTGTAAGTGACTTTTTATAACATTTTGTAGGAGAGTTTTCCAGTTCATTCCAAACATGAGGACTGTATTTTTCTCATTTTCTAGGTATGAGTAGAAGAACTCAGACAGCATATTCTTTGCATTTCAGCTGTAATTAATCTTGTCTTGGGTGATTTATTTGTCCTCAAGATGCTTTGTGTCACATTGATTACCCTGAGCTCTGGAAGTTCACTTCTTTCCTTGCTGGGCAAGATCTCAACCGTTCCTCATCTAGTCCAAGTAGTTGTTTCAAAATATAAGAATACTAGTAGTGTCTGAAAGAATCTTACTCAATTTAATTGACTCTAGGCATTAGAGCCTGTATTTTTTGTGATTACTATATATCCCTGTCCAGATACCTTTGGTAAGATGTTAACTTATAACCTACAGAATACTTTAACTGTGGAAGCTTATTTCTGGTTAGATTTTTCTTCTTTAAAAAAACCTGTTGTGCTCTGACCTTAAAATTTAAAGTATTGCTTATGTTCATTGCATCTGTGCTTGCAGATACGCATCCAGGCAGACAAGTATTAAGAAGTGGAATATCTTTCACCAGTGTTAGGCTGCAAGGTGTATTCTGTGCTTGTGTTTTCCAGCTCGGTGTTTCACTTGGTACTTTAGGGGCTATACCAGCAGCAGCATTGGATCCTAACATTACGGCACTGGGAGAAATACCACAGCCACCAATTATGGGAAATGTGGATCCATCCAAAATTGATGAAATCAGGAGAACAGTCTATGTTGGAAACTTGAATTCCCAGGTAGCTTTTTTTTTGTTTCTGTGTTGTGGAAATACTAACAGAAGATGTGAAAGTGTTACCTATAAATTCGAATTTTACATGTTAAAAGGATTTCCATTAGTTAATGACAACATGAATTTAAACAAAACCCCCTAAATTTTTTTGCCTATTTATGATGTTTTGAATTTTGGAAATTCGCGTGCCTGTCAGATTAAGACCAGGCTTTGTCAGAAAACCAGAGAATCCACTGTAGGTCAATTAAAGAAACCTACTTCTAATTATGTGTGTTGATTAAATGTATAGTTTGATTGTGTTAGACAATCACTCTTCAGAAGTCATGAGATCACAATAGCTGTTCCCCACAGAACAGTTGCTTAGGTATGTTAAGATGGAGTGATGTGTCCTACTGTAAGTTGCAAAATTTGCATAAATAATCTTTCAGTCAGCAGCTTCATTTTTCAAGATGTTTAATTGAAAAATATTTGCTTTTGATTAATAGCAATGTAAGTATTACGTTTTGAGGTTTTTGACTTCTGGAGCAGCTACTGAGTGTAAAAGTACTGTTGATTGTTATAGAATAAAACTAACTGGAAGCTGGTAGAAAGAAAGTCACAAATCTCAGCCCTTTAATATTGTTCAGACTTTCTTGTTTTATTTGATCAAAAGTCATGATTAGTAGCTTGTAAACAAGTATAAAGAAATTTCTCATCAGTTATTTCAGATAAGTTGCGTGGAAAGTGCAAAATCCCATGTAAATTTTTTTTTTACCTAGGTGGAGGACTAAGGGCTTGTGGCTGCACTATTTAGAATTGTAGAATATTCCTTAGATTAATGGAAAAAAAAATACACATCTTTTAAGTCTTGAAATGTAACATTCCCAAATTTTACATTTGTAATAATTCTGACAAATCATTACAAAAATATGTAGCTCTTATACTACCCAGTATATTAGGTAAGTGGTTTTCATTGTATAATTTACTTCAGCTGAGCTCTTCAACTCTTTCTAGACTACAACAGCAGATCAGCTTCTTGAATTCTTTAAGCAAGTTGGAGAAGTCAAATTTGTGCGAATGGCAGGTGATGAGACACAACCAACACGATTTGCTTTTGTGGAATTTGCAGACCAAAATTCTGTACCTCGAGCTCTTGCCTTTAATGGAGTTATGTTTGGAGACCGGCCACTGAAGTAAGTAATTAATTATCCATACAACTCTTGAATGACAGATTTTTTTGTATCATTGTACACACATTTATGACTTATGTGTAGTAAAATGCTGTGACTAGTATTTTTTCAGTATGCGGACCTCTTGTTAACAAACCAGAAATGTTTTTCAACTCCCATTTCACAGTTTGGCATAAATTTCTCTCAATAAAATACATATAGCACTGAGTAAAATACATTTATATTAATCTTAAGGTAATGTAAGCTATAATAGTAGTCCGTAGTACTAATTAAGTTTTCTGTGAGATGTCTATGTAGTTAGTAGGTGTTAATGTGGAGATTTGATCTGAAGTAGAGAGGTAACTTCCTAGACTTCTACTAAAAATACTGTAACTCAAGAATACTGTGCTGCTTGTCTTTAAAAGTGGTAAGATTTCAAAGTAATAAAAGTACTTTGGATACTTGGAACTGATGGATGTTACAAATCTGTAGTTTTGCTGATATGTAGTTTTTCAATTGTACATGATGTTGAGGTCTTCGTTTCTTACTTGTTTTTCATTTGCCATGTTCAAATGTTTTAAGAATGAAGGCTTTTTATATTTCTTTAATTTAGGATAAATCACTCCAATAATGCAATAGTGAAGCCTCCTGAAATGACACCACAAGCTGCTGCCAAGGAGCTAGAAGAAGTGATGAAGAGAGTAAGGGAGGCCCAGTCTTTTATATCTGCTGCTATTGAGCCAGGTAAGTATGTTGTGTCCATTACTGAACAGACACATTCTGTGTTTACCTTGATACACATTTCAATTCAGAGAGCATTTTCAGACTATAGAGAAGGGTGTGTGGAGGTATTCAATGCATGTTGGGGATAAAAGCCAAAATAATCAAAATTCTATTCATGAATCTAAGCAGTGGAATGATGATTTTTATTTCATCATGTCTTGTTTTCAGATACATGTTCACTAAGTGTTCTCAAACATGCAAATTTAATACTAAATCATTACTTAATGATGACACTTTTTAAGTTAAAAGCACTTGGAAATGTTTAAAAGAAAATGCTTTCTACTTTTTGTTGTCCTTTAGCACCTATTAGTGCTACAGTTTCCCTATCAGAGTGAGCTAGCATGGTTCTGAAAGCAGTAATACTGCCCTTTCCTTATCTGCAGCAGGTTAATTCAGTTTCTTTTTCATGGTGGCTCAAGGCTATATGCATCTTCAAAGCAAATGGGATCAGAGAATGAATCTGGGATAAATAACATATTGTAAAGGACATCTTTTCAGCCAGATTGTTTCCCTGTTCTCTGTTAACACTGAGATGCCAGCTCAAGGGGGAAGGTGGTGTTGTGTTGAGAGGTTAGACAGACATTCCACTGGTGATTTATGCTGACTTAAACTGATGGCAAAACCAGAGCATAAAAAAATACTCAACTTAGTAAACTTCCTGCTTCTTTTCATCAGCAACTGTTTGCCATTCTTCTTACTAACAAATGCAGATGCTGCCTTGTGTTCGTTAGATAGTGAGGAGTCTGGAGGGTTTTTGGGGCGGGGGGGATTATTTTCTGTTGTATTTTTTGGTTAGAAGTAAAATAACTAGCAGTTTATCACTGTTAAGCAACAGAATAACAGTTAGACTCTGAACCATGGTGAGCTCACTGTTAAGGTTTTTATTGACATTATGGCCTTTGGTCAGACTTTTCAGCCTGTTCTTTCTCCTTTCTTCCTACAAAACAATGAGGAATAAAACTTCAGTATTTGTCCAGTGTTTGAAATATCTAAAAATACTTATTTATATTTTATGCTTGTTTTTAAAATTATGCCCTCTAAATTTATTCTTCTCAAGTTATTGAAAAAAAGAAGGTAATTTTATGAAATAATAGACCAAAAGGAGGACGTGTTATGATCTTGTGCATTGTGGCAGCGACATAAATCCCATTTGTAGTAGAGCTAGCTGTTTATAATTATCTGGTTTATGTGTACTGCTGCAGGATGGCTGCACTCAACGAGTATATGCAATGACTTTCTTGGATGTTTCTGAAGGATATTTGCAAAGAAGGAAGATGTGCAGAGAGTAGGCCCCTTGCAATATATGTGGTACATTCCACTTGTGCCAGATTGTTAACTGGGATCTTTAAATGTTCTGAGCTTACACTGCAAAGTGGTTTTTTCCTCTCAGAGTCTGGAAAGAGCAGTGAAAGAAAAGGCGGTCGATCTCGTTCCCATTCTCGTTCAGAATCCAGGTCTAGCTCAAAATCCCGATCTAGAAGGAAAAGATCACACTCAAAACACAGGTAGGTATGCTTTTTGTTTCAAACTAAGATTGTATGGGAATTTTTTGCACAGTGCTGATGTTTTTTACATATAGACACATAGTCCTGTAGATCATTACTGACTTGGACCCAGCAGATCAGTGTAACCAGAACTTTGTCTCTGAATAGATGCTCTTTTCCTCTAAATCCTAAATGTTTTTAGGATTACACTCAGTTAAAACATACTAGAAGGCACTTCTTGCCCCATGTAAAATAATAAGTTCTGTGGATTTTTTGTACGTTTTATGTTTTTGTACTTTAGGCTATACAGCCAAATAACATTATGTGACCTGTATGTGAAAGAGAAACCTGCATTTTGTGTATGGAGCATATAATTTACTGGTAACACCCTGAGCAGATAAAAGCTGGCTGGTTTTTGGTATGGAATTCCTGTTGTCCTCAACTTCTAAACGTTGAGTTAATAAATGCAGTGTTTTTATTACTGTCCTGTTAATGTACATTTTTAAAAAGCATAGGGAAAAGGCATCAGGCCAGTTTCTCATTTTTCAGGTTTTGTTTGCTTTGCTAAATTTGTTTAGTTCTGAAACAGAAAAATATTAGATTATTCTCTAACTATTAACCATTAAGATTTTTTTCTGAGAATGAAACAGCCTGGTTGTGTGAGAATTAAAAAGGTCTTCCAAAACAGTCAAGATTCTTTAAATATCAGGAGTATCATCTGAGAACTTAGGTAAATCAATTTACATTAAGGATTAAAAAAAAACCAACTGAAATTAGGAATGTTATTTGATTACTTACACTTTTAAAAGGTGTTGTCCATATTGCAGCCACAGCTCTGATGTATCCTTTCATTCATCTTTAAACAAGTTACTAGGATACTTTTAAATACAGAAAATCTGATGAGAGGGAGTTATCATCAATTATGCTATCAAATAAATATGATACAAGTGCAGGCTTCAGTTTTGCAGTAGCAAACTACAATGCATGTTTTCTAATGAGTTCAAAATGTTAGGTATCTTAATTCAAGAAGAACCATTTGGTCACTTCTTTATTGCAGGCATAACTGTAAAACTAACCGGGTTTTGTGTAACAATGCAGTAATTTCAGTACAATCTTGTATTGGCACAAACCAAGTGGAATTTTAGAAGATTAGCTTTTCTTCTTTTAAATGTGGAAAACCTCTTCTTTAAACAAATGTTATTACATTTTATTACATTTTGTTAAATTGTTTAATATTGCTACTGTCAGTTTTAAGAACATGCTGAAAAAACCCAGTCTGACCTGTTGAGGCAGCTTCATCCATAAAAATAATCTATCCTTACTGCTTCCCTGTTTTACTGTGTTATATAACATCACTTTCATCTACGTAACATAAAATTTATAGAAGATTGTGCTTTGATTCAATTGTAATTAATTGGCCTTGTAGTTGATTAGTATTTCTCTGCTGATAAGGAGAATAAAGCTGTAGGTAAACAATGGTTTCCCCTCCTCTTGGTATATATTATTGATGCCATTTGGGACTACCTAAAAACAGAGGCCAGACAAAATTAAGGGAATAAAAAGCAGTTACATTTATTGAAGGGCCTTCAAGTATGTTTAGGGCAGGTGAAGCCACTCCAGGGGCTGCATCTGGATGACAGGTCAGGCTTTTCACACTTTTATAAGTTTGTTTTATTTGCATCTTGGGGGTTAATCTTCGAATTACAGCTTCAGAGTAATAAAGTCATTTACCCCAAGTTTGCTCTCCTCAAGTCTCTTTTGTTTACATTTCTCAGGGCCTGAGAAAGTAAGGTGTCCTTGATCCTTGAATAAGGCCTAGAGACAAATTGTTTTGTCTGACTAAAAGGGGAGAACAGTAGCTAACACTCTGGAGATATACATGCACTAAAGAATTGCAGGATTACAGATTTATGAAAAATATAAAAGCTAAAATCCTAAGGCGTCGTCACACTGTGTGTCTTGAGCTGGGGAAAATAGTTACTTAGCAGCTGTTACTTTTTGTACCTCACAGTTCTTCAGGTTTTTATTGAGTAATATACATGATCTTTCTGTCTGTGGTAAGTTAAATTTTATGGTACGTCATGAAGCAAAGTATCCAATGATGTGGTTTTTAAAAACTTAATGTGCAAATTGAGCTTTTTATAGTTGCTTCCCTGGGAAAAATGGTTTTCCAAAAATAAGGGAGTATTTTGGGAAAAAAAAAAATACAGCGCTCTTTTCATCAAATCTGCATAAGCTTTTTTTTTTTTTTTTTTTTTTTTTTTTTTTTTTTTTTTTTTTTTATCAGAGTATCTGCACTTTAATTCCAACTGAAATCCATGCTAACAGGTCCTTTTATATGGAAAGGTGACTTGACTAAAAGCTGCACCACAGATCATTGGGATTGTTTTATGAATTTAAATTAAAAGGATGGAGAACAGAGCAAAAAGAGATTATTGAAAGTCATCTTTGTTTGATAACTAAGACTTCAGTAAGTGGTTAGGCATGGAAAGGAAATGTAACTAATTACTTTTACAGTATGTTAGAAATTGTCAGTTAGATTTTATGCAGTATCATTTCATAAGGACAACTGTTGTAAATTATATTAACTTATATTTTCCAGATTCATGGAGATTATTATGAAACATTGGTATAACTTAAATGGTTTCAAAGCAGAGCATGTACACCTGGTGAAGCATGAAGTATCCATGGCTGCAAAAACTTTTGCAGACAGTATGTTATTATAAGTGTCATTCTTTAAGTTGTAGGGACACAACACATGTATACTGTCATTTTTTGGTTGACTTCATTTGTATGCAGTTTCAATATTAAAATATTTTTCTTCTGGCATTCTTCATTTAGAAGTAGATCTGGTAACAGGTCTCTCTCAAGACACAAGGACAGGCGCAGATCCAGAAGTCCCCTGAAAAAACGGTCTAGATCTACGGAAAGACGGAAATCCAGAAGTCGCTCTCGTTCTCGGTGAGTTCTGTTCCACAAAATGGTACTGCTGGCTTGCAATACATAATTTTTGAAAAAAAATTGAACAAACCTTTTAGGTGACCATAAAGGGTGGAGTCTCATCTGAGGGACAAAAGGGCAGAAAGTAGATTTTAATACTGAGTATAGTGGTCTTGAATAGAGTTAATTATCTTTCTTGTACTCTGTGTGGTTCATCCAGTGGCAAAATAAGGCACCTGAACTTTGCTAGTCTCATTTACATTTGTGGTAACACCCATGCTGAGTGACAAGAGTAATTTTGTCAGATTACAGCCAATAGTTAAGGAATATTCTGTATACCTTGTGAACCCACAAAAAATGGGTAATGCTTGTTTGATGTGTATCTGTTCAGAAGGTTGAATTCAGGCTGACCTTGATCCTCTATTGTGAGAACATGTACAAAGTTCTTGTTCATGACCTTTTATTTCCATCCTTGACTTTCTCATATGTCAAACAGCAGGAACCAAATGTATGAGTTAGTCCTATGGCATATATGTATTTCAGAGTGTGATAGGTGTGTATTTTATCAAGTTTTTTAGTTTTTATGTCTGATTATCTAATTACTAAACTGAAATTTTAACAAGATTAAAGCATAAATTTTTGAGGGATGAAGTAGTGAATAAGCTGAAACCAAAAGTGCCTGTGAAAAGAGCTTCATGAATAGAAGTCGTGGTATGTTCTTAATTTCATTTCTGTAATTCCCCTGAGTTACTTAAAGGGAGATTTGTACTTAGGTTGTGCAGCTGCCTCTTATTCTATGAGATAAGTTACATGGGAAAGAGAGCTGCAGATCTGTGTACCTATGTAGAAATAAAATTAGTCTGCATAGCTAGATGGGTTTTATTGGTGGATCCTTTTGATTCTCTGTTTCTGTTTTCTGGAGCTTCTTGAGACATCTGCTCACTGAAAGGGGAAAGTCCAGTGAAATCTCTGTGATAAATTAACTAGAAGACATTTCTTGGGAGGCTATAAGGCTGATATTGTGGGGTTGGTGTGCTGTTTCATCTTCATGATGTTACGTTCCGTCTCTGAGACTCCTAACAAAGTACTTGAGAGAACCTGATGGAACCCAAAGTTGTCAGGTCAGAGCATACAACAGTCTGCTGTTTATTTGCAGTTGAGAAGAAGATACAGCCAAACACTTTTTCAGCTTGAGAAAAGTTTTAGTGCTTAGGACCTTTCAAGTGTGAAGGAGTCTCTTTTAGAATCTGTAAAAATCTAGGATGCCAATACCAGGTGACTTCTATCAGTCTGATTGTTCTTGACACAGTAAGGCCTGCTAATCAATTTCTTCTCTGCCTCTTTCTCCTGTTTCTCTCTCTGAACAATTGTTCTTCCATTATGTGTCCCTGTACTAGAGAGGAAGGATGGAGTCTTGCATTTTCAAATAATCCTGTATTGAAATTAAATCTTCCAACCAAAGTTGTTAGCTGATTAGTTTTTGTTTGAGTTGATGACTTGAACATCAGATGGAATTTTCCTTGCTGGTTGTTTTTACGAACATGTATCATATTTCCTGTCCCAAAGAAGCTGTTTTACTGTATTAGCGTGTTTTAGTAATTGTCAATTTCCTAATGACATTACAGATGGTTGAATTGTCTTGATTGAGTTTTGATCTTACATTTGCCTTTTAAGGGAATACGATGACATTTTGTCCATGTTTTCCTTTTATTTCTATGTATTAAGTGTTGTTGGACTTCCAAGCACTTCAAGGATATCTGTGTGAGAGAGTACTGTAGAATATAAAGACTTCTGTCAGTCAGCTGTCATTATTCATTTGGCAGTGATTAATCTGAAGGTCATTTGATATGGATACATTTTTAGTAAAGAGTGGGTTAACAGATTGTAGAGTCTGTCTCACTCCTGACAAAATACAGAAAATTTATGTGTGTGTAATTATGTAACTGTGAGGTGAAGAGACACACTCTCTCTAAACACAGTAGCATCACTTTGAAGGTAGTGGTTTTATTTGGTTTTGGCCTCCACTTCTTCAGTTTGATTTCTGAATTTTTCCTAGCTGTATGTGGCTGTGTATTTCCTAGTGTGTATAGCTTTTCCTCATTGTGAACAAGGGTGAAAAATTAAAATACTGAAGAATTACTATTTTTCAACAGAGACTCATACTTTTTCTTGATGTATACTGAAAAGTTAGTTGTAATTTTAATTGGTAGGTTCAAAGATGAATTAATGGGTTTGTGTTTGGCTTTTCACAGGGACAAGAAAAGAGACAAAGAAAAGATCAAGGAAAAAGAAAAGGCCAAAGAAAAAGAGAAAGACAGAGACCGAGACAAGGAGAAGGATAGGGACCGAGACAAGGACAGGGAAAGAGAGCGAGATAAAGAGAGAAATAGGGAGAAGGACAAGGAGAGAGATAAAGAACGAAGCAAAGATAGAGAAAGAGCCCGAGACAAAGACAGGGACAGGGACAAGGATAAAGACAGGGACAGGGAAAAGGAAAAAGATAAAGATAAGGAAAAGGACAAGGAAGAGGTAGATCAGAACAAAGAAAAAGAAGATACTGAGAAAGAAGGAGAGAAGGACAAAGAGAAGATTAAGGAGAAGGAGGGAGATAAAGACAAAGGAGGGGACAAAGAAAAGGACAGAGACAAAGAAAAGGAAAAAGATGGGGATAAGGGGAAGGAGCGAGAAAAAGAGAGAGATGATAAAAAGAAGAAAGATAAGAGATCCAGAACACCCCCAAGAAGCTATAGCTCTTCAAGAAGATCTCGTAGCTCCAGCAGGTTTGTTTAGAATTTTTCATGCTTGTTTTTTTTTGACTTGTCAGATCAGTGAGGCACCATCCTAATTTTTATGTATTGATATCACCATTTCTCTTACTAAATAAATGTGTATTATTTCTGTTTTGTAGATTTTCCTTTAAAGTAACCTCTGTTTTAAAAAGATCTATATGATGCCTGATAGGAGCAGAGTTTCTTGTTGGGCTGTTGGTGCTTGATTTTCACATAACCATATGATATAAACCTTGAGGATAGTAATCAGATGATTCTTGTGCCATTTCTGTATGTTACAGACACCCGAAAGTTCTGACCAACATCATGTGCATCATTTTTGCCCTGGTGAAAGTTTGAGTCATTGATTACATACTTCTTTCATTAGATCTTGCAAACAGTTGTTTGCTAATACTTGCCTCTCTTTGGCTGGATGGCTGAACAGCAGGAAGCAAGCATGTAGTTTGGCTGGCTAGCCTTTCACAAGGTGAATGTATCGCAGTTGGAAGAGACATACATTGTTTATCTGACTGGGTGGCCATGTGTAAATTAAAATTAACATTACACTGCTGACAGTAATCAGGAAAACAGTAAAGTTAATGTAGCTGTAGCTTTTGGCTCTGAGGGGAGCTTAGCTGACAGGAACTCTGGATAAACTCATTACAGCAGAAAGAGGCTGTGAGATTATAATCAATCTCTTATAATATGTGAGCAAACTCAGGCATATTTTAAAAGCATTGCAGCTAAGTTAATTTAGAAGCATTGGTGGATAAGGTCCTTTCTGTTATATCAGGAATTAGGGACTTCAGTAGTAGTGTATCAGATTTAAATACTAAATTATATCTGAAATCCTTGAGGTAATTAAATGCTCAGTGAATTGGAGAAAGTTCTACCTGTTGTAATAATTTCGTTAGACAAAATCAGAATTTCTCTAGTTCTCAAAACTCAGTTCAGGGTTCATAGAAGGCAAAAATGGGTGTACTGGTTTCTGAACACTGCATTTGGGGAAAATACTGTTTCTTACCGTAAGCATATGCAGCTTCCTATTTAAATGAGTGGAAGACCCGCATAGAGATACTTCTGTCAGCTTTGAAACCATTTTTTTCAGTCCATAGGCCTCAGAGTGTTGAATTGGATAAGTGAAGAAAAATATGTAAGGTTTTCACAATATGTAGCTTATATAGGTACCTTGAAAAGCCAGTTTTGTAGTGCCAAATAGCAAGTGTTGTTAGCTGGGTGTTACCAAAATCTCATACTTTGCAATAATTTTGCTCCCCCTTAGGAATTTAACTGGTTCAGAAAGCGCTATGGGAGTGCTCCAGTGTCATGTACTTGAGCAAAGAATTCTTGTGGAGATTAACACATTTCTTCTCGTGCAGTCAAAGTACAAAACTGTACTTTGGTATGATACAGATATTGTTAAACAAGGGCAGTGTTCTTTTGAAGCTGGAAGATGAGAAACTTCATTTTTTATTATGGATTTACAGTTTTTATTTCAGATATAAATATTCTTAGATGGTCAATGCTTAGGCCATTACTGGTGAACATTGTTATCTGGGGCTTAGACAGTGGGACAGAGTGCATTCCCTGTAGCTTTGCAAACAACAGAACTAGCTGTAGGGGGAGGCTGATCTGCCATTTAGAGAAATCTCCGCAGATGGGAGAAATGGTCTGATAGGCATCTCATGAAGTTGAACAAAGAGAAAGGACAAGTCTTACACCCGGCCAGGAACAATGCCATTGCACCAGTTTAGCATGGGGACTCCCTGGCTGGAAGACTGGCTGGCAGGCCCTTGCAGCCAAGAAGGCTAGCAATGTTGTGAGTAGGTCAAGAAAGGTAATTCTTTCCCTCTTCTAGTGAGGACACATTGAGAATCCTATTCTGGGCTTCCCGTTACAAGAGATATGTACATGTACTGGAATGAGTCCACTGAAGGGCAGTGATAAAGGGCTGATAAAGGGCTTGGAGCTTCCCTCATACAAGGGAATACTAAGAAATCTGGGATTGTTTAGCCTGGAAAAGAGAAGGCTGAGGAGTTTCTTGCCAACATGTATGAATATCTGATAAGAGCATGAAGAAGACAGAGCCAGTAGAGGCCTGTGACAGTTAAGAGGTGACAGGCACATATTGACCTATGGAAAATAAAGGAGTTTTTTTCCTAGCGTAGAAATTGTGGTTTTGCTGGCCAGACTGGAACCATTTGCCTCAAGGGACTGTCTCCTCCATCCAAAAATCTGACTGTATGTGGCCCTGAATAACCTACTCTGATTGACCCTCTTGTAAGGTGGGGAAGGGATAGATAGATAGGACTAAGTGACCTTCAGAGGGTTCTTCTAAACTCAGTAATGTCATTGTTCTCTGAAAAGTAATTCTGAATAGGTTGGGTTACATTAGGGGTCTTTATTCAGTAATGGACACTTCGTAGTTGAAATGGTTGCAGATCTTTCAGGTGGAGATTATTCAACAGATAGGCATTCCCATTCCTGGAATTTCAGTACGGCAGTTGACTGCTGATCATCTAAAATGTAAAGTATAAATGTAAATGTAAAATGGGCAAAAAGTCATCGTTTTGGAGAAGAAGTGAAGGTGGAATAGGACATACAGGGTCTTCTAAGGAGTAGGTGGCAGTTGACCCTACTTTGATGACAGACTGCTTGCAAGTACTGGAAATAAGATGGTTATTTGTGATTCCTAGCTGAAAGGAGATAGACTAGGGGAAGAGAAATCAGTTGGAAAAGGAGCTATTATCTTACAGGCTAGCAGAGCCAGTAGCACCAGATGACATGAAGAATGTGATTTCCATGTATAATTAAGAGACACAGGATCACTATCAAAGTATGCAGAATTTTTTCTTAAATTTTGCTGTTAGTATTGTGTAAGAGATTTAAAGAAATGGGTGCAAAACAATCTTTTTATGTACAAATGTAATAGAGATGGGAACAAATGCAGTGAGACAGTTAAAATTCTTGAACTTGAAATAAGAAAAGCAGAGACTAAAAATAAAATTCCATGAATAAGCAGTTTCTAGTTTGAACAGAATTGCTAAAGCACTTTGATAGCAGGTACATATGCTGGAAAGCAAAATTAGGGAATGTACTCAGTGTAGCTGAAGTGACAGCACTGAGGGAGAATAATCCAGTGTTCTCAATTAAATAAAGGTGATGATCAATGTGGAGATGTTAAAAATAAAATACATGCTAACTGATTAGTGACTGTGTTATATTTACTCCCAGTTTTTAGGCTATTTTATTTTTTTGTTTATCAAAGATAAATCAACAGCTTGCTGAACAAAATACTTTAGAAATCTTGTCCTCTGCAGCTTCAGGAGGTCACTGTTTTGTTTTTGATTGAAAGAGATGTACATTTCTTACTAGCAGCTGGTATGGTGCTGGAGTTTTCCTTTTATTCCTGCTTATTCTCCTCTCGTGTTGTGGTGGGGGGTATGGAGGTTGAGGGCAAAGGTGGCAAAAGCAGGCAGGGAATGAGCAAATGCCACTCAGGATGTAGTTGTCTGGGGTTAAACCACGACAGTTCTTTTTTGACTTCTTTTGTTTCCTCACCAATCCCTTTCTTTTTCAACATTGTCATGCTCTGCCAGGCTCTATTTTGACAGTTGAGGAAAGAGCACATTAATAACTGAAACAAAACAATTACAGGATCAGTAATAATTGTAATGGAAAGGACAGAGAGGAATAAAGCTCAAGAGAAACAAGTGATGCACTACACAATCACTCGCCCCTCACTGGCTTTTGTCCAGTTGAGTCAGCTCTTCTGGCTGTGCTCCCTTGCAGTGTCTTGTGTACCTGCTTGCTGGCAGAGCATGGGAAATAAAAAGTCTTTGATTCAAGGGTAGGTAATAATAATTTGATGTATTATCAACATCATTCTCATACTGAGTCCAGTATAAGCAGCACTGTTCTGGTTACTAGAAAGGAGCTTATCCTGGCCAAAATCAGGAGAGTCACAGTAAATGACATTGTCAGAGCATCAGTCCATAAAGTGATACTGGCTATAATTTATTGTGTCCTTTTGTTGCTTATCTAATAAGTTTTGATTTCTTGGCTTTTCTAAATATTGAAGATTTAAATATTCACAGATTACAAAAGCTTTAAATGTAGCTTTTGTAGTGTAGCTAGAAGTAAGTTTTCAACTTCCCTCTTTTTCTTCAGTTGTTCTTCCTGTCTGCTTTTCCTGCTTTACAAAGAATTGATAGGAAAAAAAATAATCTTACCTTGACAGATGGGTTCTGTATTTATGTTAAATGAAATTTTACTGACTCACTTCTTGCTTTAATTTAAAGAGTGCCTCAGTATAAATGACCAGTTATTTCATGTTTTGTTGTATTCAAGATCAGACTCATAATGGCAACTTCAGGAAACTCCATTTAACTATGTAAAACAGCTGCTTCATAGAACACTTCAAGTTCTTGTGTTACAGAACGATGACATTCTGTTTGCTAAGAAAGGACTGCTAGAAAAACAATAGATTTTATTTATTCTGACTTTGACAACAGCTTGGGCTTCATTTTGCATTGTTTTCTTCTAAACCAACTAATTCTGAAACGAGCTAGAATTAAATTAATATTTAGGAATTAAATTTCAGGCTAAACTGAAGTTGCAGTGATCTTTAGGTTGTAATGTTACATTTTGAAATTCATATAGCTCAAGTTATACCTTTTATCTTAATATGACTCTTCATATTAATAAGAGTTATTTTCCTGACTGAAGAAACTCTTAAATGATACCATATTGCCAGATTTGGTGTTTTCATTGTTATCAAGCATATAAGGATTAAAAAATTTTTTTTGAAAGGGCACATCTGTTTTTTCCTACTTTTGTATTGCCTTTTCCACTAAACTGAAGCATACAAAAATTTTTTTTGTTTGTACAGTTCATATTTTATTGGTAATATAAACTGTCAAATTCAATGTATTGTTAGATCATTGTAAGAAATTTCTCTTTTTATCTCCTTTGAGTTTTATTTTTGGGTTTTGATGATACTGAATTTCTTGGTCCTGTAGAGAAAGGCGTAAAAGGAAGAGCAGAAGTCCCTCCAAATCTCCTAAAACATCAAAAACAGCAAAAAGAAAGTCTTCACAAACTCCATCTCCAAGAAGGTCAGTTTCATGTAAACACAGAAAGTAATGATCAGTAAAGAAGGAAGAATTTATAGTAATTTCACTGTTCTACTGCATTTGCACTGATGATTCCAGTTGGTCAGTATGATTCAATTTTAATTTAACTCAAAACTTTAACCAGTTTGAGCTCTGGTATTATTTCAATGACATAGTTTCAGATCAATCAGCTTTGCAAATTGCTTCAAATTAATAAAATCTCTTCACATAAATCAATAAAATCTCTTCACATAAATAAAATCCCCGATACAGATTAATTTGGTTTTTTTCTTTGCAAATACAGTATGTAGTGATCATATGCACTGTTTAGCTCTCTTCGACCAAGAAAATCCCATTGTGTTTGCAAAGGGTTTTTTTGTTAAATTTTGGCAAGTTTTTTGCCAAGTCCATGCTTGGGGTTTAGTTTGCTGTCAAATGGTTTGAAGTTTGTTGTAGTTGGATCAAATCCTAATTTGAATAAAAAATTTCTGAAACAGAAACAAGAAAGAAAAAAAAAGAGAAAGAGATACAAATAATGAAAGAAGAGAAAGAGAACACTCCACTTCCAAGAAAAAAAGTAGTAAAGAAAAAGAGGGAAAGGAAAAATCTGACAAAAGTACCTCTACTTTGAAGGTAAGTTGATATGACTAAGTGATCAGCAGAATGAAGTGGTAATGAAGCCATTATGGAAATTCTCTCTCTACTTTTTCTGTTTTACTCCTCCCTTCTTTTTCTCCCAGTCATTACCAAATTAATGCCATTTGAGTTTAGTATTTGCTAGTTGGGGTTATTAGTAGGCCAGTTTAAGTCTGTGTATTTAAACTTCAGTTGACCTGTAGGAGTTTCGGTGCTTCAGTTACAGAAACACCTTGTTTCTCTTCCATGTCGTGTGCCCTATGTTAGGATTTGCCTGGCTCCCTACTTTTAGGAGCAGACGGACCATTGACTAGCAAGCAGTGTTCAGGGGTGTGTTGACTCTCAAACTGAAAAGTTTACTTTTTAAATAAACTCTTGCTATGCAGTTCCAAACTCTCATTGAATTGGTCCTAGTCTGTATATTGGATTCTGTAGGAGTGGAGAGTTGTGAAAGAGTGGAACAGGATTTTCCCCTGCAAAACAGAAAATGTACTGCAATTAAGAAGAGAATAATTTTCAAATTGTTTAGTCTTAGAATTTGAATAGCAGCACACCTTTAAAGAGCAGTTCATTGTGCTCAGAATTACTCAGCTGTTACAAAACAGCTGGTTGAGGTGACTGTTCAAATGCTTGAGTAAATATCTTGTCCAAGAACTCTTAAAATTCATCAGATACCTGACAGAAAATAAGAAAGGAAGATTTAGTTCTATTGTATTTAAAAGATGTTGGTGAAATCTTAATTTCTGGAGCTGTTTCTCATATGTTCCATGGAACTGCTTGTTCTGTAACTTTATATATGACTTTATTACAGTTAATAAAGACAGATCACTTTATAGCACAATTTCTTGGGTGGCAGATTGTCATCCAAGTTGGATGAACTTCAGCCAACAGAAAAAAAAAGGCAGGAGGGCAAAGAAGCTCATAACTCTGTTCTAAAATTTGCGGAGACAAGATGTACATATAAAAATTGAAACAATAAAATTACTGAGAGTTGGTTGGAAGTCATAGCCTATAATGCTAAGAATATTATTTTGTTGTCAAATAATTTTATCTTTGGTAGGACAAAGATAACAATAAAGAAGATCAGAATTCAGAAACTGACAAGGAAGTAGACAATAGAAACACACAAAGGACAGATGATGTCAAGCTACAACAGAATGGGAACTGTCAACCAAATGAAGAAAACCTCTCAATTAAAATGGAAGAGGTTTAAAGCAAAGAATGGACTTCTAATTCAACTAAGGAATGAGATCCAAAGCATTTTATTTCCTAGAATGAGGAAGAAAATGTCAAAGCAATCAACCTGAACATGTTGATAGTACTAGTAGCTCCTCCAGTTCTTGTGGTAGCTTTGTTGTCTTGCTGTAAAGCAAGAGAGCACAGACCAGTAGTTAATACCATGAAAAGGCAGATGCCATCAGAGCTATTCATCTCTGAAAATCCATGCATTTCCATGATGGCTGTACTTGTATAATGATTTATGTTACGTTTCGCTATAAGCTGTTACAAATAACTAGCAACTGAAAGATGTAAACCTGTACTTCCCCAAAAAAGCTGAAGATATGCATTGAAGGTTGTTTAAAATACTGCTTGTTGATGACTTCTGTATTGTTTTGCCATGTAGGTTAAAAAAGTCCACAAAAACTTTAATGTGTGCTGTTTGATGTGCTTGAAAATGGTGCATAAATATACGCACTTTCTTTCCTTGTAAATGAGAACTGTAGGGAAAGGGGATTTAAGCATAAACACGGTTTTACTGTTCTTATGTTAAATACTCACAGATTAGTATGTTTTTTATTTGCTCTCTGCTTGAAATTCTTAGGGTTTATTATTTAAAATAATTTCTTACTAATATCTCTGAAATTAAAATTTCTTTTAAAGTATTTGAACAATGCATGCGCTTTTTCTGTTCCTAAAAGGAACATTGCCATGTTAGATATTAGGTTAGCTGACAGGGTTATTTTGAAGCTGTTTTGTTTTGTTGTTTTCTTTGTCCTTAGAGAAGCGAGCACATCTGTATGATGATACCAGAACTTACAGCTTTGTTTTGCAATGTACTGCTGTGTGTCTGTTCAGCTGAAAATAGTACAGGTGCCATTAAGAAAATAAATTTTTCCTTTTTGTTCAAAAAATATGGGAGCACAAGCAGAAGCTTTAGTGCCTTCTTAAAATGTGGTATTTTCTAGAAATGTATATGTGCTGTTACACATTTTCAGCTAAATCTTATATGATCTCTCGTGCTACTTTGCCACCACCGTACTGTAGACAAAAATGCAAATGACTTGCCAGAATGGTTGTTTGATTCACTTGTTAAAATAAGGGAAGCTCCATTTTTTTTTTTATTCTTAGAAGAGATCTATAAATACAAGAAGATGTAATTTGGGGACCACCACTGTACAAAAGTAGTAGCTGAATGCAAAGTGCGCTCTGATCACCTGCATCAAAGAAAGCTCTTAAGACATTTAATATACATTTGGATGGCCTTAATTGTTACCTCTCCGTTATTTTCTCAGATACCTGTTGGGCAACATAAAAGGAATGGCGTGCAAAGAAATGGGGGATAAATAATTTGAGGAAGAAAGTTCTAATTTACACAGGGCTTACATAGTAGAGAATCTTTTTTCATTTTTTGTGGAGAAAGCATGCAAGAAGAGAATGCAAAATAAGGGGTTTTGTCATGGCAAAACATGGCTTTTGTTCTTTGAGGTAATTTAATTGGTGACGTGAGATTTCTGATAAGTTACATAAGTTACTTTTAAGACATAATTATGCCTAAAATTGCGTAGATTATTTTTACTGCAACTTAATGCAGTCACATTACTTTTAATTGCCTTACCTTATGGGAAATGTTATTTCTTTCAGTTAAAATAAAATAAGTGTATTGGCTATGTGCTTTCTACTTGTTTTACTTTTCCTCTGCATAGTTCACTTTTTCAGTGGAAGGGAAGCATATTACAGGGAATGAAAACTTTGCCCAACTCCTAAGGTAATGAAATCCAATTTGATTGTGAAGCTGCTGAATCACTCCTCATTTTCTATAAGATTTAATTTTCTTGCCACTGTGTACATTTAAGACAACAGAAAATGCTTTACCATGTAAAGTATAGAACAGCCATTTTTGTGATGTTTAAGCCACATGCTGTTGGCTGATAAACAGCTTATTCTGATAAAAGAATAAAAAATCTGTATGCATACAGGAAGACTGTGAAAGATTGTGAATTGCAACAACAGCTGTCTTATTTATGATGTGTAAGTAGCGTAGAGCAAAGAGATTGTTTGTATACTTGTTATCTTTGGTACCATTTCACTAATAAAATAAGTATTTTAGAGGGATGTTTCTGCTGGTACATACTTATTAAAGGAATATTTTTAGACCATCTGGTCTTACTCATAGAACTTCTTTCATTTGAAATATGGAAATTAGTGAAACATACATGTATTACTTATGTTTTCTTTGAAAAGCTAAATTTC
Source organism: Sitta carolinensis (assembly GCA_032173965.1). Lineage (NCBI taxonomy): Eukaryota > Metazoa > Chordata > Aves > Passeriformes > Sittidae > Sitta > Sitta carolinensis. The sequence goes on along the minus strand of CM063313.1, from coordinate 24,107,423 downwards.
TTTCTTGGGAAGAACTAGAATTCTTCCAGTGTATTGTGTTTCAGCTGGTATTAGTTTGGTTTTTTGAGTTCTGTTACTCTGAAATAGCATAGCTCTGTGATGTAGCAGTTATAAAATATGTAAAGGATTTTGTACGCTTAGCTGAGAAACATGCCTTTGGAAGTTAATAGTTATGGATAGCAGCCTTAACTTCCTAGCTAGCTTATCACATGTGTGAGGCTATATGCAGCACATTGTTATATTGTATGTTCATTGTGGTTCCCTTAAGAAAAGTCTCTTGGGGTTTTTAACATTTTGGTTTGGTTGTTTTTGTTGCTTGTTTTTTTGTTAAGGGAAAAAACCAACCAAAGCAACCAGCCACCAAACACATTTCCTCCGCTCCTCAAGTTAAAATTTTTTGGAAATACTGTATTTTCTAGTTTTCTTTTGTAAGTACTGTGCAGACCCGTGAGGTTGTTACGATCTTTCCTTTCTTATCAGGTGTTCCTAACAAGCCACTCCTGGACAACTCTTACTCTATAGAATGCTTATCTTTGCAGCTCACTTATAAACCGGTAGCATAGCACAGTAATGACGTTCCAGACTGCTCCTACAGGATTGAGTGCACAATTACTGAATGTGTCCATCTTCCATGAGAAGTCCATTGCCTTCATTATCAAGTTTGTGTGCTGAGCTGCTGTGTCAGATCGTTTGGTTTTCCAGTTTGTAAGTGGGATAAGCTTGGGTAGAAGTTTTCACAACAGTATGGTTCATGATAACTGTATTGTTTTACATGTAATTTCATCTGAAACGGCCCTTACTTTGAAATGTGAATTGCTCTGAAGAGTGTTTATACGTTGCCATTTCACTAAGATCACATAAAGCATATAAACATAAGCTTCCATTAGTGCCCATAGCTATTTCCAAAGAGGGTTCTGGGTATCAGACAGGAATTTGCTTTGCATTGTTAAAGAAGGTCGCAGAAGAGAACTGCTTGATGGATCAAACAGGCTGTCAAGCTCAAAATAGAGGTGGCTGTGGCTTAGATTATTTCATCAAAGTCAATGGATTTACACAGGTTTGAGGCATGAAATTTTGTTTGCAAACACTAATAGTAGTATAGTATGTAAAGAATTCTTAGTTTTCATGTGTTGGAATTGGAATTAGGGATAATAAAAGCACTTGGTTAGAAACTATAGAGATATCTGAAGAAAACTTGGGAAATGGGTGAGATATGGGTTTTGCCTATTCAGTAATCAGCTGCTAAATTATTTGATGGCAGTTTCAGATAAGTCTTACATTAGCGGGCTCACAGCTGCACAGCTTCAGATGAGCTGTGGACATTCCATTGCTGTTTATGCTGCTGGAAGGAGGTTAAATCCGTTGTCTGTAGCATAGCATGCTTTGCATTGCCTGCTATTGTTCTCTGGCCCAGTTACATCTAAGGCAGTACCCGAAATTTCCTTTAAACGCCTCAGATCTGTTACATAGTAGCCTCTCTTTTGCCCTTGGCTTGTACTGCTATCTTGTAATAGTTACTGGATTAGGAAAGTACATGACTTTTTTCTTCAGTCTTAGATAAGTAGAGCCTGCTCTGTATGTTATAAATTATCATGTACGTATTGCCATTCCTTATTTAGTTATTTTTCTTTCCTGAGTATGACACTTGCAAACAATAATGCCATAATGGTATGTGTATTATCTACTTCTAAGTCTGAAGCATCTCTGCACCACTTTTGTAGTGAAACAAGATCAGAACTCATGTATTGTTAGGGGAAAAAAATATCCAGATAAAACAATCTTTAATTTTGTAAATGTTAGTGTGATAGTAGCATTATTTTGGTAAAACAGTCTTAAAGATGTGAATTCTGAATCATTATCTTGGGCATATGCCACTTGGTTCTTTCCATTTTATAGCAATCAAATATCACCTTTGATGTTACCATAATTTTGAAAGTGAAAATTTGACTTAGTGGCATGAATGCTAAAATCTGTAAATGGCTAAAATCATGTCAATCAGTAGACACTTTAGTTCAGAGAGATGTAGTTTTCTCACCAGAGACTGGAGTGTTGGAGAATTGAATATATGTAGATACCATTGAATGTTAGTGCCTAAAGAGAAACTGAAATTTAATTTTGTTTGCTAATACATAAACAGAAGTTTTCAGCTTGTAGTTTAGCTTTATTTTTATATGTTGAAAAGGGTAATTAAAATTATATTGAAAACTAAAAGCACTGTATTAAAGGATTTTTTTTTAAATGTAAGAGAACCACACTTTCATCTGTTTAATTTTAGCCTTAAAAAATGTCATGGCATGCAGTGTTTATTTTTAATTCAAGACTGCCTCCTTTGTAGGTAAGTCCTTTAACAAGATGTGAGCACACTAGCACAAGGGTTCCTTTTGTATTCTCTTCAATGTAATACAGCTTAATAAGCTCATCAATATGTGGAGGCAACTACATTCCCTCTAGCTTGAGGAGATGCAGCTGTTAACACTTAATTCTGTATTGTTTAAGTAAATACTACACTTGAGAAGCTATTTACCAACTTCAGCTTTTTTGTTTTCTGAACATGTGAACTCATACTATCCAAGAGGGCCAAATACTTTTTTTTGTCATGACAAGTCAGTTTTATGGTTGTTGAGCTTAATACAGGAGAACATGGACAGCAAAAATTAGGGGTTTAGCTCTTTTTACTATTCTACAAAGTTTCAGCTTACGCTTTTTTTTTGGTTACACTTTTTATGTTCATCTTGTGCCAAATTTGGTGTAAGATCAGAAATTTTTGGTGTACAAAAAGTATAATCTATACCAGTTGTTAATGAATTTTTTTTCTTTTTCCGTTGAAAAGGCTATGTATGTGACTTCTTTTCTTTGCCTGAAAGAATTATCAGCAATGGTAAAAGAATAATTTCATCTCCCTTTCATATAGTTCTTGATATCCTTAATGAGCCTGCCAGTTAACTGACTTTCTTAGAAGTTGTTGCTCTGTCCTTTCTTAGTGCAAAGATTTAGACCTGCTGCTGCCTGGTGAGTAAATCATGGGCCACTTAGAAACTTGGAAAAGCCATCATTTACATAACAATCAAAGGAATGACTAATTTGGCCCAGAAAGGTCAAGAGAGGAATTTAACATTCACAGATTATGTAGCCTATCAATGGGTCCTTACTGGTATTTTCCTGACTGATATGGGAGCTGTGTCTAATTAGTTACACACAAATTGCACCCATCGCAGTCCGGATTCAGGTATATGTGAGGAATCTAGGCATCACAGCTGCAATAATACTATTTTCCTTCTCTTAAGTTTGATATTTCTGTTAATAATGGGGATATTCTAAGTTTCATTAACAAATAACCAAACTTGTGCTATGTTGATAGAGTATATTTTTGCATTAATGAAGCATCTATGGAAATGGTACACATAAAGAAATGTTAAATGCTATTACATTGTTGTTCTTTTCATAAATAAACCATGTCCCAAAGTTCTAATGGTGTCATAAACCCACTAAATTTAGATGAGATACAACACATGACTGTACCATTCTCTCTTTTCTGTTTTTTTTCCCTCTCTTCTTTTATAGGCTTTATCAGCCCCAGAGTCAAGTGCTTTGAAACAAAGTCTGTTGTACTGGTATTGACGAGAGTGTTACAGGAAAGGTGATAAGGGCTTGAGTAACTGAATACATCATCACCGATTAGTTACAGAAGTGCCTTCTGAATCCCATCTCAGGAAGGGATTTTCCTCTGCACAGGAAACTACTACAGTTTCACCAAAGAGAGTGTATCACTTTCAAACAGTAAATTAGTAAATTAGAAGACTATGTCAAAGAAGGAGTCAGGAGTTCAAGCAGAGCTTCTGACACACAGTAACTGTTGATTGATTGCCATGGATGTTTTCGTACTAGAATTTAATTCTCAATGCCTAAGCTTCTCAATTGCTTTGTATAATTTGTAAGAGTCTAAATAACAAAAATTAGGGAGCACAAGTTTGAGATGTGCTCCTCGACAGAGACTTGCTCACTAATGACCTGATCTTGTGCTTTTTGTGGTCGGTCATGTCTATAATGACACTCATGGCTAGCTTAGTTCCCACTGGTTTAGTCACCACAGGTGATTTAGTCACCACATCTTTGGTCTCGAGAAGTGCATTTCACCATTCTGTTCCTCTCTGTGAAAGCAGGGAAAAACAGATCTAAGAAACATATTGAGATAACTTTGCAATGGTTCAAAGTCATATATTACAGATGGTGGTGGGTACTCACTGTAATTGTAAATGCAAATGTGTTAATTGATCTATCCAAATTTTGTTTGTATCCATGAGGAGATCATTTAATTCAATAAGATCCTCAGGATTGTGATACATTTGTTTTGTTTTGTTTGGTTCCAAAGAGAATGGATAGATGACTGCTATATATCATGGTATGAGCCTGGAGGAGCTGGAGGCTGCTTTATAGGGACATTTCTCAGATAATGTGGGATACACAGTAAGTCACTGTAATACTCTGTTCTTCACTCTTCTAATATTATATCAAGAACTTTGAGTACTTCACTCTTCAACCAAAGTGTGTCAATGCTGAATTAAGTAACTGAAAGTATACTTCACAATCTTGATGGAAGAAAGTGTTAGGCCTGGGTCATTGCATTGCACTGAATGCTTTAGAAGTGGGCATTTGTGGTGCTTTTATAGCTAGATGAAAAGTGGTAGCCAGGTATTGCATAAGTTAATTCATTCTAGTAAATCAGATCATTTTTACCTTGGGAAATTTATAGTTGTAAGAACTGTTGTAATTCAGTAGGTGATAATAAAACATAAAAATCCTACCACTTTTTAAAATAACTTTCTTCTGTCAGATCCGTAACTATTCCAGCAGTTTATAACTGCAAATGAAGAGAGTAGTATATCCTGTTTGAAGTGATCATGTTTCATGGCTTCTGTCATCTTCTGCCTGTAAGATTAGCAGTTTTGCCTTCATGCTCTCTATCAAGAGAGACAAGAGATCTATAAAGACCATAAAGGCAAGAATTATTATTTTAGAAGCTGTGTCACCCTTCCAGATCATAGTTTTCAAGAGCTACATTAAAACAGTCAGGCCTCATTCCTGATCTCCTGAAGGAGGTAGGGAGTAACTGTCCAAGCCTGCTGGTACCACTATCGGTTCATCTTCTGACTTGTAGGTAAGCCTTTGAGATACAAAATGTCTAACATTAGTAATCAAACATCTCTGGATATGATGATTATTTATACCATGTAAACTTGCTGCTGCTTGGTGCTTATCTACTTAGAAGCTGTGACAATGTTTGGGTGGAGGAGGAGTTTTGGGTTTCGGGACAGAGGTGAGTATTGTTTATAGTTCAGTGTCCATATTCCCTTTTGTATTATGAAGGTGTGAACTTGTATACTATGAATTGAGGTATCTTAGAGATGGATTGGAAGACAGATATGTAAATCATGAAGAATTAATGACCATAGTGGTGCAATGTTAGAGGAATGGAAGTAATTTGCAATGAGGCCCTACTGTTAGATGGGGGTGATTCGGCAGGATTCTAGTTTAGGGCTTATACAGAAACTTAGCTTTACTACTCTGAATTTATAACCTTTAACACAAGCTTTTCAGAAAGCTCATGGTATTCTTGCTTTTGGATTACTGTGCCGCTGTTAAAAAGATACCTTTTCCAGCACAATACTTTGAATCAAGCTGGAAATCCTCCTTTTTAAATATGGTTCTGTGTATCACTTAACAAGAATTTTCAGATGACAGTCTTGGGTTTACTGTAGCAGTACATTATTTTGAAAGTGTTACCCTTATTGCTGGGAACACAGGGTAGTTGCATGATCCAAGAGAGAAGCCTCCAAGAAAGCTTCAAGGCCCTGAAGTGTAGTCTGGCTTTCTAGGCCTGAGGTTTCTGAGTTTCTGAACTCAGTTTCTTCGTGGTGTTTGGGTTTGAGAAGACCTTGTTCCCACAGACTTGACATAAACATCCCAAGTGTTATTGTAATGAAAATGATGTTTTGGATTCTTTTCTGTGGGATGGACTTGTCTCTATCCATTGCTTTGGGCCAATGGGAAGAAAAGTTCTGTCACTCTTCTAACCAATGAGAGTGGCCTGTTCTAAAAGGTATATAAGGAGGGCAATTGTTTTAATAAAGTGGAGTCAGATGCAGTTTTTATAACGAGGTCTCATGTCGTCTGTTCATCGCCCACAGCGACACTGAAGGATTGTTGAGGGGATTACAGTGGAGAAACAAAAATATTTAAGTCAGAATCACTTCCTGAAATTTCAGAAAGTGTAAATGTGACAGCTGATGTTGGAAGAGCATCTGCTGGAAGTTAGGCTATGCTGCACTGCACTATAAAACTCAGTGCAGGAGCACCCCCTCCTGTGTGATCACAGTAAGATTTCAGGTTGTGAAATACTGCATATTTAGACACCGACTGTGCTTTGTTACGAGCCTGCTGCAAAGCACCATAATTTTTAGTACTCTACCATTGCTAGTTTTGTACTCTAATGCGATAGTACTCTGCCAGAATGCACTGGAACTGGAACCTACTTACATGTTAATAGGCAATACTCCATATACAGGTGGCAGGGCCTTTTTAGTTGTATCTGAAATAGGTTTGTTTTGACTTTGATGTTATGCCCAATTCATTACCCGGTGCCTTGGATCAACACTCAGGGACTGATTAAGGCTGATGTATGCCTTTAATACTTAATTAATTGATGAAATGTATTTGTCTAAACTATTTCTTTTGGAGGGGGGAAGATAAATTAGAATGCCTGACAGCAGGAAGGTGCTTTTATTTAATCTAAGTAAGGAGAAGATGAAGTAAAGCAGAGCTCTGTAGTCTTTAATGCATTGCAGTTTATGACTGCAGTGAGAGTTTTGCCAGTGAAGAAACGGAATGGGAATGGTAAGGTTGGATTCTGTAATAATGCCTTTAGACAGAATACCATGATGCCAGTGTGCAAAACTGGGTCACCTGGGCAGCACCACTGCTGCATTTCCAAGACATATTGGGCTGCTGGAAGGACAGATAATGAAATGTAGGGATGTAAGGAGAAATAACCAGTGTGTCTTTTATCACTTCTTCTCTGCATCCATCCTTTTTGCTCCTTGAAGCATTCAAATAACCAACCAATACTGTAAAAAAACCCAAACAAACTAAGAAACCCACCCAAAAAATAAACCAAACAACAAACCCAAAACATAACTGTCCTTGGAAGATGAAAAAATATATTCTTTTATGCTTGTGGCTGGGTCTCCAGTGTTATTTCTCAGTGTCCTAGGAACAGCTCACCTTTTCATCAGGTCAGGAGGGTAGAAAATGAGTTGCATACATTATTACAAACAAAACAGACACTTTTTTCAGTAAAATATTTGGTGGATTGCGGACTTAAAAAAGTTCACTGCAACCCTGCAGCTGCAAATAGACAAATATGGAAATGGAGAGGAGAAACTTTGATTTTTAAAGAACATCAGAGTAAGAAACATTCTTAGAGCAAATGGCTTCAAAGCAATTGTATAATGGATTTATGAGTTCACACACAACCCTTTTTGGAACTGCAGACTCCTCAAGAATTCCAGTGGAGATACAGCCTATATATGGTGAATTCAAGTATACTACCACACCTTTGCTTTTCTTACTTATTTTTATGAAATCCAGAGGCTCTTCTGATGAGGGTTGAATGAACATTGAAACAAAGTGAATAGAATCACATGCCACTGGACTGTTTTAACTGGTTTTAGAACTAGGGATTTTCTCAACATCCACAAAATCTTAGTTATTAGTGGAAATAGTTATATTCTTTTCCATAGCGGAATCCTTAAGAGTAATGTTAATTTTCATTGAGCCAGTGCATTCAATGTAAATTTTATCTTAACTCTTTCATAAATGCTTCACCACATTGGAATAATATTCATATGACCCAACATAACTAGTTAGAACTTCAGTGTGACTAAATGCTATTTCTTTTTAAACGATGAGGTTTTGACCTGTGTTGTGTTGAAAAGCTACAATACAGTCTTTGACTAGATAAATAACACATCTGTGTATGTTTTGTGGGCATTGGCAGTTACAGCTTCTTTGGCACAGCTGTCATAATTAAAAGTTGCAGAAACACATGCAGCTTCCTGTCCAAAAGAGGGTAGATAGCTCTTGAAAATAACATACAGAAGTCACAGTGGCCAAGTTAATTTCAAGACTATTTCATTAAACCACCAGATACTGAACGTGCAACCACAGCTGAAACGCCGAAAGGGCATCATTGCATTTTATGGATCCTAATTCTGGTGATACCCTGTAGCCACAGACATGAAATGAATGCCAGAATGGCTATTTAATTACGACTCAGAAGAAAGGCAATGGTTGCTGGTTGCTGAGTACCTCAGCTTGAACCACTAACAGCGAAGTTTAATGGTAGCAATTACAGAATCACAGAATCAAGTAAGTGGAAGAAGACCTGGGAGATCAAGTCCAACTATGACCAAACACCATCTGATCAACTACATCACAGTCACAGCACTGAGTGCCACGCCCAGCCTTTTTTAAAACACCTTGAGGGACAGTGACTCCACCACCTCTCTCGGCAGTTCATTTCAAGGCCCGATCACTCTTTCTGTGAGGAATTTTTTTCTAGTGTCTAGCCTAAACATCCCCTGGCACAGCTTAAATCTGTGTCCTCTCATTCTGTCAGTGGCTGTCTGGGAGAAGAGAACAACCCCCACCTGGCTACAGTCTCCTTTCAGGCAGGTGTAGGGAGGGATAAGGTCTCCCCTGAGCCTCCTTTTTTCCAAGATACACAATCCCAGCTTCCTCCGCTGCTCTCCACAGGACTTGTGCTCCAGACCCTTCACAGATCTGCTGCTCTTCTCTGGACGCTTTTGAGAACCTCAACATCCTCTCTAAATTCAGAGGCCCAAAACGGAACACAGGATTCAAGGTGTGGCCTCAGCAGTGTCCAGCACAGGGGGACAATCCCTGCCCTGGCCCTGCTGCCCACACCAGTGCTGATCCAGACCAGGATGCCATTGGCCTTCTTGGCCACCTGGGCACACCCTGGCTCATGTTCAGTCACTGTCACCAACACCTCCAAGTCTCTTTCTGCCTGCCTGCTCTTCAGCCACTCTGTCCCCAGCCTGTATGGGGATAGCTGTGGCCAAAGTGCAGGAGCTGGCACTTGGTGTTGTTAAATCTCACATTGTTGGAGTTGGCCCATCTATCCAGCCTGCCCAGGTCCCCAGGCGGAGCCCTCCAGCAAATCAACACTCACACCCACACACTCACGATTTGGTGTCATCTGCTAATTTGCTGTGGCAGACTCAACCCCTCATCCACATCATCAACGAAGATATTAAACAGGGCCAGCCCCAGCACAGACCCCTCAGGGACACCGCTGGTTCCCAGCTGGATGCAGCACTGTTCACCACCATTTTCTGGGCCCAGCCCCAAATTACTGTTTGGGAAAGGCCAAAGAATACCTGTAAGAGCTTTATTGCTCTGTTTTCCACTTCCATGCTAGCAATCTATGAAAAACTGGCTGCAGCCTGTAATTTTTCAGGTAAAATACCATGTCTGCTACTTTCCAGCTTGCCTAGGCTCCAATGTTTCCAGTAAGGATCTGAACACATTTAAACTGTTTCCCTGTCAGTGCTGGCTGTAGCTTTGCCTGTCATTCTTCAGGACTTTCCTTTTTCCTTCCTGTGTACCACTTCAACAAATCCAGATTACTTCCTTTGTGGGTTCATTTCTGTAAAGTAATAAACCCACCAGTTTGCCTGGGCCTCCCCAGGAAGGAAATTACAGCACAGGTCTTACAAGATGTGGCTGAGAGAGCTGGGGATGTTTAGCCTGGAGACAAGGAGACTCAGGGAAGGGACCTTATTGATCTCTACAACTGCCTGAGATGATGCTGCATGAGATGAGGCTCAGTATATTCTCCCAGATAACAAATGACAGGATGAGAGGATACGGCCCCCAGTTGCACCAGGGGATGTTTATATTGAATATTTGGGAACATTTCTTCACAGGAAGAGTTGTCAAGCCTTGGAACACACTACTCAAGGGACTGATAAAGTTACCATCCTAGAAGCCACAAGGACATGGTTTAGTGGTGGGTTTGGCAGTATTAGGTTTGCAGCTGGACTCAATCCTAAACACCTTTTCTAACTTCAGTGATCCTGTGAAGTGCTGGAGGGGTCTGTGAGAATGGGTAATGGGAATGACCATATCTAGCACAGCAGGTTTTGAATTTTATTATCAAACTGGTGCTTCTGCTCTAGAATTGAAATAGGTATGAGGATAAGATTATTCCCATCCCAACACCACTGGCTTGGAGTGATTTGTTTTAGCAGTCTTCTATAAACAGTGCTCAGAAGCGAGTGGTGTAAGCTGTCACAAGTTTTGTTACCCAGGTTCATACAAATTCCATCAAAATTGTACCAGAACACATTTAATATAATTTAGGCAGCAAACACACCATGCCATTGAGAGAGAGAAACAGGCATTGCAAGAGCCTGTGACACGGAGTCACAAATATCTTCTGTAACTTTCATGAAGTGCTTGACTTGAGTTGTTGACAACTCAAGTGGTTGACTTGGGTTGACAGGATGCTCCTGTGTTATCTGCTTTCCAGACAACTCTGTTCAAATACAGTTAATATTCTGCAATAAAATTGGCTTTAAGAGTTGTTGCAGTATGCAGATTCTGGGGGAATTTTTAGATATTTTGTAGATAGTATTATTCATTTGTTAACTACTACAGAATAAACTTCTACAATATTGTGGTTGCTGCAGTCTCCTTTTCCAGGGTGAATACTTGTTTGTTTTGTCTCTCACATAGTATTAATTTTCAGAGCTAACTACTGCACTGTAGTATTATTTTAAGCACTAAATAAAAAAATACAATTAAAAAAAATCATGTTCCTGCAAGAAAAAACATCTACTCTGGATGCCGGAAAAATACATTTGTACTAACCTAGCTTTGTGCTATATTAGAAACTGAGTATTACTTTCCTTTCTCTGTAAATATAGAATGCTAAAATACCTTGCAGTATAATATCCCATGCAATAAATCACTGTGCTGATGTGCCTCCAGCTCTACAGTTCTCTAAGCTTTTACCATGTCTAAATTCTCACTAATACTTGCAGCAGTCATCCAGAGCTATGCTGACTGTGATAAAAGCGCAAAAATTTAATAATAAAATACCTTGTCTTTTGTGGTCCTGAGCCTTCATATCTGAAATTTTACTCAACATGGCTATATATTGAAGATAAGAACACTACACAAACCATTTGAACAGTACTATAGCACATAGAATGAACTATCTTACATGTTTATTTGTATAGGAAGGCTACTGCAGTTACTACATACCAGTATACGCACACATTTCGTTAAAATGCCTGAAGAGGTCAGGGAGTACAACTAGATGATTATTGTAGGAAGCATCTAACTGAACTAAAAATCTTCACAGAACAGCCAACAAAAAAACCCCCAACAAACCACAGAAATCTTATTTTTCCCTAACCTGAAGACCTGAGCATGACATGTCTCCTAATCCTGTGTCCCAGAGTAAGCACATTATTCCAACTACACCTCCTTTTTAGCTGCATGAAATTATTTAGCAAATGTAGTCTTCTACTTCTCTCCACAGAAAAGGTTCTTTCTTTGCTCTCAAAGAATATATCATGATAGGACAAGTTCTTAATTCATATCTAATCTTCACACAGGATTTTTCATGTATCTCTTATTCTCACGATTGTAATGTTTACAGCCATTGTGCAAACATTTTTTTAATGAGATCAATTAAGAATTACATATATTGTGAACTTTATAACTGAAAGTAGAGTACATCTATACCTTCTATTTAATATCTATGCATGCTTCTAGTACAATTTTCCTGTTCTGTTATATGAATTTTCTTTAGCAAGATGTCAGACAATGGCTAGTACAGTGCAGTTGATAATCACCAGGTTAGAAGCCCAAGCTGTCTGTTGAGTTTCATGTGTCAAGGCTGTTTCATATACCAAAACTGCTTGCAGGCCTTTAGTTTGGTTCTATTTTCTTTATTTTCATATTTACTCATACTTTATCCATAACAGAATAATACGTGTTGGTTTGGTAAGTGCAGAGTAAAAAAAGAACTTAGTGTTTACAGGGAAGAATAAATCTATTGAACGTACGAACTGCACCAGGATAGTAAATGTCTTTGACCAGAAATGAAAAAAATACTGTAAGTAAGGAGCATGGATCATTCTTATATTCTGGAAATGTACAAATTATGACTGCTTAATAAGGATTATATATCAGGACTTCATTGTCTGTAACAGCATTTCAACACCACTACTAGATATTACAAGTAAAAAAAGATCCACTAATACCATGATTATCATTTGCATTGTCTTCAATTCAATTCAGGCAAAGTCATCAGATTGAAGATCCAAAAAAGAAGATATTTAAAAGACTGCCCAAACTTGTGTGATCACTAGGGAGTGCTTCTCTTACCTATTGTTTCAATTATGAGATTTAAGAACCAAGAGTACACATTGCTTTGTGGGAGAACAGTGAATTTTAAGAAGAAAAATGGTGCCTAACCCTCAATATTCCTGGCTTGTTCCTGGCAGTCTTAACAAATATAGAGAGATGTACTTAAAGAAAGAATGAATATAAATAAGGAAAATTAATAAACTAGGTTTTGTTATGGATTCTCACTAAATCAATGAAGTGGGGATATGGAATTTCTCTGACTTTTTGCAAGCATAGCTATTCTATTCCATTAATATTGCCTAGTATGAGTGGAAATATTTGTGTGAATGCCAATCATTCTTCATTTTAAATGAGAAAATATTTTAAAATGTCCATCTATGGATTCTCTGGTACTTACAATACAGTTGATCCATTTCTTTCTCCACAAAGCAGTTTTAATGAAATGCTTCATAGACTTGAGACAACAACAATAAACTGGGTCTTCTACAATGAATGCAGACAATTAATGCCTGCAGAGTTCATGACTGAGAAATTCTTGTAAGCCAAAAAATGGTTCAGAGTCCTTGCATTGTGGAGGTACATGATGGAGTCATATAGAAAATATACTGAGGAAGACCATTTTATCCCCTATATTCCAGTGGCTCCTCTTCCATGCAAACTTTGGAGGTATGGCTACTTGAAAGTCTGTTTCAGTTATTCTCATTGCAGTGTGAAAATTTATCTGCAGCTACACCTCATCACAAACTATGGATGGGTTTTTCTGAATGTGTAGTTAATTGTAGGAGGAAATAGCCTTAATTTAATACAAGCAATAACTCCAATACTGTTAATGAAAATTATCATCATCTTCACTTACACAGCACTATTTGTCTACAATGACTAAAGTTGTAAAGTTCTAGAATGTAAAGCACTAACAGTGTTATACATAGATTAATAAACAAACTCTTAATTCCAAATTTAAGATTTGCACTAATTTCTTTAACCAGCTTTGACCAATTGGAGAGCTTCTTTGGAGTGGTAGATATTTTTGCTGGAATTTATTTTTTTGCTGAAGAACTTATGAGATCTGAAAATCAGATCTGAAGCTAGTCATAGTGAATAGAGAATTTTTCTGATTTCTACAATGACATTTGGCTTAGAGTGAAAGCCTTGAATGGCTCCTGAGTGCCCTGGAACAAAATAACAAGAAAGAGGTACTTTACTGAAAAGATTTTTCATGTAAATCCCTGAAAGTTTTGCCTGTGTGCAGATGGTGGGACTTTCCACTGAATGAATGTGGTGAAATAGCTAGTCTAATCATATAATCAATCTACATAACCAAAGAAACTTACTGTAGTGGAGATAACTATTGTCACAAGCTCACTGTCCCATTTGGTCCTAGTGGCTCCACTGAAGTCTAATAAGAGTTGGAACTTGATTTTATGGTAAGGAAAATGATGAAGATGCTTCAGATTTGATTGGATTGTCCCATGATATTTGGTCCAGATGGCAAAAGTACCACCTGACTTTGTTTGAGGTAGTCCTGGGAAGCAGACAAAACCTTCTGCACAGTTTGTGCTGGCTTACTGCTTAGTTCCATTTCCAGATGAGGATGAGGAGTTCTTTCAGGCATGCTAATTTCCAGATTCATGAGGGATTTCTGACTAAACTCCATGCTGGCATAGTCACTCAAGAGTGGTACTTCAGTGGAAATGGTGTCTTCTTCACTTGTAACTGCTTCTTCAGGGATTTCTTCATGCCTTGGGCTCATGTCTATGTTATTGCTAGGTTTTACTGACTTGCAAGGGTCATGCTTGCTGTCTTCTCTACCATCTTTGAAGAGGTCTAGAGTCTGAGGAGCCTTTGATTCATGCTCTATGACAAAAAGGCTGGTAGTATCATTGTCTGACAGGGCCTGAAGCAGTGACCTTGAAACAGGTTTCCAATTAGTCTGTGAGACAAAGCAAGGAAAAAGAATAACATGCTAATTAATCAATTTATCTCATTATTCTGTGTTTGCCCACATTTGTCATAATGGTTTTTTTAAAATTTTAGGCAGGCTAGTATAACTACTAGACTTTTTTTTCCTCCTCCACCCCTGCTCCCCTGCCCCCACTTGCTTTAAATTTTTTTACAGTGTTGTGGGGTTTTTTGCAAGAAATAAGTAAGTGTGTATTGCTTTTTATTTTCTTTATTTTTTTCTTTTCTTTTTTATTTTTTTATTTTATTTTCTTCTTACAATTTGTGATCTAACTAGGAAATGAAAATATTTTCTTTGAAAACTTAGCAATACCAAATAAAATATCTCCATTTTTCTCTTAGAATGGAATAAGCAGACATCACTTAATGGTTAACTTCTGCATTGTTTTGAATAAAGGTCTGTATGATATGTACCTTAATTATGTTTTTTTAACTAAGAGCTGCCCAAATTCCAAAGCTACCAAAATAGGTTTTATGTCTATCTGGACTGTAGTAAAGCCTGTGATACCATTTCCCAGAGGATACTCCTGGACAAATGGGCTGCTCCTGGCTTGAACAGATATACTGATCACTGGGTAAAAGAACACCTGGATGGCTGGCCCAGATAGTGGTGGTGAGTGGAGTTATACCCAGCTGCTGTTCAGGCACCAGTGCTGTTCCCCAGGGCTCAGTACTGAGGCCAGCCCTGTTTAGTATCTTCATCGGTGATCTGAATAAGGGGATCAGGTGCACCCTCAGTCAGTTTGCAGGTGACACCAAGCTGGGTGTGAGTGTTGATCTGCTGGAGGGCAGGGAGGCTCTGCAGAGGGATCTGGACAGGCTGGATCATGGGCTGAGGCCAATGGTGAGAGGTTCAACAAGGCTCAGTGCTGGGTCCTGCCCTTGGGTCACAGCAGCCCCAGGCAGAGCCACAGGCTGGGGCAGAGTGGCTGGAAAGGCCCTGGGCGTGCTGGTGACAGCAGCTGAACAGGAGCCAGGGTGTGCCCAGGTAGCCAAGAAGCCAATGGCATCCTGGCCTGGATCAGCAATGGTGTGGGCAGCAGGGCCAGGGCAGGGATTGTCCCCCTGTGCTGGGCACTGCTGAGGCCACACCTCGAGTGCTGTGTCCAGCTCTGGGCCCTCCCTGCAGGAGAGACACTGAGGGGCTGGAGAGAGTCCAGAGAAGGGCCAGGAGCTGGGGCAGGGTCTGCAGCACAAGTCCTAGGAGGAGCAGCTGAGGGGGCTGGGGGGGTTTAGCCCAGGAAAAAGGAGGCTCAGGAGGGACCTTATCCCTCCCTACACCTGCCTGAAAGGAGACTGTAACCAGGTGCGGGTTGGTCTCTTTGCATAGGTAACAAGTGACAGGATGAGAGGAAATGGCCTCAAGTTGCACCAGGAAAGGTTTAGATTGGATATTAGGAAGAATTTCTTTTCTGACTGGGTGGTCAGGCTGTCCAGGCATGTGGTGGATTCACCATCCCTGAAAGTGTTTGGAAAAAGTCTACATGTGTCACCTGGGGATATGGACTGGAGGTGAACACCATGGTGCTGGTTAATGGTTAGACTCGATGATCATGGAGGTCTTTTCTAAACAACATAGCAATGCTATGATTCTGTCTGAAAGAGGCAATAGGTGAAAAAGAAGAAACATCTTTGAAGAATCTTGCCTATGTGTGAAAAACAGGAAGCTGATTTGGGTGTCTGACTGATATTTTAGTTCTCCATAGTTCATTTTCCTGGTCTCTGTGATGATAGTGTCTCCATTTCCTCCTGCTGCTCTGTACCATGGGATGTATCATTGACTTATATTTTGTTAAGTAATCCCCTGTCTGGACAAGAAGCCCAGGAAAAAAAAGTCATCTTGCTGCCTTTTTGGATTATTCTTGTGGGTTTTTTTCAAGAGTTGCTAAGTTACTCAACTAAACTGGTTCAGTCTTGGAACAACTAGAAATCAAATGAATGTACAGAATATAGCAAGATTTGCTCCCTGCCCCTGTTTTGCCGTGCCTATTTGGGGAATACCTTTCTCCACAGTTCATAAATTGTTCAGAGTATCAAATTACTTCTAGACAATATATCTGGTAAACTGTTGTACTATCTCCTGATATAGTGCTTTTTCTGCCTTCTCCCAAACCATTATCTGGTACCTGGTATTTCTGTGTCTGACATATTATCAACATTACAGTATTCTCTACCAGGCATGGTTAATACAGAAATCATTTTCTTTGACTGTTGCTTTGCCTCTGCAGGAAAAGTTAAAGGCATTTTAAATTCATATATTTTGCTTTTAAGCATTTTATGTCAAAATGACACTGAGTTCATAAAACTTATTTGTCCTTTCTGTAGTATGCAGTCTCAGTGTTTTTCTCCTGCAATTCTTCATTGCAAAATGACTTTTATAATTTGTCTATATTTAAGTGGAAAAAGAAGAAAGGAAGTGAAGAAGTCCTGATCTGGAATACGAAAATCCATACTTGCTCTGTTGCAGGAAGCAATGCTGATGTTCAGCAAAACTTCTGATTATCAGCAGACTATCATGTCTTCTGAAATGTTTCTGATTACTTCACTCTGTATTCCAGTTATGGACAGTATCTGGCTTGTAGATACCTACTAGCCAATGCCCAAAATTTGATGAGATTGAAGTCTGCTTGTTAAAGATCATGAGAGAAACTGCTAGATTGTCAAGTGCCAGATTAAGCTCAATTCTTCCAGAAAAAAAGCTGCATAGAGGAAAGTGTGACTATTTCCATCTGCAAAAACACAACAGTAGGTGGTTTGAGATGTAAGAGACAAACTTAGTTGTTTTAGAAGGAGGATTTTTAGTATCAGGCATCATCAAAACTGCAGAAGAAATCTTACTAAAAGGGGGAAGGCAGGAAGGTGAAGACACAAATAACTCCACTAATATGCAAAAGCGGATAATGTAGCCTCCAACAGCTTCTAATAGCTGATTTTTTTCTTAACACCTGATTCCCTGCTTCTTTAGTGCTGAAATTCAGATATACTTACCAAAACACATGGGAAAGCTGTGGGCAAGATGTGAGCATGCTGCTGAACCTTGGTGCCTGTTGAGCAGTAGGTGCTCTCAGAGAGCTACCAGCTGTCAGTCAGAGCCCCTGGATTGCCTTGGAGGCAAGCGGGGACTGAGGAGTGAGGAGCAGACTTCAGAGCTGTTTTACTCGACCTTTGTCATACTTCTCTGGAGCTAGGCTACAATTCATTACTTTGTATTTTGAATAACTTAATAATCAGTTTGAGTTGGTGAAAACTGACTGGATATAAAAACTTATTTTCTCTCTTTAGATTCCATCTACCCCCGTGCAGCTTTGATTTGTTCTTATATGAACCATGCCTTTAAAAATGCTCTACAATGAAATAAAAAAAAAAATCTGAGACCTTTATTAAATTTAAAAGTGTATAAAGCCTACGTCTAAATAACAACCACTCCCCATCCTCTATTTTTAATATTACTCTGGCTTCCAAGCAGTTGATATTAGACATTTTCTAGAGTGAAGTGTGAAAGGACAAATAACTAGCATTTACATTAATCAAAGATCTCCCCTGTGCATTTTTTCATGCCATTAGAAGAGTACTTGCCGTATCTTGGAGTGCACTGCTGTTTCTTGGGCTTGGTACACTGGGCCAGTATGATATTTTCAGCCTGTAAAGAAGTATTTAACATCAGGTTAAATGACAGACATTCCTGTACATGTAAATTCATTACTGTTCATAATAACATATTACCATTTTTGTAACCATCAATAAAGGTGTTCTACAGAGACATTTAAGCATAATAGTAATTAAAAGCTGAAGACCAAACTTGTAGTCTACACTGAAATTCTGAGTTAATGGTGATTAACATATTTGTTTAATGACAAAGGAGCTGTGAAAGTGCTGACAATGCTGTTTGTCTTTTTCTGTACATTTAATCTATACATCTAATATTTCTATGCACCTAATCTGTTATCATTTCAACAGAACCTCCATCTTCCTTGAGGGCTCTGGTACATATAGGATGAAGTTTGTTTCAGTTAGTATTTTCTCGTGGTCTTTGATTTAAAAGTTTCCTTTCCCCTGAAAACAAAGAGCAAGATACTGTTGCACTCAGCCCATGTGCAATGGCAGTCTGGAAGAAACTAGGAGACAACCACACTCTGCTCTTTCCTGATAGAGTTTGGCTCATTCTGGGACCTATTACGTACAGTATCTCACTTCCATAAAAAAAGTCTTAATAAAGCTGTAAGACAGCAGTCCATCACTGCCCTAGTATTGGCTTCAGTATTTTTCAGTTTTGAAATTAAATCCAGACTTCATTAGCTTTAGGGTACTTTGCCTCTGCTTAGTCTGTGGTTGGAGGTAGAGACTATTGCTGTAAAGTTATTGGATCTCTTGCAGATTCTATGAAGATGAGTGTTTGGCTGGTTGTGGAGTCCTTTCTTACAAATCAAGAAAGCAACTAAGATGAGGGCATCGCTGGGATCCTTCATCTTAGTTCAAAGTGTTGAATATTACTACAAATGTACAAATTTAAGCACTATTTTGTAGTGCTACCTTGTGTGCTGCCTGGTTGCTTTGTGTTTTGGTTTTTTTAATCCTATTCTTTATTGGCCCAGACAATGAAGTGTGGTCTTACACTGAGCAAAATGAAGTTAGCTCTGGGTCAAAACTTCTGTGTAGGTCTCAGAAGTTCCTGTCAAAACTGATGTATCAGTGCAACTTAAACTATAATCTGAAAAGATAAGAGCACAGGAGGCTTCATGCAGAGTCTCTTTCCCAGTCACAAGGACAGGAATTTAAGCTAAAGCAAGTTATTTTTTGTTGTGACGCTTCCAAGCCACAAGTTTTGCCATCTGTCCTTTAGCAGCTGCACTTTGAGAAGAGGAAGAAAATGGGAAGGTGGTGTTCTAGGACATCAAATAGTAATATGTGTGGTTGCATGCAATTAAGTTTGTGAGAAAATTAGTATTAGAACCCATTACTGCACAAACCTTTTAGTCATTGTGTATGCCCCTGATACTGTAGCTCACATTTTTATGTGGGGATGAATAATTTATAATTGCAGAAAAAAAATTCTCCTAAAATAAGAGATCTTACTGCCAGATCTTACAGGCAACCTTTTTCTTCTCTCTTGTTCTTACTCATTCATATATTGCTCCTTCTCATTATGTGCTTATATGCATACTTTATACATTAAATATCCAAATGCGTTTACAAGAAACATCTTAGATAAAAATAATCAAATGCATGCTTTATGTATATTCTACAGCATATTTCCCAACGTGAGAAATGGTCCTGGCTCTTTCTACCTCCTTCCATTACAGGAGGTAGTCAGATAAAGGAATCAAAAGCTAAAGAGTATATGTTTTTTACAAACTTGTTTTACCATTTTCATCAGCTTATAGTGGCTTGTAATTGCTCTCACTGTGGTAGTTTTTATGTTGTGTGTTTTTTGAGTTGTGTTGCCTTCAATGACAAAAAAGGCCCAGTGCTATGAAACTCAGAGGTAAGCAAAACAAGAGTGCTGCTAACAATCCCAGCCAATATTCTGTTCTTACCTTTTAATCACCAGAGAACAAGTCAAAGGTGCAAAAAGCAGAATGAGTAGGATGCTGAAACAAAGACCAATCACAAAACCTTCGAGTTCTGTTTTATCTGACCGAAAACAGAAAGATTGAATCAGATTTATGGTGTTAAGTACAGAAAAGACCTTGTTAGCTTCATAAGAGAAATATTTCAAACAAAAGTCAAAGCCAACTTTACACATGCCCTGGAATTAAAAAAAATCTAGTTAAAATGAAGTCAAGTATTCTCAAGGGAGTGTAAGCTTCTCAGGTTTGTATTCTTCAGTTACCTAGGTATCATAGAGTCAAAGAATGGTTGGGATAGAAAGGGATCTCTGAAGATCATATATTCTAATCCCCTGTTAAAGCAGGTTCACCTAAAGCAGGTGACACAGGATTACATCCAGGCAGGTTTTGAGTATCTCTAAGGAAGAAGAATCCCCAGCTTCTCTGGGCAATCTGTTCCTGTACTTTTTCAGCCTCACAGTAAAGAAGTTCTTCATCATGTTCTGGTGGAAATTCCTGTGTGTCAGTTTATGCTCATCGCCTCTTGTTGTGTCACTGGACATCACAGAAAAGAGTCTGGCCCCATCCTCCTGACACTTGCCCTTAGGGTATTTGAATACATTGATAAGATCCCCTCTCTATTGCCTTTTCTCCCAGCTCTCTCAGCCTTTCCTCATTAGTAAGGTGTTCCAGTTCCCTAAACATCTTTGCAAGCCTCCACTGGACCCACTCCGGGAGCGCCATGTCTGTCTTGTCCTGAGGAGCCCAGAACTGGACACAGCACTCCAGGTGAGGCCTCACCAGGGCTGAGTCCAGGGGCAGGATCACCTTCCATGACCTGCTGGCAGTGCTCATCCAGGATCCCAGTGGCCTCGGCCAACAGGACACGCTGCTGCCTCATGGGCAGCTTGTTGTCCACCAGGAGCCCACATCCTTCTCCACAGAGCTGCCCCCCAGCAGGTCAGCCCCAGCCTGTGCTGGTGCCTGGGGTTGTTCCTCCCCAGGAGCAGACCCTGCACTTGCCCTTGCTGAGTATCAGATGGTTCTTCTCTGCCATCTCTCCAACTCGTCAAGTGCTCTTTTTCACCCCATGCTGTTATGTGAGCTCTAGCTTGTTTAACAGGTCAGGATCCTCATGGACATCTGACTTGATAAGAAAGTATTTGAGTGAAAGTGCTTTTAATCTATTTCAGGATTTATTAGTAGTGTTTGGGGTTTTTTTTTGGCTGGTTGGTTTTAGGTTTTGTTTTCTCATTTGTTTGGTTTTTTTATTTGGTTGGGTTTTGGTTTGTTTTAGAGTTTTTTTGGGAGGTCATCCCTGGTCCTGATAGCAATAACATAGTTTGTTTATTTAGTTGGCATCCATGTTTCACCTTTTAAAATCATTAAGACCACTTTATCTGTAATCAGCCACTTGTCAATCTTTTATGCAAACCTCTATCTCCTATTGCCTCTAAGTACTTGATTGAGATACTTACTACCAATATCCCACCTACCAAATACGAGAAAGTGTTTGAGAGGTTGATGAAAGTTAACAAAGGGCTCAGGCTAACACAGGATTGTGATGTTAAGAGTCAGTGTAGAGATCTTTATAGATGGAGAGAGACATCAAAAGTTTAAAAGTAGTGTCAGTAGAGTGTAGTCAGTTCATGATTGTGCTACTGATATTGACAAACCATATTTGCAAAAAAAGCTGCTTGCTTTTTCTTTTCCTATCCATCCCCCAATAAAATTTTTTGGGTTTTTTGCTGGGTTTTGTTTGGTTTGTTTTTTTTTTTTTTACCAAAGAATTACCTAATATTAAAAACTAATTTGGACAGCTGCAAAATGCTTTGTTGCTGAAATTTGGAGTTTATAGCAAAGAAACCTGAGATTCTTCTAAAGGATTAAATAATCTGTGAAATGTCTGGGGAGAGCAAAAATCATGAATGTAATGTTTAAATTCAGTGTTATTACTCAATTTTTTAAAATATTATATTAATTTCACTCTGGGTTTTTTTTTGTTACTTTACTGAAAAATTGAATACTCTCCAAATATATATTTGGTAGGATGAGTGAAATAGAGTCCTGAAGAAAAGCTACAGAGAGAGACTTTAATATTTTGTATTGACAGGAGAATGTTTTCAGTGGGGGGGGAGAGGTGCAAATCCTGTTGATTTCAAGGAATATTTTAAATTTCTTCTTTTCATCTCAGCTTTACACTTTTGACTATTCAGTTGTATAGTTTTATATTTCCTTCACTTAACACAAAAAAGCTGCTGTGGGAAGAAATCATTTACATACTTCTGTCTCTGAATATCACAGGTTACTGATACCATCTTAGCATGTTCTTTTCTTTTTCTATTTAGAAATCTTCATTAAGGGAAGCTGTGGTCAAACAAACAAAAAAAAAAGTCTGTCGCAGTGCTAGTTTTAGTTTAACTTATGAAGTGTTAAAAATGCTTAAAAGGCTAAGTTTAGCCAACCCTATATGATTTTAAGTTTTTCAGACTTTTTAAATGTAACTGTATTTGTCTAAGTCTAGCCAGGCACCTCTGAGAAAAGCAAATTTTTGCCAGTGATCTAAAAGACCTGTTACTTAAAATGTACTTAAATTATCAGAAAGCAAAAGATACTTTGATTAATATTCATCCACACTAGGAGCAATTGAAATGTACTTAATCTTTTATTTTTGCAATTAATGGTTCAGGAAGCCAATTTTATGTTATTGCTCAGGATTTTGCCAAGAGCAGATGACTGGACATTACTAGTCATGGACAGAAATTTAAACTGCTGAACTCTAGAAGTAATTGTCAATAAATAAAGATATGTGCACATAGCTAGCACAAAAAGGTCAGAAAATGGTTCAGAGATGAAGAATCATAGCTAAGTCTACCCTGTATATTAGGTAATAAAATACAGTCAGAGTTGTTCTGTGACACATAGTTTACCTCTTACAGAGGAACAATTTTTTGTATTTGCTCTCAGTAAATGAGAATTGAATAATAAATCTTGTGAGTGAGTATGGAGAGAGCACAAAGCAAAAAAGATACATGCTGGGTAATGCAGGTGCATAGAGTTTCCACAGTACCATATTTTGGAGTGCTGAAAGGCTGTGAAAGAGTCAGAGGTCCTTCTCCAGCATTAGTGAATCCTGAAATCTGCACACGATAGGTGGTCTTTTCCTTCAGTCCGGTAAGATGGTAAGTTGTGATAGAAGAGTTGAGAGTAACAGCTGAAATGCAAGAGGTTTTAGGAGGAGATGATTAGATGAACCCTCATGGCTGAGCATGTACCAGTGTAGCTGACTGGGGAAAAGGCAAAATTTCAGTGCCCTGATCCTCATCTGGAGGACACTAGTGTGCAGATGTTCTTTGGATGGGTACAAGATTTCTCCAAAATATTTATGCACATTTTAAATTCAGAGGTTAAAAGCATGTGCTTTTAGCATACCAAGGCTGTATTTGGTTTGTACAGCCAAGTTTTGGTAGTAGGAGTGCTACAGGGGTGGCTTCTGTGAGAAGCTGCTGGAAGCTTCCCATGTCTGACAGATCCAATCTCAGCTGGCCCCTGGATGGATGCGCTGCTGGCCAAGGCTGAGCCAATTAGAAATGGTGGTAATGCTTCTGGGATAACAGATTTAAGAAAGAAAAAAAGCTACTGTGCAAATGTAATTGCAGCCAGAGAAATGTGGGGTGAGAACATGTGAAAGGAACAGCCCTGCAGACACCCAGGGCAGGGGAGAAGGAGGGGCAGGAGGTGCTCCAGGCACCAGAGCTGAGGCTCCCCTGCAGCCCTGGTGCAGCCCATAGTGAGGCAGCTGTGCACCTGCAGCCCCTGGAGACCCATGTTGGAGCAGGTGGATGCCTGTGAGGGGGCTGTGACCCTGCAGGAGGTTTGTGCTGGAGCAGAGTCCTAGTAGGGACCTCCAGACACATGCAGAGAGGAGCCCATGATGGAGCAGGTTTCCTGGTAGGATTTGTGACCCTGTGGGAGCTGGCCCAGGCTGTGCCTGAAGGACTTCATCCTGTAGGAAGTGAACATTGTGGCTGCTGGAGCAGTTAGTGAAGATGCTGGAAAAGCTCATAGAGAACTGTCTCCCATGGGAGGCAACACATGCTGGGGCAGGAGAAGGATTCTTTTCCCTGAGCAATGGCAGAAACAATCTGTGATGTACTGACTGTAACTCCCAGTTTGTGTCTCCCTGTGCTCTGCTGGGGAAGAGCTAGAGTCTGGGAAGGAGGGAGTAGTGGAGCAAGGTGTTTTTAAAGGTTTTTATTACTTTTCATTTTCCTACTTTGAATTTCCATTGGCAATAAATTCCTTTAATTTCACCAAGTCAAGCCCATTTTGCCCATACAGTAATCTGTGATCTCTTCTAACCTTTATCTCAACATGTGAATGTTTTGTTATGTTTTCTCACCCATGTCCACTTGCAGGGGATAGAAATAGAGGGGATAGAGTGGCTCTGGCTTCCAGTGGCTCTGGTATCCATCAAGGGTGAAACTGTCACAGGTGATGAATACAGAGGGCTGTGTGTACTTCATGAGAGGAAAATATATCTAACATCCTGAACAGTTGTTTTTATGTTGATTGTAACAGTTAACACAGGACTAGCCCTTATCATACACTTTACTCTTGCTCCAGTTTTCAGTAGTTGTTCAGCTTGATTTATGCCAGTTATTACTCATCATTCAGTACAGAAGCAGGTCTGTGCTTTCTGCTTTTCCTGCTTTGTGGGCTTTCAGCTCAGCCTTTCTTTTCTGATGGTGCAATGATTTTTCCCTTGGCCAGAATAATGTACAAAGAGCCATGTTGTAAGGATGCCTTTAATGAGGCAGAAATTACTTTTCAAGATTGCCACTGGATTTAAAATCTTCACAGAAGTGGATGTGATGCTGTAGCTTATGGGCTTCCTTCCCCCAAATTCTCCAGTGAAGTTATACTTCCTGCCTGGAAAGAATGGCAGTTGGGTGCCATGTCAGTGCTGTATTGACTGGTAAAGGCAGAGAAAAAAGAAAGAAATTAGATTTAGTCCTGGATGTTCCCATTCTGCTTCATCGTGTGATTTCAGATAGGTATTTGAAGTGGAATAGAATCTCTAGAAGACTTTTTATGGTTCTCTAAAGACATAGGTCAACATGTATTATAGAACTCTTACTACCTCCCTCTTTCAGCTGTTAGATAATGCTTGTCTTTCCCAGCATGTCTTCAATTTTATTTGAAAGTCAGTATGTACAAAGTTAATGTATTATTACTTATGGCAAAGAGATTTCCACTCTAGACTAGAAAGAAAATGTTTATCAAAAGAATATGCTTTTTGGTTTTTTTTAAATGGAAAACTCAAGTGGTTTGAATTCACAACTATTAATTTATTCTAATGTGTAGAAGTTTCATATTTTGTAGTTTGTTAAGGTTGAAAAAGACCTTGAAGGTTATCCAAACTTAGACATAAAAACTATCAATTTAAGAAAATGTTTCCAAATTAATTTTATAATGATGCCTTTGGAAGCAGGGAAGAAATACAAACTGCTAATTGAGTAGAAAAATGAATTAGCAGAATTTTTACATTTTATAGAAAGGCTCAGACTCAAGCTTGGATGAGGTGCAATGAAACAAAGTGTCATGACTGAAATTGTAATACTTAAATTGTTATTCTTCCTTTGAATGTTACTAGAGAATTCTGCTGAAATCTTAGAAATGTAACTTTTAAAGAAATAGCAAAATGTAATTTGAGATAATATCTAGAAATTTCTAAGCGTTTATAGGGACATCTAGAGCATTAAAAGTCTAACCAGAAGATGACCTATGAGAGCACTCAATTTGTGCAGAAATCGTAAATAACTCAGTAGATTTAATGGTCTGAATGAAGTTTTCTTTTGTGACTCTGAGCTGCTGTTTTGTTCTGGCAATGGTGACTTACCTGGAGACTTTTTCCTTGATGAATCTGTGTAACTGATCCTGTATCCCTGGAGAAAGCCTAAACGGTCCTCTGCAGCTATTTCAGTCCACTTCACAAGTGCAGAATGCTTTGTGATATTCAGAATTGTCACATTAGTGGGACCGGTCCTAGGAACTTAAAAAAACAGGTATTTGAGTTCTGTATCAATACATGTGCAATAAACATACAAGACTGAAAGCTAGCTGTTTCCAAGAGAGTTCTTGTCAGATTCTAGATGCTATAAATACAATGTAAAGGGTGCAAAAGAAAGGCAAAATCCCATAGATTTTAGAGAAAGGTAAAAACCCCTCACATTAAACAATACCAAAGTAGGTAGAAATTGTGACTGTCTCATTATGAGTATTTTACTCCAATAGCAACAGCCATACTCATTTCAACTTGCAATATAAGACACTATGAAATTTGGATTGGAAAATCTGATTTAATTTAAATTTGAGCCATATGGGTCTGAGACCATCTTTCTGCTATTTTTGGTAATGTCACACATAATAAAAATATTTCTGTGGACTTGTTAGTAAGGAACAGCATTCAGGTCATTCACTGCCAGGACTTAACTGCTAAGAATAAAGGCAATGCTAACTGGGGAAAGCTGTTCAGTCACCTGGAAAAGAAATTTTGTGCAGTCTTCCTTTTATTGCTGCAAATAAGAAACAAGAAAACATGTAAAAGGGTGGGGTTATACAAAGGGGAGGAATACCTCCTTCAACGGAGTAAAAATGGGTCACTCCAAAAGTCTTTTCATGTCTTACGAAACTTTCACAGTGACACATATCAGATGCATGTACCACTATTTTGTACAACTTATATGGCTGCAAATTGTCTGGAAAACAAACAAAGGTATGTCAAGGTTTACTGAAAAGTTATAAAGAAGAAGAGAAAAGGTAATGGCTTCATAGATTTTCTGTATAGGTCTTTCTTTCTGAGACTCAGCATAGCATAAATGTATAGCATTTTACATTGAATACAAAATGTGTACATCCTTCCTCAATGTCTCTAGTTGCTTTATGCAAACTATTTCAAAGCCAGAACAGGACATAACATGGGTTTTCTTTTAAAAGATGACAGATGTGTTTATGGTCTCCCTATGGGGGCTTTAGCTTTTTTTCTTCTGAAAGAGAAATTGGGAACTAAAATGGCTGTAGTTAGCTTATTTTAGTGATAAGTATTTCCCACTCAGCTAGAAAACATAAACCCAAGCAAAAAACCTAGATGTAATGTGGCATTACAGATGTTGCAGGAGGACCAAGGTAAACAGTGCGTGCTATAGAAAACTTTGTAGAACTCTGAAACTAAATGTTCCCTATTGTACATAGTACCCAGTGCTGAATGGCCTTTGCAAGAGTTACCTACATGATTTTAATCCAATGTCTATTCCATAAAGAAATCCCTGACTGAAGCTCATCATGTCTAGCATGGTAAACAGACTATTGAAGTTGAGAACTTAGGCTTTGAAAAATACAGACATTGGTATAAAAATAGAAATTAATCTTTGGGAGGGTGTAACAGAGCAGTTTATAAAGACAAGCTTACCTAGGTACAAGATGAAAGGTTTTTTTAAAAAAACACAGTAATTTATAGGTCTGCCAAGAATGTTGGCAAGGAGAGACATTGTACCAGTAGCTTAGCTGCATTTCTTGCCCAAATTATCCAGAAGAACCCTAATGAAAGCTCTGCTTTTTATCTGTCTTTACGTTGCCTGGCACTAGATGGTAACTCAGTACTGGTCAAATATTAAGAGCTGTACTTATCTGGATGGATCTTCAGTTTGCCCTTAAAAACAGAACAAAAATCTTACACTGGCCAACTAAAAATAACCAAGAAATGAAAGGGACCCTCCACAGGAGGTGTGGTAGTTGCTGTTACCTAATGTGAAATTTCCGATAGCCATAGTTATTATTTTCATGTGCATATCCTCATTACCAGTGCCCCAGTCAACCACAAAACATTTTGGATTGTATTCTGGAGTCCATGTGACAACTGCTTTAGTTCCCTGGCTTTTGACATGGATTTGACCAGGCAAGTCTGTGAACAAAGAATACAATTAAAGGTTAATAAACAGGAAAACAGTTTTCTCCCCATTGTTATTTCTTTCTCCCTTTTGCTCTGGTTTTTTCATATTATTCATTAAGCGGTTATCATAGCAAGTTACTTACTTATCATAGTAAAGATTATACTAGTATTTCAATAGAGAAAACAGCATTAACTACTTTGCAGTTGTGTCTGGGGGCTACAGTGTTGATTGCTATTCAAGACTTTTCCTCGTTTCTGATTGTTTGAAATTAAGTGGCTGTTCCAAGCCTAAGGAAGAAGAAGTCTGGTGTTGCTAAATAACCACCTGTGAACCACTAGTAGCTGCTATCCCTAGAGTAAGTATCTGAGATAGTGTTTGCCTGAGCAGGGGTGGAGGAGAAGGGGCTAATAATAGACCATACCTAGATGATTGAATATTTAATATGTTTTGAATTTTCTGAAAGTATCTGGAAGATTTTGACATTTTAAAAGAAAGACTCTCAAACTAGGAAAGTCTTTCTAACTGATGCCAAGGAAGGAAAAGGGCAACCTGCTCTTTTGAGGTAAGAAGTGGACCTTGTGAGAGACATAAACATTCTCCATTTTATATCCTGATTGTAAATGGATACAAGAAAGGAAAATTAATTCTGAGGGAGCTGTGGTTGTCTGAGGGAGTTGGAACTGTCCGAGACAGCTGGGTTTGTTTAGCCTGGAGAAAAGGAGGCTCGGGGGTGACCTTATCACTCTCTACAACTACCTGAAAGGAGGATGTAGCCAGGTGTTGGTGAGTCTCTTCTCTCAAGCAATGAGCCATAGGACAAGAGACACAGTCTTAAGGTGTGCCTGGGAAGATTTAGGCTCAACATTAGAAGGAATTTCTTCACAGAAAGAGAGATTGGGCATTGGAATGGGCTGTGCAGGGAGGTGGTGAAACCACTGTCCCTGGAGATGTTTAGGAAAATACTGGATGTGTCACTTTAGCATCATGGTCCTGTTGACAGGGTAGCGTTGGGTCGTAACTTGGACTCGATGATTTCAGATATCTTTTCCAAGCTAGTTGATTCTATGATTCTGTAAAGAAAATTACTGTACTAGCTGAGAAAAAATTGTGTATGCTGAGAAGGAATATATCTGAAGAATGCACTTAATGCAAGTATCCCCTCAGTAATTCATGGTAGATACAGAGAAGCTGCACTAAGTACAATCAAATGGAAACAGGAATCTGGAGAGAGCCATGAAATACAGGCTCAGAGGTTCAGTAGACAACTAACTGTCAGTGAAAAGGTGGCTTGAAGTGGTAGGATAGCTTTATCAGAAGAGAGCTAAGGGACTGAAATGTAAGGGCAAATTCAAGTTGTTACCTCCTTGCAAGGAAAAGGAGAACAGCATGAGGGGAGTGTCAGAAATTCTGAATAGGCATAATTTTGCAGCTATCTGAAGATCAACAAGGCAAGTAAACTTCTTTACTGTGAATGCTATAGTTTAATTAAAAAAATCTTTGTAAGAGATGTTCTTCTTATTTTGCAATAAATACACCTCAAAACTATAACACATGAAACTAGCTTACATTTCAAGGAAGATACTGTACAATAAGTTTTATTCTTTAAATGAGAAGACTGTCTATTTAGGCATCATAAAAGCTTACATCTTCATTAGAATGTGACATGTACATCTTAATGTGACATGTACATCCTATCTATTCCTTTTCCTATGTACCAGTTAGAGTAATATGAAATAAAGGACAGTAGCAGGTCACGTAATAGTTATTTAGCTCAAGAACTTAGACTTGTACATAGTTCTGTGAACTTTTTTTAAACCACTGGCACCTACTTGATATTGAGGATGGTCCATAAACCATTTTCCTAAGTAAATCTAGCACATGGTACTTTCTCTATCTTGACTGAAAAAGAGGTGTTAAAATGAATATTAAATTGCTAGTCTCTTATCTTCTACTTTAGTACTGAATCACTTCTACTGAAGCATCTTCATAAGAAACAATTCTGACTCCTAGTATGTAAAAATATTAGCCTAATAAATATTCAAGAGAATGTTTTCATCTATCCCAAAGTCTGTCAAAAAGTAACCTTAGAGATCAAACTTCCCCATCACTATGGTGAAGAGATGACAAGGTAAGTACCTGTTACAGAGAATTCTGGGACAATGTAGATGGCTCGTGGAGATTCTCCTGCTTCATTATAGGCAGAAATATTAATTCTATAGTAAGCCATGGAGAGATTAACATGAATTTTTCTGTCTTTGAGAGAGATGTGATTTGATGGGTGGCTGCAACTGTTGGGTATTCTTTCCACATTAACAAAATATCCAAGGACATTCTCACTTTGTGCTACCTAACAAGAGGAAAAACATTACTATTCTATAAATGCTGTCATGTCCTGTGCAAAAAATTAAGAGGAATTTAATTGTATAAACTAAATGTAGCCTCTAATGATGGGGATAAAATCATACTGTTTTAATTAGGTCATTAGGAATCAATGAAGCAAAGCATTTCCTTAAAATTTAGAGCATGTTTAAATTGAGAGGATTTAAGTACAGGATTAAGAATTTTCCTTAATTGAGATCTTAGTTATGTTTATGCAATTAGTAATAACAGCAGTGAAGCAGCTGTAGCATTCTCTATATTTCAGTGGAACATATTCCTCATTTTCAATAACTTGAAATTTAATGAGAGGTGTTTAATTGAAATTTGTGCCTCTGGGTATCCTGATCTACTAGGGCTTGGTTAGGTATGTAGCCTCTTTAAAGAGAAATGCTAGTAATTATGCTACAAATTTGAAATGTGTTAAATATCCATTGGAAGGAATTTCTGGTGGTGGTTCACTCATTATTTTACTGTACTAATCTTAATAAGAGATTGGAAAATGAGGGCACAGAAATGTAAATTACTGCAATGTCAACAGAAACTTATTTCATGAAGGCCTGTGAATTCTTCAAGGATTATTTCTGAGATTATTATTCTGATTATTTTAAGATTTTCTCTTACTTCTGACACAAAATTAATAGTGTGTAGATACCACGGAGCTGTGAGGCTGGATTATCTTAATGAAACAATTGGATACTTTGGAGTAACATACGCAGGAAGACATTTAATAATTTAAAAGGCAGAGACATATGTCTTGTGAGGAATTTCAGATGAAGCTGGAAGCTCTTAAAATGAAAATACGCTTTTCCCTGGAAAAGAAGGGAAGTTTTAGGAATTTTTCAAGATTATAAATTTATGTAATTTCTCCTTATTTGTTTCTAGCACCTAAATCATCAGCATTTAGATGCAATGAGATCTGCAGCAAGTACACAATGTCCAAGGCCTTTCGCATAGCAAGTGTAGACTCAATACAAGGAGAAAGTCTGTGTTCTTCCTTGCAATGCAACAAATAAATAACATATACATAACAGAAGGTATCCAGACTCAAAGTGAACCTTACCTCCCACTTCAGAAGAACACTTCTTCTTCCTGGAGAGACTTGTGTAGTTACATTATGTGATATCCTTGGCTTGTTCATGAGTTCTGGTAGTCACGGAAAAAGATGAAGATATGCACTCAAATGAATAATTTTCATATTCATATTTTCAATAGTATCTGAAAATGCTCTTCTGTATGACACAGCATTTGGAAAAGCCTTTACATTCACAATTACTACCAGTTGGATGAAACTATATTTCACTTACTGTGAGGGACCAAAATCTCTTTGCTCCAAATGCAAACACAGTTGAGACCATCCTTGGTAATGCATCTGAACTGAACAATGTATGAAGACATAGCATTTAAATTTGAAATGGTGACATTGTCGACATTGCTTCCTACAGGCACCTAAAAAAAGAAACTCATTGATGTAACAGCAATAAAACATTATCTTATATTGATTGTTCTCTCACCCTAAGATCAGTCTTCTGACTCAGCTTAAAGTAGCGATTCCTCAAATAGGGATTCCTATTCATCAAATAGGAATTTTAGTTAGTTAAACTAACTAAACTAATAGCTAAACTAACTAGCTAAACTAATAGAAATTTAGTTTAGCACATTTTAGTCAAGGTATTTTCATTCTTTCAAGCCAACACCCTCTTTTTCATGATTTGTTCTGCTCACTCAGGGCATTAAATAACCCGGTCTAAATATTACTTTTTAAATGAATTAGACATTGCATATACTGAAAAATAAAAATTTACTTAACTCTGAGCCTCGTAAACATTCTCAAGAACAAGAAGTCAAGGGAAAATTAAATATTAAAAAAGCCCTTATTTTTAAAAGTGTCATTATGTCTAAATAGATCCACATGGCTGATGCCTTAACCAGCATGACTGGGTTGAATGCGCGGCTGCATATAAGCCTTGGTGCTGCAAAAGAGATTTGCATCTGCAGCTGATGGTGGCATTGGAGCCCCAGTAACTGTACAGGGAATGTAGCTTTTCTTGAACCAAAGATACCACCCATGTCTAAGAAAAACTCTGAGCTGAAAAATACAGAGAAAATAAGAGAAAATATGATAGGAAACTGCTGTTATCATTTAAACTGTTCCCTAAAACTCCCCAAAAAAAGCTTCACTGTAAGGAGACTAGCTCTTCTCTTTCAATTTCTGCAGTACTTTATTTTTAAATTAATTAATTGACTTCTGTGCCAGTATGCTCACCTTCCTCCCCTCCACTTTCCTTCCATCCTGACCTTTATTTCCCATAATCCTGATCAAGTGATAACCAGTATCAGCAGTCATAACAAATGTGTCTAGACCAGCACACAGCTCAAAGTCAGTTTGGGGCAGACCAATAAAAATATGAAAGACAAGGGCTAATTTTAACAGTTCATCCACCTAATCATAGTGCTGGTTAAGATTCAACTCAAGTCAACTTTGCAAGAAATTAATATTTGAAGTGAGCATGCATATATGTCTTTAAGTGTCTCATCTTAGCCTTTAAACAGTGGACAGCCTACAGCCTCTTGAGCTCTCCTGCACAGCAGTGGGCTATACAACAGAATCTCTTGAGAAAGGAGACTGAGTAACTTCTTAAGGTTACTCCTCAAGGAAGAGAGAGCATTCGTCTCATCAGATACTAGGTAAGTGAATTGGAAATTAATACACTGAGAATTTTAAATCTCAATTAAGTGATACAAAGGATTGATTGTGCACATATAATCCTTTAGACATAAAATGTTGGCGAGGTTTGGGATTAATCTTGCAGGGACTCTGAGAAGAATTTTAGAACTCAAGGGGAGCCTTTTATAAGTATCATGACCCAATTAGAAGGTCTCCTTCGTAGTGCTGTCTGACTCTATTCTCTAGAAGGTATTCAAGTGCTTCTTGCCATCTACTCTTGTAAAAATCCTGTCACATTTACTATCAAATTTTTCTAGATTTCTGTTTAATATCATATTGAATAAATGTATGGCTACTTGCCCTAGGATGGTCTAGGACTTGTATGCATGTGAACGAGGGGACTATTCCAGGACCTGCATGTTCTTTGTACTGAGATGAAACATTTCTTACATGGGTCTCTGAAGTGGCTAAATAAACTGGCAGTCAGCTACAAGAGAAATGGGAACAGTCTTGAGAAGAATGGGAGAACAAGGGCGATTTTTGTAGAGAAAGGAAGCAAAGAGGCTCCTGGGTGAGCAGAATTTCCCAAGAAGTGTTGCTTTTTAAACAATTTTCTTCTTAGGATTATGTTCTACTTGTTAAATGCATATTTAAATTCATATAAAAGTAACACAGCTTGAAAACAGACAATTTCAGGGACTTAGAGATGTAAATCATGCATATGTGCCTACCTGCTGGAGAAGCCTTTGCTTGATATGCTGGATGGGAAGGTCAGGACAAGCAGTCATTGCTGCTACATGCAGACATGATTGAAATTAGGACTCATTTTCCATATCTAATGTATTCCCTTTAGTTTTGTACTGCCCTGTTGCTGTGCCATATTGCATGTCCTAAAATGCATCTGGAACTGATCTTGCATCAGACAACATCCTTCCCTCTGAATTGGATAGTGATGGATTTGATTGGTAAACTGTTATATGGATATGGAAGTGGTTGCATCCAGAGGGTAGTAGTCAGAGGCTCAGACTTCCAGTGGACACCAGTGGGAAGATGTGTCCATCAGGTGTCCATAGCAGGTGTGACCAAAATTATTTAATATCTTCAGTAATGACTCAGAGGGATCAGGTGCAAATTTTCAGATGACCCCAAGCTGAGTTGTGCTGTTGGCACTCCTGAAGGATGGGATGTCATCCAGAGGGTCCTGGACAGGCTGGAGAAGTGTCTCATGAGAACCTCGTGAGGTTTAACAAGACCAAGTGCAAGGTGCTGCACCTGGATCAGGGCAAACCCCAGTATCAATCCAGGCTGGGGATGAAGAGATCGAGAGCGGCCCTGAGAGAAGGACTTCGGGTTCTGGTGGGAGAGAGGCTGGACATGCCCCAGCCATGGGCACTCACAGCCCAGAGAGCCAAACGTGTCCTGGGCCAGGGAGGGGATTCTGCTCCTCTGCTCTGCTCTGCAGGGACCCCACCTGCAGGGCTGCATCAGCTTGGGGGTTGTTACTGGACAGTCCTGTAAGAAGACATCTATGCAACATTGGAGGAAGGTGCTGGAAATCCTTTTAACTTTAGCACAATAGAGCATTACCCCTTTATTTGTTGTTAGTGTTTAGTTTTGTACATACAGTGCTTAGAACAAATATCAGAGACTAATGTGGCCTTGTGCTAACTCCCTACATCTGTGATTAATAAACTTGTTCCAGTTAATGCTTTCTTGTTTACTTCTATCAGTGATTTAATATCTCAGTTTTGAGAATGAGAATTGTGTATCAGAGCAAAGAATGATAAGAGAAGTACATTATAACCTGATGACATATCTGAGATACTCCCAAGGAGAAAAGATTTGTCAGAAGATTGGGAACTATATCCAAGCAAGTGGAAATAATTGGCATATATGCATGTGTTCAGGAAATATGAAAATACAATAGTTTCAGGAATATAACCTGGTCTCTTAGGTTACTGATCAGGCATGCATTAAATAGAATCACCCACTTTCATAATTCAGCCCTGCTGGTGAAATAATTTTGATTTCCTTATCTGACGAATCTGATGGAGAATTTATTTCCCAATTTTCAAAGACAGTCCCCAGCACAGGCAGGACATGGACCTGTTGGAATGAATCCAAAGGAAGGCCACCAAATAGATCAGTGGAGTGGATCTCTCTTGTGAGGAAAGGCTGAGAGAATTGGGATTGTTCAGTCATTGGGATTTCTCTTTAAGAAAAGAGAAGGCTTCAGGGAGGCCTTATTGTTGTCCTCCAGTACCTCAAGAGAACTTACAGAAAAGATGGGGCAAGACTATTCACAAGAGCATGCAGTGAGAAGACAAGGGGCAATGGCTGTAGACTGAAAGAGAGTAGGTTTAGATGAGATACTAGGAAGACATTCTTCACTGTAAGGATAGTGAGGCACTGGAACTGGGAAATTGTGGATGCTTCACCTCTGAAGTGTTCAAGACCAGTTTGGTTAGGGCATCCTGGTCTGCTAGAGTGTGGCCCTGCACATGTAGGAACTAGATGATCTTCAAGGTCCCTTCCAACCCAAACCATTCTAAGATTCTATGACTGTATTACAGGGAAATTATTTCTCTTCTTTTCAAATAAGAAAATCTGGAATACTTACACAAACCAAAAGTGTGTAAAGTATGAATTATTAACTTCAAAAACAAAGTAATCTGATCTCTAATTTGTTTGAAAATGTAATGATACCACCTAAAAAGCAATATTGTAAATCACCGAAAATATGATTTGGATCTGAGTTTACATGGCATTTCTGATATTCTCCTTTCACATCATTGGTAGGCGTAGTGTCTCTCTGGTAGGTTAATGAACCAGATAACATGCTGTTCTATTCTATTTTACTTTGTTTAAGGCTATGATTTCTTCTTTCCCAAACATTCATGATTTGTTAGAACTAAACCAAGGTGCCTTAGTGGGATCTGCCAACAAAGTGACTCCTTGCTGTGCTTCCTTGCTGTCCTTGTGCTGCATGCAGTATATGCAGCTGAGCTGATATTGAAGCACCTTATGTCCTCAAGAGACCATGATCTGGAAGAACTTACCAATGTCCATGGAGCAGATTCTGTGAGTGTCTCTCTGTATCTCAGCTCGTGTTGTGTATGAGCTGTGGGCAGGTCCCACTTTATTATCAATTGGTTTGTGATCTGATAAGCATTTATGTTAGACGGTGACAAGCACTTTCCTAAAATGGGGGACATACAGCTGTTAAAATGCAAGAGAATCAGGAAAGCTCTCGTAATTTTGTCTGTTGAGTGTGGCCTATAAAAATTAAAATACTTGTCACAGAATACTGAACATTGTGAGACTTCAAAAAGCCCTGAAAATGAATAATTACTAAATATTTAAGATAACAGTAAAACACTATTGTTCCTCTTGCTTTTCTTTTGTGAATGCTTCCACTGATTTCAGGAACACTCTTTTTAAGAGTGTTACTATTCTGAGTGAGGCTGAAAGGCAAAATCAAAATGTCAAGAGTACCTGTAATCATGAATTTTATATAAAATAACCACAATATCTTTAAATTTCAGTAAGTGCAAATATACTTTCACTTTCCTCTCTAATAAACACCATGTGGCCAAAAGTCTCCACTAAAGGTTATACAGATAATTTGGGTTGTACTGGTAGTGACCCCCAACAGGGAGAAACACTGGTTTTTCTTGGACCATGATTAGTCTGAGCAGGCGAAATTTTGCAAAGCTTGTAACATTAGTTCGGTGACCAGATAGAAGAGTTGAATTTTGAAAAGGTTTCTCAAAATTCCAATGCCCTACATAAAGGATTCCTTAGGTGCACAGTGCTGATTCAATCTGCTCTTTGTAAACCAATATAAAGAAATTCAGAAAACCATCAAAGAGAGCATAGAAATCTGGTTAAGTATGGTACACTAATATTACTATATAGTTTTCTGGGTGTGCATATGAAATATTCCAGCAAAATATTTAAAGTAAAACCATACCCCCATAAAACATTATAGACTTCTGTTATTAATTTAATTCAAGGAAGTCAAACTGCACCTTAACTCTCTGAACCAGTAAAAAGAACAGGAGTATTTTGGGAGCTGAAATTTTGGAAATAATCTTTACAGACAACATCTTTGGCTGGGCATTGCAGTAATGACTTGTGAAGGCACTGTACCTGCTTTGCTTGGTAAAACTGAGATGTTCTTTCCTTTTGCACAGGTGTCATGGGCATAATTCACTGCTATCCAAATGGATGCAAGTCTCTCAATGTAGAGATTCTTTCGTTCTATTGTGATAGAAGGTGATGATGTGTTTTGTTGGAAAAGTTTTTGTATTTTGTTCCTTCAGAGTAAAAGAAGCAGAATGAAAAACATTTTATTGGATTATAGATATTCTTTCCTCCTTTGCCCAAGAAAGCAAAGTTATAGCAATTGATAGCTTCCCAGATACTTCTACACTTAACTGCAATACTGGAAATCTCGAAGGTTCACCTTGAGCAGCTTGTAACAACAAGATTAATTCCAGCCCCCCAGTAACCCTAGCAAATTTAAATATCAAATCCTTGTGATATGTGGTAGAGAACTGTTGAATTCCTTAACTTTTAAGGCACAGCATGATACAACAGGATCCATATGACCTTCTTTTGTACTTACAGGGGGATATATAGAGCATTTTGAAAGTATAAAATAAGGTTAGAAATTACTTCATAAAGCCTTGCCTCATATCACAGGGGTACCCAAATTCCTTTTGAACAGCAAAATTTCCCAGTTACATGAATTTAAATTGCTGTAAAGTTATGAAAAACCTCTTATGAGTTATATGCCTATCTTTTCACTTCTGTTCCTGCAAATTATCAGAGTTTGACAGAGATATTTAAATGTCACCTGTGTCCTCAGCCCTGTAGATTTCTCCTGGTATACCTAATACACACAGCACAGGAAGTCCAAGAGTTTTAATGCTTTTCATACAACTTTGCTGCTTAATATTTTTCTTGTCTCTCTCATTTAGTCTGCCACATACAGGACAGTCTTTTCCAAGGTTAAAATTGTGCAAGTTCAGTGTTCTTTAAGATATGGGCTAGCATACTAATTGCCTAGCTATGCATTTCAAGTATTAAATTACAGTACATCATGATTCAATATTTAATACCTGAGAAAAACTACTTGAAGGTTTTTCTGTCTTCTGCTTCAGGCTAATTGTGAATCAGCCATTAAAATTTCAAAGCATGATTTTGAATTCTTGGTTGGAACTTTTCTGTGGGAGTATTTATCTTTAATCTCTTTATTCCTGACAACTAAATCATAAGGAGCAAGGACAAGGGACTATTACAACTTCAAACTGATGCTATATGCAGGAAGAGCAGATACTCTCTTCTAGGCAAGTTAAAACCCTTTCGCATGTGGGTTTTTTATTTTCCTTTTGACCCAATAGAAGAGGAGATAGGAAGTTAGTCTTCAACATCACTGGAGGAAGCTTAGGAAACTGAGTCCTGACTCTGACTTGGAAACATCAACACCTCTGCCAGGAAATTGTCACCTTCTTCATCCATAGACATCCTCTTCCATTCTTTTTTCTGCCTTGTCCATGACAACAGTCCTGCAATCTGTGAACAGCACAGTCTGGTTTTGGCTTAGGACTTTCAGAGGAACTAGCTGACAAATATTTCAACTGATAACATCTCTTCAGAAACAGCTGTTTCATAGATGTTTCTGCCCTTCCAAAATATTGGGATTTCTTCAAGTTCCAAGAGGCAAGAGAGCAAATGCAGTGGTATTTGCTGCTTATTGCAAATTGGTGCCTGCTGCTACCTCCAGTGAGAAAACATTGAAGGTGATGGGGGGAGTAACCTCAGCCTTGAAGTGGCTGCTTTGCTCCTCTGCAATGTGAAGATGATCACCCTGGGGAATTTCCCAGTGTGGTGACATATTCTTAGCTTTAGGAGATGCTTCTAACCACAACTCATTTTTAATGATGAGGGGGGGCTATGTGGCAAAGTAATCAGCAATGAATATCAGAATTTACCAACGGCATACAGTGTACTCTATGGACCCCATGATACAGTCTCATGGCAAAGATCATGTCTTCTGATCTCACATCTCTATTTCTGAACATGCCCCTAATCTCATGGGACATTCCAGATATCTAGATATAAAATGAGGAAATTCAATTTTGTAATGCAGCTACAACTGAAGATATGTATTTGGGGTAACCAGTTCAAAATTAACCCTGCAGGTTCCTTCCATCTGTTAAACCACTTGATCGTTCTGAATTATCAGAAAGTGTGTCACATCTGACATCTCCTTGGGTACGCATTATAATAAAATACGTATCATATAAAATAAAAGCTTTGTGTCTGTTTATGTTTACGTGTTTTGTTTTAATTTTTTTTCTTTTACTTTGCATCTGTGTTGAATAGTCAATACAAGTCAATAGTTGCAAATAAAGGTAACTGAGTAACCTGATCTTTGGCAAAAATGTTTTAAACAATGTGCTGGAGGCATGGAAAGATGTGTATAACTTTGTTTTGGGTTTGCATGGCAAGGTTTTGGGAGCACAGGGGCAGATTGCTACAGAGGTGGCTTCTGTGAGATGCTGCAATGATCTTTTAATGTACAACAGAGACAGTTCTAAATGACTCCAGGACAGATTTGCTGCTGTCCATCAGCCATGGTAGCAGTGCCTCTGAGATAACATATTTGAAAGAGGAAAAAAAGTGCAGCACAACAGCAGCTGGCAGAGGAATGAGAGCATGTGAGAGCAGCAGAGAGCAGTCCATACTGGAACAAGTTTGCAGGGCTTGTGAACCCAAGAGGGACCTGCTTTGGAGCAGGAGCTCTTGAAGGGCTGGCACCCCATGGGAGGGGCCTACACTGGAGCAGTTCATGAAGAAATGCAGCCCCATGGGAAGAGTTCATGTTGGAGGAGTTCATGATGGACTCCTCCTGTGGGAGGATTCCCATGCTGGACCAGAGGAAGAGTCAGAAGAGAAAAGAAGTGACATACACAACATGTGACGGACTGACCACAATCCCATTTCCTATCCACCTCCAGTGCTAGGGTGGAGGAGATAGAGAATTCAGGAGAAAACTTAAGCCCAGTAAGAAGAAAACCATGGGAGAAGAGGGGAGAGGGTGGGGACAGAGAAGGGGAAGGTGTTTCTAGTTTTATCTATATTTTTCATTATTTTTCATTACTCTACTGTGATTTTATTGTTAATAAATTAAATTCATTTTCCCTGGTCAAGTCTGTTTTGCCCATGACAGTAATTGCTGAGAGATCTCTTCCTGTCCTTTTCTCAACCCATGACCCTGTCATATTTTCTGTTGGGCTGAGGAGGGGAGAGATAGAACAGCTTTTGCAATGTCTAGCCAAAATCAACCTACCACTCTCTTACCAAGCTCTTACAAGTCAATATGTATTGATGAAAAGTGATGAAAGATACTGACCAGCATTGTGTAACAAGCTATTATGTGATGAATTACACTGGAGAAGAACTCTGGCAGATGGGAATCACATCTAACAGCAATAAGAGCTTTTTGTTTTCTGAGATTACTTTTCAGACTTACCATTTTAAGTATACAGTATAATTAACTGCATTTGCAACACTGGGTACTGGAAGCCAGGTACAGGTTAGATCCTCACTTAATTCTTTGTAACACACCAATTCATTGTCCCAATCTGGAAAATGAAAACACGTGCACTGGAAAAGACTATCACAGGCAACCATTAACTGACTCAAAGGGACTATGAGTAATGAAACCAAATACAAACCAGGCTAGAACTTGTCAACTGGACCGCAGAATTTCTTCAAAACCATCAATCTCTATCTGAAGTTCAGAACTACACACTACTGCTGCATAAAACAATATTACTTATATACTCCCAGCTATGCAAAGAACATTATAAAACAGGAGGAGCAGCAGTTTATGTATAAAAATTGCTTGTTATTAATTTTAAGAAAAATATGGGGATTTTTTTCCAACTGAACATACCCTTTCTTCAGTTGATGTGAAAGTAAATAATGATGACATTATTAAAGGAACTTTTTTTTTGTCTTGGGCGGTTAAGTTTATAGTCAGTATTTCAAAAATCTCTTACTAGAAATGCTAATGATAAAATATAAGAGTTTTTCTTTTGCTTTGTCTCATGCTGTCTGAATTATTAGTTCAGAATAATCAGTCATGGTGTCTAAAAGTACCACCTAAAGGACTTTTAAAAAGGATCAGATTTTTTTGTTGTTGCTGTTGTTCAGAAAAGTAGATGAGGATCTCAACAGGCATGGAATGCTTAAGTTGAATTTTTCCTGATAAGTAGAGTCACATGACCTTCATACCTGTTAGGTTAAACAAGTTGCCAATAGGCCGACCTATCTTGAATAAGAATTGTTTTGCTATGTGATAAGTAAATATGAATATGTCTAGAGCTGGTGTTGTAGCATAGTTATTGTATTTCGTAACCTAGGTTATGAATTAAAAGATCAGTTCTTTTTACCTCATTT
The DNA here is from genome assembly GCA_032173965.1 of Sitta carolinensis. Taxonomy (NCBI): domain Eukaryota; kingdom Metazoa; phylum Chordata; class Aves; order Passeriformes; family Sittidae; genus Sitta; species Sitta carolinensis. The sequence goes on along the minus strand of CM063313.1, from coordinate 24,065,985 downwards.
CTTCCTACAACCTGAATTACAAAGTATCCAGGGCATTCTTTTCATCATTGAGATGGCAAATGCAAATGTAAGTTAAAAGGTCTTTCGGAAAAAGAATTGTGTCAAATGAGTATAGCACTGACTTTAATACCCTCACCTTATGACACTTCTTTTCTCATACTAAATGAATAATACTTTTCTAATAAAGTTATGCTGTGTCAGTTCAGGTGTGTACAGGTTCCTTTCAGGAATGTGCAGATTACATTTTCCTTATTTCCATAGCAATATGAAACATTACAGATTTCTTCGCTTTTCTAGTCTGGCCACCAAACCTCATCTTGGCCTCCTCTCCCATGAACATGGTGTCTGTCAACAGCAGGAACAACAGCAACAGCCATCACATTCTTCTCCTCTTTTACTCCGAATTTAGCCTTACACTTACTTAGTGTTTCTTTATTGTTGTTTTGAAGAAACATTCGAAAACAAAACCTTTTTGGAACAGCTGTAACACTTCATGTCAACACATTGGTAATATACTGCTCCTGAAACTATTTGAAATAAGAGTTCTATTAACTCAGATCCACCAGGATGCAGACCGGTCTCTGCTTACAGAGCAGTAGGGGTCATATTGTTCCTCATGCTCTAAGTTTAACAAAATCCCCATGTCTTTCTCTATGAGATTATGGTATTAAAGCAGACAAAGAAAAAAATAGTAAATTTCATGTGTGGAAATAGTGTATTAGCTCAACTAATACTCCAATCCATCATCCCACTCCCAATATACTGAAGTTTTACATTGCTTTCTCCAGATGAATATAGAGAATCTTGCACACTTTTATTTTCGCTTGTCCTGTTTGTGGATATTAGTGTCTACATGCACATTCTTTTTTGTTCTAGTGCTTCTTTGTTTTACTGTACTACACCACCTTAAAATGTGTATTATTTATTCTTCCCAGACCTAGCATAGTACTAGAGCTGTATCATGAATGTGCTCCAAGAACAATGCAAAGAAAGAAAAAAAAATTGTTTGTTCTAAAGAAAACACAGCTCAGTTTCACCACTAAAAAAACCCCAAACCAACAAACAAACCAAACGCCAAATCACCCACCTTTAACTTTTTTCACTCTAGAACTTTCTGTTTTTCTTCCTGGGCATCTGGTTTTCTCACTAATGATTTAATGGAGCTTAGTCTGGCAGGTTAATTGCAAGGACTAGAAAATTACCTATTCTAATTTCAGAAGATCATAGTCCTTCTGCAGATGTCTTGCCCAGTGTCACTGTGTACTCAAGAACCTGTCGTCTCTGCCGTGTCTGTTAGCAAGCAGGATGTTCCTGCCTGCAATAAATCCAGCACAAAGTACATAAAATGACCACCCACTGCTCTGTAATAGTCTCTATCAAAATGTGTTGTACTGTTCCTTCTCGCCATCAACAGTAATTTCCCAGTTAAACGGAAATTTAAAAAGCAGAGATACCCATCCCACATAAACATTAGAGGATCCGTGCTCTTTTGAAAAGGCGGCTATTTTGCCATGCCCTGGGCAGGCTCTCACTCACAGCGAGCTAAGGGTTAGCCCGGGCACCCTGCCGTCCCGCTGACACACCTGCTCGCCCTGCCCTGGCCGGGTTTTCCCTTTGGGAAAGGCGGGCGTGCTTTTAGGGGCGATGCTTCAGAGCGGCGGCGGGAGCCCTGAGCAGCCCCCAGTGCCCGCACCGCGCCGGGACCCGGGCGTTCCACCCACCTGGCAGCTGCCGGCAGAACGGAGAGTCCCAGTCTGTGCCGCGGCAGGAATCTGGACAGCACAAAAAAGGAGGGGGTTTAAAAAGGAATCGTTGGTCAAGACAACCACGCAAGAAATAGGAAAAATGTTGCTGGTGATTGCTTCACCTACTCACGGAATTTAATTCGGTCATAGTTTTGTTTGTATGGCCTCATTCTTGAGTAGCATTAAGAATTTTTACTGTTCATAAGCAGAAGTAAGCTGTACAGTACATAAAAACTCACCTTGAACAAGCAAAAAGATGGCTGCCAGCAGAGAGTTCTTCATCTTCTCTGTAAAGAAGCATAATGATTACCATCAACATTATGCTGTCTTCAGTTTATTTTTCACACTTCCTCTTCAAACTTCCTATTCATTCTAACACTGATGCTGCTACTGGCTGAACACAAATAGTAAGTTCATTAATGGCATTGGGAAGGACACTTCAGTTCTGTGTTATTAATTATACTTACAAAATCCTAAAAAACTTCTGGAAAAAAGGAACTCCCCACCCTGTTTTTTGTAAGCACTCAAAATGAGATTCTTGACTGTGTCTGCAGTACCAGCAGTGCAAACTGAATTAAGCTTGTAGATACTTCAAACACCTTTGAAAATCCTGTCACTGAAAATTAAAGATATTCATATCAGTAAAAAGGAATTCAAGGTGTTTTACTGAGTCTAATATGGATTCTTGGATACTGTAGAAAAAATAGCAGGAGAAGACCCTGACTTGTCTTCTGACTTTTTCCATTTTTCAGGGTAATTTCCCCACCACAAAGATGCTGTATCTACATTGTTGGTACCTACATCAGAGTCCTAATACAGACAAAAATAACCATAGCTGTAAATCAGAAGTTTGCCCTACACCTCTAATTCAGACAACATTCTGAACCCAGAAGCCAGCAGAGATGCAACAGCTGTTACTGTTATAGCTGTAAAGGGAAATTTTCAGAAAATTTTGCTACTGTGGGAAATTTCCCTTCTGGGCTTAGACAGCTCCTATCAGAGATTGGATCCAGACTTACCTGGAGATAGGCAAATTATTAACTTATCTTGGCAACCATGGTGTATTTCAGGTTGAGTATTGAATAGAAAAAAATATCTGTTTAAAATTAATCACTTTCCTAAAGCGAGAGGCATGCTTCTCAGCATGGTCTGCAGTAGGAGTGGGTGACTAATGCAACAACCATATCTTATCAGATTTTGTGAAGGGCACAGTCATGAAAGACAAGTGATCAAGGAATACTGCGTGCTGCAGGGGGTTTCCTAGTGATGAATTCATTGTCCTTGGGAGTGAGATCCAAAATGCTGAGGGACAGTGGAATTGACATATGCATGCAGGATCACAATGCCTATTATCTGAGAGATCCAAAAATTGGCCTTGACAATGCTTCCAACAAAGATTAGCCAAGAGGATAGGGTCAATTGATGATCATAAGGAGAAAGTGACAAAATAAAAATGCAAGTCATATGGGACAGGTTTTGACAGTGGGGTTGAAGAGCTAGAGACTCAGAATAGTGTCAAAGTCAAGAGATGGAGAAAATTTTTAAAAGCTGTATATGTTGGTTTGATGTGCTCAGCATAAATACATTCAAAACAACCTATCCTAAATGAAAATCATGTAAGTAACTCAATGCAAGAGCAGGACTGGATTTAGTGTGCACAGAATTAGGACAGAGCATACTGTAGAGGAATAAACCTGATGAAGCAATCAATATCACCTTTGCTGGAGGTCTAGGTCCCAGTATAAATGCCACTGTCATTTGAAGAAAAAATATTAATTCTGACAAGCACAGAATATACATTACAGGTCCAAATAGCAGAGGAGATATAATCTTTAAAACTGGAATTTCACATTTGAGTGAGGCAATTTTTTACTATAGCTTAGCTACCAAGTTACTATAGTAACCTTTTAATGTGTAACAAAAGATAAACTATGTATTTGAGGTAAATTTTGCTTAGAACCACTTTTTCAAATGTTTAATATTTCAGCTTTTTCACCACTGTGGACTTCTGTCAGAATTGTAAATGCCTGAAGTTTTCATGTTAATTCAGATGAGGATAAATTATGCTATCTTCTGTGATATGTATTTTTTGCTAGTTGCAAGTTGCTAGTTTGTTAGTTTTGAAGTGCAGAATGACTGTAGGATACTTCCAGCTTTACTTCATTTTGACTTAGATGATTTTTCCAACTTAGGTTTATGCATCGTTCTAGATGAGGTTTTCCATGAGTGCTTTTCTCTGTCATTTCCTTATATACGGTCTGCAGTAAAAGACAAAGCAGGATCTTAGTCTCCCCAGAATGTAGTCTTGAAATCAATGAACCCCTCCATTTAGACTGGATTAGACAATATGAATTAATATAAACCCCACATCCTTCTCTGTTCCCTTCCCCAACATTATCTGTTAACTCTTGCTCATCAAAGGGAAAACAATCTCTGAATACAGGTGGGCTTAGCCAGGAAAACGCCACTGGCCCCTTCATCCCACTCTGCTCCTGTGGAGCTACAGCTCTTGTAGCACACCACAGAACTGGTCAAGCCATGAACTTCTGAGTGTATTTTTTGCTGCTCAGCCATGTGCCCATGAATGCTAATGAAACAGAAAGTGTCTGAAATCTTGTACATGTCCCAAGACAGTTTGGGTTATGTGTAACCAACAACCTCATTAAAGTGCACTGAGGTCCTGGTGGGCAGCTGATGCAGAATGCAGACATACCATATCAGGAAACGCATATTGCATTTCTATTTGAAGTCTTACCTTGTATGAAGTACAAACTGGTGAGGTCTTCATTATCTCCTGGTTGAATCAGTATGTGTTTTTGCCAGCTTTCTGTTTCTTTGATAAACAGTTCCAATTAATTAGAGGTAATCTTTTTCAGGCATGTTGTAGCAAATTCAGTATTGTACCAATTTCAAATTCAACTTCTGCTGCTTAGTAGGACAAGGAGAAATCATGTATCTTTCCTTTATGGGTCTAAAGTAGAGTAACACAATTTTTATTTGTCATATAACTCTGCTTCCAAAAGAAGACCTCAAGGTCTGTAAATATCTGACAGAATTTTGCAGATTTGCTTTATTTTTCAGAGAAATTCATGAATATCTGAAACTAATGAACAAATCCTATAAGATCTTTGGGGAAAGAAACATTCCCACTCAGTCCTCAGCTATAGTCCTTGCTATGGAGATTCTCCACCATGAACACTTTCATCCTTTCTGAGTTCAAGTTGTATTATGAAACAGCTTACCTTTCAAACAATTCTATATTATCTTAATGAAAATCACATTTTTTTACCCTAACAAATCAACTAGACAGAGGCCATTAAAAAGTGTCAATGAGAGATCTGTCCATGATATTTAAAACTTCCAATCATGGATGAAGCATAAATGTGCCTAACTAGACTAGATGCCTAACACAGAATGCAAAAAGATCCTAGTGGTTTGTATATTGGGGTGAAGATTCCTTTGAAGAAATAAAAAAAAAAAAATTAAGAGAAATGTAGACTAAATTCTGCTTATACTAGACTAGCTCTGGGGTCTCGCCAGTACTGCATAATTGACAGTGACATGGTGCAGGGTTTTGCCTAGTGCATAAGCTAGAATATTTATGAGAGTCAAGGTAGTATGATCAGATGAGGCTGGTAACTTCTCCTTATTACAGCATCACACTTAGTACTACAGGCCTGTTTGTGGGATGATGGGAGAAAATGATCACTGTGGTAGCTCAGACTAGTGGTTTGAAAACAGAATTCATTTACGTGGTGGCTGAGCAGTGAGCAGAACCCAAGACTGTATTGTGATTGTGTAAGTATTGTGATTTAGAACTAGAGTCATAAGTGTTGGGATTTGACTTGTAAAGAATATCTTTACTTCTGCTAGATCACCTTGGAGCATATCTTGTTTATCAGCTTTAGTAGTCTCTGCTCTGAAAATACTGTGTAAGAATCTGCTTCCATTCAGGTTCATTATCTCTTCCTGTGCAGCCAAGAGGAGAAACATCATCCTTAACTTTCTCCATCATATTTAAAGCTTTATTAAATGCTTATAAGTGCTTCTAATGCACAAGTGAATGACAAAGAATATAAGTAGTCTTCTCTACCATCCTATTTGGTTTATCTAGTAGGCTCACAACTGCTACAGGGAGTTATTTTGGGATATGGAACCAAAGAAAATTTGACAAAAGCTCACCTGTGCTCTTCCTGTACACAATTTTGGGAGTAATCTTTATCTTTTTTAAGTCTACAGGAAGGCTGGATTGTTTGGTTTTATGTGCTTTTGTTTGGCCCTTTTCTCTTTTTTTTTTTTTTTTTTTTTTCAATGCCTGTGTTTTAATCTCTAAGGCAAAGAGATATAAATATTTTAGCTACCTTTGCCCCTGGGATTACTCCTCAACAAAGAAATACTTACCAGTGAAATACTACTATTGTAGAAATCATGTGAAGAAAGTCCAGGAAAGCAGTATGAAGCAGCTCACCTAGCACAAGGTAGAAGGTGAATTTTTCAGGGTAGTATTCTGTGTTCATGATATTTTATCCTACCATTTCCACTTTAGTAAGAATGAATGTATTTGCACTGTTAATTTTAGATTTTCTCCATGATAATTTTTGTCTCAGAATTTTGTCCAGCATACCTGGTCTGCCTAGTCATTAGCTTTTCTTAATTCAAATGTTGTCAAGCATATTTCCTGGCTTGAAATGTGATTTAATAATGATTTAATGAAATGTGAACAAAGTGATTTAAAAATAGTAATTATTGTTAACTAAGTTTTGAGAGACTACATGCAAATCCCATTGTGGCTTTATTACTCTTGGCCATTTTATTTTTCATTCAGCTGTTATTATGCAAGAGATAACCTGGGGAATATTTTCCTTTTTTTTTTGAGGGATTTTTCAATTATCTATCAAAAATTGTTTCAGTCATCTCAAAATAATTTACAAATAGCTATTTGATGTTCATGCTTGAATAGAAATCCAGGGAGGGACTAGGTTTGCTAAACTGAAATAACAGTGTCATGATTTTCATTAGCCCCTGAATCTTCCAGAGTTCAGTAAATCTAACAATTGCTCAGAAGGTGGGTTCCCTTAAACTTAGTTTGATTATAGGAGGGCCTTGCTCATGAGATTAACCACTGTTGCTTAGGACATCCTGGCATGGCCAGTTTTGAATCCTTAATTAAGATTATTCTTGCTTTATATCAGTAACAACTGATACACAAAAATTTCTTGAATGAGAAATGTGAACCACATCTCATTTAAGCTTTTTAACTATTAACCTGAACCATCACATTACAGAAAGAGTCTCCAAAGAGTGCTCCTATGAAAAACATGCATCTGTCCTAGTAGATCAGTCATACTTTTGACAGTTGAGAAATTCTGATTTATGGTTTGCCTGCATAAGATCAGAGCTAAATATCTTTGCCTGCCTATGGATTACTTGCACAATTGTGACTATGACTTCTTTAATTATGGCCTGTCTATAAACTCTGTCAACTTGTAGATTTCCTGGCATTTTCATAATACAATTTGAATATTCCTATTCACTTTTAGCCTCCATCTGAGGTTTGCTGCTAGGAACACAGAAATGCCAGAAGTGTCATGGGTGCCTGAAGCTTCTTCTCTGCTAGCATTCTTCTGGCAATTTCTTTTGCGACCTGAACTTGTTCCATCTTAAGCACAGAATTATTTTTAACCTCATATCTCATACAAGAGACTGCTCCTGAACATAGCAATCCATCTTGAGAGTTCCTTCTTCACTCTAAAATCTTTTCTGTCATCTCCAATAGTGATTATCAGCCTGTGTTTTGCTGGATTTAAACAAATTATTCTTTTCCAGTCTATTATTAGACAAAAAAGTTTCCATTTTCCCTATTATCTCATTAGTCTTTCTCTGTACAGTTTGATTCTCTGAAATTTGGCTGCTAATGGAAAGAGAAACACCTGCTTAGGCTGTTGCCTCTGTTGCCCCTGTTTTATGTCTCTCTGGCAGAAGGTACTGTCAAGGTGAAGCCCTCCCACTGACCACAAATACTCATGTTTTTGTTTCTGAGTTGTTGAAGTGTGTTTCAGTGGTTAGCCATGGACTGTGACAGCTTGGGCCCAAACTGGCACATATTTTTAATTTTAACAGTTTTATCACTTCCTGCCACAGAGGCTGAATTGAATACTGAGGAGTAGAATGGCACTGAGAGGTCTAAGTTTGCAACTCTGCCACAAGGACTTGGAGAGGAAGGAGAGGAAGGAGGGCTGGCATGAGGCATCCTGCAGCATGAGCATCTGCAGGCTGACAGATGCATGATGCAGAACCCTAAAAAGAAGGTGCATAAGCAGAACCCTAAAAGAAAGTTGCAGGCATATCTCTGCTGTTTAAAAAATATGAAACATAAAGATCCTAAGGGATGTCTGACAAAAAAAAACACATTTCAAGCAAAGCTACTGATAATTCCTTATGACGCAGTAATGCCAAAATTACTTCTGCGAATTGACCTCTGCTGTTTTGAAGAATGCAAAACTTTCTTTGGTGTCTCCATTTAATAAAGTTTAATTAAAACATTTTCTTATGTTTTCTGGGGAAAAAATTAACTTAGATCTGTCAAATGGTGACAGATTTACTTAACATGTTCTCAGCATGAGCTTTAAAACAATGTGATAGTGAACATGGTGAAAGTGACCGCATGAAAGTGAAAGTCTGCATAATTACCATGATGTAAGTTCCCTTGTTTCATGAATACAGGGAACCGTTGTGGACGGAGCATGACAGGAAAATAAGAATCACATTTAGAGTGAAATGACATGCCAAAGAGTACAACTGAACTGATGAGGGTATAAGCAACCCTGAAATTGGAGAAGTTTGTATCTTTGTATTTAATCTTTATGACCTTTTCCTCATTTATACAATGAATAGAGATCAATGGTTTAGAGTTCAGTTTCTTCCTCAGGCACTGGCCCTTGGCAATAAAACAGCTGATCAATAGGTAGACTTCAGTACTCAGCTGAGGAGGATCTGAGAAATATGTAAAGAACAGGCTTTCCAGGTTACAGAAAGGATTGCTGCAAGATGGTGTGGAACTATAGTCAAGAGAAAATGCTTAATTGTAGTTTTGAACTCCGAGACCTGGGGTACTAGCAAAGCAAGAGTAAGAGAGCAGTGAGCTGGACTGCCTGCAGGTGTCTAAACTGATCTTCCTTTTTTCTGAATGTTTAGAGGTAGATTGCTATAAAACATAAATCATAAGCACAGAAAACAGATACTTTTCCCCAGTAAAACAGTGCAAATACTGCAGGATCCTATTGTCCATCAAGCATTTATAAACAGGCATGTGTGTATACTGGGAAAGAAAAGGCTGCCTCTTGGGGGTCATATACTTAACAGTGACTCAGGACAAGGGCCATTCATACTTGAGATACATTTATTTGAAAAGTTTGCTTTGGCTTTGTGATTACAAGAGGAATGTGAATGCAATTAGGTTTCTCTATGTACCACTCTGTCTTTCACCAAAGCAGGGCTTTGATGAACAGGAGAGTGTTCCTGACATCTGGGAAAGGCAGTTGCTGGCAGCCTTTAAGTGTTGTGTCATGTAAACAGCCTTGTGGTATCAAGCCCCACCTACAACAGAAGCTTGCTCTGCTGTGGGAAGGAGACACATAGACTGAATGAAGGAAAGACAGAGATGGCTTGTTTTGACAAGACCTTGTTTTGCAGAAACTATGCAGAAGAGAAAAGCTGCTTTATTTGACCCAATATACTGTGATCATCACTTTGGTAGTAAAAGAAATAGGAGAACTAATTCAATTTTTAGCTGTAAATCCAGTTTTCTAGAAGTGAAACATAGTGAAAGAACTTTTTCATACAGGAAGAAAGAATATTGCAATAAACAGAGAACAATTTTATTTCTTTTATTCCTTCTGCCTCATGCTCTTAAATGAAGGAAGGGAACTTCTAAGTTGCCAGTTCCAGTACTGTTGAAGGCATTTGCAATCAGCATGTTTGTAATCTTGTCAGGCTCCAACTTAAAATTTATTGATTTTGATTGGCAGTACTCCTTAGGGAAAGCTTTTTTTTTTTTGTAACTGCATCTTTGAGAGCTATCTGTTAGGAAGTATTTGAGCATCTAGTTTGTTTTATCTTTTGGAATAATTTGGAGGCAGAATTTTAAAGGAATGCCTACAAATGTCTTTTTGCTCTTCCTTTCTAGAATAAAATTTTGCAAGACATCTTTATGTTTAATCTCTTTTCTTTGGAGTCACTGTGGCAGTGACCCTTATTCCATGTTTAATGATGGTTCAGAGGTCAGCAATATTCTCTTTAAACACAGCATATCTCTAGATGGTAAAAAGAATTTGAAGCAATCTCTTGTACAATCATTCCATCACACAGCTCAATAAAGATAGTTTGGATTTCCTTAATTTTATTATACAGTATTACAAGTGACATCACAATTGTATAGTACAGGAGGCATTCACAAATCAATAATTTTTACTGGGTGTAATGGCCTTTAATGCTACCTCTTAGTAAGCATGGATAGACAGTGAAATGCAAAATCCAACATATGTCCAATATTTTGTAACAGATCTTGATGGCCCTCTGCCACTGTATTCCTCATTCGCTTCCATTCTGTTGTTATTGCAGTATCTAGAATTTTTCACTGAGTAGGAAATCATCAGCATTAACACTAAGCATGACTTAGGCAATGCCTATGGTCATAGAATTACAATCATACAGTCATAGAATCATAGACTAGTTTGGGTTGGAATGGATCTTAGAGATCATCTGGGTTCCAACCCCTCTCCCATGGGCAGGGACACCTTCCACCAGTCCAGGTTGCTGAAAACCTCATCCAAACTGGCCTTGAATGCTTCCAGGATGGAGTACCCACAACTTCTCTGGGCAGCCTATTCAAATGTCTCACCACCCTCACAGTGAAGAGTTTCTTCCTAGTAACCAACTTAAATTTGCTGTTTCTGTTTAAGGCCCCAGTAAAACACAGTGAATGGAAGGGAGTATTGTCAGCTTGGTCTAAAAATCCATGTTCCAGGCAGTGGAGCTGGGGCTGCTGTTGCCAAAGTTCATATAATTGTATAGTTATTAGCTCTTCTCTTGTGATGCTGCTTTGGATGGAAAGTAGATCTTGTCCCTCTATCTTCCCCTTAACTATGTTTTTCCATTCAAAACCTGAGTTCTGTGAAGGCTGATTAACTTGGCTGTGCCTCATGGTGACACAAATCCAGTAATGACTTTTTGCTTAACTGAGTTTCTGAATCATTAAGAATAAGAAAAGAATAACACATCACAGATCTGAAACTATGATAAGCTTCTGAGTATAGTTGAGTAGGCTTTGTACATCTTTGTACATCAAGTTCTTACTTATGGTACTGGATAAGCTTATCACAAAAAAAAAAAAAAAAAAAAAAAAAAAAAAAAAAAAAAAAAAGCGCAATTAATAGAGGGAAAAAAAATCCAAGAAATGTCACATTTCTTTACCTTACTTTCTTTCAATTTATTTAAAGGAGAGGTTTTCTTCAATTTGAGTGATTTAAAGAGTGAAAATTATAGTGCAGACCAGAAGCAATTAATGTGCATTGTATGCTAGTTAGTCTGTTCATCTCAAGGAAGTTTGTCTTCAGAGATCAAAAGACTCAAATATTTCCTCTCACATCACCTTCAATGCTTTAAAGAGCAAATCTCAAAATTGAAGGAGATTCTGAAACTCTTACTGAAATATCTCTTTAGAGGCTCTAGAGAGTTAGATGCAGCCATTATTTTCTTTGTGGAAGTAGAAGCATAAGGTGAAAGATTCGATATTTGCTGTAGGTTCAAATGTGCAAATTAAACCAACATTATCCTGATTGTTATTAACCCATTTCAAAAGGGAAAAATATAGCGAGACATTTCTAAGTTACTTAAAAGTGACAGATTTTTTTTGTTCGAGAATAGCTTTTCAGTGACCCCTGCACAATGAAGCTGTGGGATTCCAATTGCTACCAGTAAATAAAGGCACTTGACTGTCTTTGCATATAGCAGGCTATAATTCACTGTGCCAGTTACAGGAAACAGAAGTGTTTTGAATAGTCATATTATAGTTTAAACACTTTGTGCTGATCTGAAATTTCTTATCTGCAGCATCTTATTTTATGTAATCCTGTGTCCACATACTATAGATTGAAGAGTTTCTTAACAGCAGTTCCTTTTTGGATGGAAAAAAAATATTTCATTTTGCTTTCCCTCCCATAACATCTACTAGAAAATAAATTTTTTTAAATAGAAAAAGCCCAAACTCCTACACTTTTCTACTACATATTTGCTTAGAATAAAATAATTTGAAAGCTCTTAAGTTCTTATGAAAAACTTAAAATGAATGAACACCCCAGCTCAGAGGAGACTGACAGTCCTGGCACCCTGAAAAGTGACAGCCAAGAGTTGAAGTAGAGGGCAGGTCACAGAGAGCCAGCAAGGTGCCTTCCTCTTCAGCTTTTGGATACTGTTAAATTTTGTGGTCCTGTCCTCCACTTCCCTTTCCCTAAAGAAGGTTAGGCAAAGCTGGAATACTTCCACAAATTGTGGAAGTGTTAACATTTTTCAGAGAAAGAGAGGTGTCAAAAATTCCTCATCCATTTCTGTAGATCCAAGTCCACTTGTGGTTCACATTGCATAACAATAATGTAATAATTTACATAATTGAATTGCTCATAAAGGCTTTTATGACTGAATTTCTCAGTCACATAGATACTGAATTGCTTCAACAATAAAAACATAAGACCACTATGGAGATTAATAAAGCTATCAAACCCGAACTGGAGTTCTGCAGTCAAGAGAATTTTTCGATTTGGCAGCAACAAAATATGATACTATGCTGACATTTTCAAATCTGGCTTCCTGACACCAGGCACACAGTCCTTAGGCAGACAGCTATACAGTCACAGCCTTGAGTGTCTTATTGCTCTGTAAAATCAGTCCCACAGCTGTCAAATTAAGGATTTCATGGCACAGCAGAAGCCAAAGAGTGAAAAAGTAGGCTTTGCTACTGAAGCCTGCAAGGATTCATCCTGTATACAACTCCAGGTATTTCATAGCCAAAAGCAATGATGTATCCAACCATGATGCTCATGGAGCTGCTGGAGGCCAAGAGCAGGGCTCAGATGCAGCAAATCCAACAAGCCTTGCCCAACCAGGCATTGGAAAAGGTCTGTAGTTGCACCTTCAAACACACTTTTTTGTCAGGCTGTGAACCGTGTGCCAGTATTCCTTGCTCTCAGGGCATTGAGCCATGAATTATACACCCAACCAGGGTAGGGGTGTCTTGCATCCCATCCAGCTCACCACATCTCAGCAAGGGGCTTGCATTTTGTGTTTATTACCTCACTGTGACACCTCCTGGAAAAGGAGCTTCATTCAGGCAAGGAAGATTTATTTTTATTTATGAATTAAACTTTCACTGGATGCCAGGAACAGGACATTATGTAAGGCAAGGATCATAGAAAAGACTAGAACAAGTGAAAAACACTAGCAGAGTATTGAAAAAATCCTGAGAACAGCACTATAATCTTGTAAAGAAGCTTATTGCAATTCCTTGAAGACAGGTGCTGACTGACCACAGTCTTACACCCGAAGTCCAGCACCATTTGAGTCCCTGTGCAGGAATGTGCTGTTTCTCTGCACAGTGATTTCTGAGGATACTGAACTCCTCTTCCAGATATCTAGTGAGGTTTAATCAATGTATAGAACATGTCTTTATCCCATTCCTATATTTTAGGAAACTGTTCCTTCGTTTATAAAAGATGTAGATCTCACTTGGAAGTCCTCGTGTACTCTCTCTGCTTCCAGAGAGATTCAGAAAGCAAAAGGAAAGTAGGAAGGAAATCTGCCACTGGGCATTCAGATAAGTTATTTTACTAGCACAGTTTTTACTAACATTCAACAAACCAAGACTGAATGGGCTTCTCCCAGCCAAGAAAATACCACTAGGTGTCACTAAATGCCAGGGATTGTCAGTACTTGTCCCAAGACGCACATCAAAGGACAAACACTGCACGTATTTAATGTATACACTGCTTCATTACTATGCCATTTTGCAATGACCAAAGTCATTACCTCATACCAAAGAGAGGTAATTTTAGCATTTAGCAAGATTTGCATTTGCTTTGGAAAACACCTCTGGCTTCCAAATAGAACACATAAACCTTCAGCTTTCCAATTTTAATTGGATGTACTTTATTTTACTTACAGAATGGGTGAAATAATCTTGGTCTGTATAAGATGTTAAATTCTGCTGTATAAGCTGTTTGCATTTGAGAGGAGCTACTTTAGTCTCAGGATTAAAATAGTGATGGTGTTTTATCTGGTTTTCCTGTTATCTCTGTACTCAGAGAGGTTTACTCAGTGGAATTCTCATCAACATCTTGTGCAGCCAAAGAAAAAGCTGACCCAACTGTACTTGCTTTTAGAATACTTTTTTATGTGCACATACAACACATACAGAAGTGTTAAAACTAAGGCTGCCAATGAAGTTGCAAACACAGCTTTGTCCTACCATCTTGTGAGTTTTAGAGCAAACATGAAGGGGACCAACATTTTTGTAGGTGTGGTTTCTGTCTCAGATTGAGTTGTGATTTCCTTAAGCAGTGTGGGAGGACACAGAGAGAAAGTAGATTTTGAGTACAGTAGCCTAACTGAATTTGAGAGGTGTATCAGAGGTCTTCTAGCAACGTCCTAATGCCAACGCTACTCGGCTCCCTACCTCAGTGATTGTCTGGTCTTTCTACAGAAAGGAAGGATGTGAGTCAGGATGACTGGCAGTGCTGAGGATCACCTGGGAAAAGCTCTGAAGATATTTGTGTTTCTTCAATCAAATATTTGGTGCCAAAGGCGAGATGGAAGTGTGTGCTGGAAAAGGAAATAACAAAGTGAAAAGTGAATAGCCATTCCTTCTGCTGAAAGAACAAAAGCTCTGCAGAAGAAAAAACAGCATTCCTGTCTATTGCGAATGACTACTTCTTAATGCATGCAAGGAAATTGTGCTGAGATTACTTGTTGATATTTTGTTCTTTGTCACATGAAAGGAATATATTTTTTCTTTTCCCAAAAAGATATTTTTTCTTTTCCCAAAAGTAATTTAAAAAAAAAATATATATTCAACAGTTCAACCTCTCCTCCTCTAAAGAAGAAAATCTCCCTCTACAATCTCATATTTTATAATTACAGCTTTCCCTGACAGGGAGTAATAAGAGTGAGCCTCTCATTGCTCTGATCATTTAGTTTGGCTGTGCTTCTTATCCCCACTCAGACATATTAATTTTGAACTTCAACAAAGTCTTCTCATACGCAGGGCAGCAAAATTCTTTCTGGCACAGTTTTTTCCACACAGAAAATGAAGATGATTTTATCTCATGTACCTCATGTTTTAAGGTTTAATACACACATGTTTACAGAATGTATTCAAGATGAAAAGCAGTCTATTATAAGCACCACTTTCTACTTTGATTATAAAAGGCAAATGAGTGCTTTTCCTCATCCCTCAAATAAAAAGCAGTTCTATTCCTTCCTAGACCTCCATAAAAATGTATCAACAAAACAGGAAGAAAAATAATTACAAGGTAAGTCTTCATAAATAAACAAATACAGAAATAAATCTGTCATAAATAAACAAATACAGAAATAAATGAAGATGACAATGAAATCTCTCTTACTGGCTTCTTTTGATCTCCTCGAGACTCATTAAATCGTGGGTGGCAGACCCTACTTCCATGTTTGAGAAAGAAGCTAAAGTGCTGCTTATGTGCAAGCAAAAGTTTCAAAGGTAATGAGGCTTGGGACCTATAGACCAGAAAGTATAGGTTGATTTGCATGCATTTTCCACCTATCCTGCTGTTTATTTGCATTGTTCATCATTTTCCAGCCAGCTCAGAAATCCTCAGATGATTTGTTAATATTTGCACAGTGCTCATAAGCATTACCAATAGTCTTCAGGTAGCCAGGGGAAAAAAAGCGCTGGCCCAGTGAACTTCCAATCAAATTACTTGAGCTGTGACACTCTTACTTTCATCTGCTCCTTACCCTGGATGAGCATCAAAGATTTTCCATAATACCTGTGAATGAAAAATTCACAGAAATATGTTGTAAATTGAAAGTCTGTAATAGGAAGGAAGCAACAAAATTCTGCTTCATTGGGTTTTATATGTAAAGGTTATAGAAATCCTCTATTTTTCTGTGGAGCTCCTTGTTTATTTTCTTTCTCTTGTTTCTGTTGGATTTTTTTTTTTTTTTCCTTCATATTCCTTTGCTGATTAGGGTTGAGGTACGCTGCAAATCAAATATCTGTGCAAGGATTGATGTGGAATTGTCTCAGCAGATATGCTAAAAGCAAAATATCTCTTTGGATAAGTCACTGACTTCCTTTACCTAACTTTTTTTACATGCTGTTTTAGTTAGCTTTTGTGCCAGTGCCGCACATAAGCAGTGACAGAAGTGAGATTTGCTCTCACTTCTAAGCCAAGGAACACTTGCAGATTTGAGCCCTATATTATAGACTAGAAGTAGTATATTAATGCATCTTGAAAAAGGAGAAGAAAATTATTTTAACATCTCACATAAGGCAAAAGAGACAAGCAAAGTCTAATCCCATAAACAGCTTACATTACAACCAAGTTCATTACCAGTAGTCTGTAATAGGTTCTTCTCTTTGTTCTCATGCTTAACAATTCTTCTTTTTCAAGAATGTTGACTTAAACAAGGATACCCCAAATGACATGCTGGGGTGTCATAAATGTCTGCTACAGACTGACTGCTTATTGTCCATGATGCCTTCCAGCACAGAATGTGAGGATTTGCTGTTGTGGTGAGCAGTTGTACCCATGCCAGTCCCTCCTGCTGTGTGGCATCACTGCTCACAGGTACATAGCAAGCATCTGTGCTTAGTACAACATAAAATGAGTTCTCACCATGATAGTCCTCTGGCGAAGGAAATTTATCAAGAAACTAACCTGTAAAGCCAATTAATTTAGTCCTTGTTTTTATTGTGTGTGACTTTTCACATGCTGTTGAAAGTCTGTGAAGGAGTTTCTGATGGCAGAGGGAGTTATAATGTGACGGGAGTGGGTGAAGAGAGCTGTTCACACCCTGCACAGAAGTGCTGGTATGGAAGACTTTCGTGTAAAGTGCATCATCTCTTTGTATATAAGCTCCTGCTGAGACTGAATCCTAACTGGGACAAAAGCACAGGACAAGGAAGCTGATATTGCTTAAATCTGTGCTAGATTACTTTCTACCTCTTTCCTTTCTATGTTTAAGGTGTCAAAAGTAAAAAAAAAAAAAAAAAAAAGTCTAAAGTCCATATCATAATCCCAGTATGCAGCACTTCTGTAAAGAAAACAACATTTCCTTAAAAACTACAAAGGAGCTCCTAAGCGTAGGTTGATATCAACAAGGTTTTTGACAATAGGCAAGAAGCAAAATAGAAAATACATTTTTGAGCAGCATTCCAACAGGTTTATTGAAAGTTCATTGTGAAACTACAGTACCTCCTGCTAAGCCAAATCACAAAGAATACATGAAATATAAGACACAGCTTTGAAACATATAATCATCTGTTAAAATAAAAACAATCATTCTTGGAGAAGAACATTTTGCATTATAAGGGCAGCAACCAGCAGCTACAAAGAGGGAAGCAAAAAGGCATTATCCTCTGTTTCCAAACAATATTTGTGCACAAGGGCCTGAGATCTGAACAGATTTACAGCTTCCATTTCTAAAAAACTATGTTTTGACACAAAGTACAGATTAAAAATAGCATGCAGATAATGGCTAGAAGATTTTAACAATGAGGTGTTATGACCACTTCCTAACCTCCTCAGTAGTAGCAGCTGCTGCTTCTGGAAAGGAGCATGTGGTTTGCTGCATGACATTGTGGGCAATCAGCTGGTTTTCTCTTCAGCATTAGTCCTCTCAGTGTTGAGATGGGGCAATCAAAAGCTTGTTTGAATAGCAGAAAAGAAGAATTTCAAAAGGTGGATTGGAATTAATATTCAAATGAATAGTGTACAATCTCAAAATGAGATTACCAGGGTCACAGTACACAGTCATCTCAAAAAGAAGGTTTTTTTGAGAAATAGCTTTTTTGAAGGTATTTTGAAGAAATAAAATTTCATCAAAAAAAGAGAATAAAGAGATCAGCACCACCAAAATGCTGACTTTCAGATGGAAGGTATATCTTTAATATAAAGCACTTTACATACTGTCACGAAATTGGCAAATATGTTTGAGAAGATTTTTATGCTTATCCAAATATATACTCTTTTATCTATATAAAAAGTCTAAAATAAAGAGATTCACAATTTTATATTTTCCTCAGAACCTAAGATAAGGACACCAAAGAGAATTTTTAAATTAAGGTTACTTGAAATAATTTTAGATTTATACTTGCGAATGAAAAAATACAAGAAACACACAATGTAAAGCAAGATGATTGATTGATTATCTTTGCTATTTGTTTACAAAAAGATTTGAGGATTTGCTTGCATTTATTTTGAGTAAAATGCTATCTGTTTTTCTGTGGTTTGCAACAAAAGCTAGGTGGTCTGGGGAGAGAGTGAGCGAACAAATGCCAGTGTAATCTAATGTGTCTGTGGCTTCTCAGATGCTGCAAAAGTGACCAGAACATAAGGACCTGTGTGGAATGAATATGTAACTTTCCTTTCTTATAATGTTGGTACCAAGCTGTGCTACAGTCCAAAGCGCAAGCCAAAAGGATTATGTTGAAATGTCACCTTTCTTTCAGGCAAGGTAAGTGAGTTTTTAGTTGTCTTCAATATTTTTTATTGGTAGATTACTAACTTTGAAAATACCTTGGTTCATCAATTCTAGTTTTTGGTGGAAAATTGGAGAGTACTTTTGAATATTTAGTGGTGAGTGAACCACATGAATTCCTCAGATTCTGGGAGAGAGCTGAACATTGGTTATACCTGCAGTAGGCATGACCACAAACTTGCTCTATGGGAATATGTGTATGTCATCTTACTTTTTTGCTTTCCATTTAAAAAAAAGGAAAATTTAGTGATGCTTTGTGGGCTATGCCAGTCCATGGATTACAGCTTGATTAATCTTGTCTTAGAGGTTGCTAGGGGTCAGAACAGTGTGATACTGAAAAAAAAATTTCTGTTTGTTTTACTTAAATGATGCATAGATCTGCTGGACAACATTAAAAAAAATGTTTTTACACATTGAAGTTAAGTCTAAAACCAGTCACAAAGAACTTGTGTTGAATTGCTAGCTGTGGAGTTTATTTCAGAAGGAATAACTCTCTCTGTCTACCAGTACCTGCCCCACTTAGTTTGAATAGAGCAGTCTCTGCTTCTGCTTTCAGAGCCACATACAGAGTCATATTTTTTAAACCCAAAGAAACACAGGTGTCCAAGAGTTCTTTGTCTTTCTAAGCTTCACTTGACTGTCAGTTATTTCTCCAGTGGAAAACTCATCCTTTTTTCTGTTTAAACCCATTTCTTTTACTGAAAGAACAAAAAAAACCCCTAGCACTTCTGTTCCTTTTTGAAGTTGCCCTCAGAGCAAAGTATGACCCTCTACTTCACAGTTAGAACATCTGAGAAACTTCTCCCATTGATGATAGCACATCCCAGTGACCAGATGAACTGTTTCAGACTGACATGTGTTTTTGCTTCTGTGTGTGATTTATCCCTTCTTTATCCAGAGGAATAGACCACACCAGCATCGATGCCTGTTGGGGGTCACATGGTACCTTCCTGCTTTACAACAAAGATGTCTCTGCTATGGCACTTTGTAACACACCTGCACAAAGAACCTAACCCATCAAACTGCTGCATGCCTGAACTGCACAAATTCCAAGGCTAGATATATGTAAGATCTTAATTTATTCTAAAAAATGCAAATTCTTGTGTTCCTTCCGCTACAAATCCCTCTACCTCTTTATGCTTCAGATGCTGTTTGTACTCTTTCTCTTGCATACTTGCTACTCACATCCTACCTTCCTGAACAACACAACATATTGCAGGACTGACAGGGTGATATCTGTGTACCAGTGAAAGAGTGGAATGTTTGCCCTTAATTTGTTCTGCTAAAAATAAACATTTTGTGTGTAAATCCCCCAGCCCTCACAGACTATCTTGTGTTGCATTTGGTAAAAGGAAAAGAAGCAACAGCTAAGCAACTGAAAAAAAAAAAAAAAAAAAAAAAAAAAAAAAAAAAAGAGCTATTTGCAAGAACATAATGATTTTGTTATTTTAATTACAAACATAATGGTTTTGTTATTTTGATTGCAAGCATCTTGATGAGGTAGTGACAGAACTCGAGAATCGGTTCTTCAAAATGTTTACCAGCAGATCGTTGAAAATAGCTGACTATATGGGAATGTGTATGTTTTGGGCTGTTTTCTAAACAAATTTTGCAGCTGTGCATCCTTACCTGCTTCAGGAGGTTCACAGGCCATTGACAGAGCAGCACAGAGAACACAGCTCAGAGTTATGTGATCTTGAGAAAGTACCAAGGCTGTGCACATTTCTGTGCCCAATGACTCTTTCACTCATACAAAATAGATGGAATATTTTACATGTGTAGTCATACTGCTACCTGTGGATTATTGCTGTGGATATGATTGGTGCCTTCTGTAATTTTGTATACTTACATGCCAGCAGGCACCTGAACCTTGACAAATACAGCTGAAAACAAGGTGTTGCAGGCAAGTAAAGAAGCCTTCATGTATTGCTGCTATTGGCAGTTTTATTCAGTGTACTAAGCTATTGTGCAAAATCCACATCAGAAAAACACTGTCAAGGAAGCACCGTGACACAATTATTTGGATGGATTGTTGGATCTGCTTGTTCCTGAAATCTTATCCAGCTGACAAACACAAATGGACTGAAAACACAGCTTTGTTATGCAGCCAGGTTATTGACAATTGCTCAAATAAAACAAAAGAGATCCTGCAACCATTAGACTTTCAGAAAGATTCAGCTAACTTACATCACAGTTACTGATACTAGCCTTGCCTTCTTTGTGTAGTATTAAATCAACAGCTTGCTCAGAAATAACAGCTGAGATGGGGAATGAGAAAGTCCCTTGTGTGCACGGCAGTGATGGTTACCTGAGTGATGCTTAGGCTAATGCACATCTCATGGTACAGAACAATTTGACTTCTTTTGTGGAATTTGAACAAGCTTCTTCATAGTCTTATGCCTGACATTCATCTAATCAGAGAAGTATGGTTAATAGTTAGATCAATTAATTTTAATCATATTAATCAGATAAATCAGTTTAATACCCTGCTCTACATTCTGTGAAGATCTTGATTATTTCTGTAGTGCAAACATCCATGGAGGGTTACTCTTCCCTCTGTAATTTATGATGTAATTTGAACAAAACTTGCAGTGCCATCTAAATAGATAAAAAAATATTAGAGTATTTGCTTTAAAAAACCCCCACGATTTCTAGTATACAATACATTACTCTGTTAAACTTCTACACCTGCTCTGGAAATTCAAAAATATATTTTTGATCTGCTGTAGCTGATTCACATACCTTTCATAGGACACTTGGCAACAGAGCAGATCAATTTGTAATAAGAAACCACTGCAATATTAGAACAGAGACACACACTAGAAAAACATCATAAAGCATGTAACAGGTAGGCTCCAGTCAGTAATTCTTAATTGCTGCCTAGGGGAGGAAAAAATCAATTCTCGGTGAAATTTCAGTAAACCTGCAGTCTTGTTTAAAACATGAATTTTAATTAAATGTATTGCATCACCAAATGAGTGCACCAGAAATGCTGATGATTTAAAATCCTTTTGTACTGCCTATATTAGGAAGAGTGAAGCATACCACATTTCACCATCTTAGAAAAGATTTATCTCTGCTGAGCCACCCCTCCAGGAACACACAGTCTGGTGGTTTAGATCTCATTGCAGTATCTCACAACTGAGACTCTCAGACAAACAAGTGACACCAGCAGGAATTGCTATCATTGTTGTGCCATACTCTGCCTTTGGAGGTTTCACACTGCTACCAACCCTGAGCCACATTTTCTGGACTTCATGTGATCAAAGCAGGAGGGCTGGACACAGCTCAGGAAACATAAAAATGTGTTCAGGTCCTTCTGAACTTAGTAGAGTATCAATGTGTGTTAAAGTGCTTTGTAGAATAATTATGGAATTAGTTCTGACCTTAAAAGTTCATTACTGAGTCACTGAAAGGAGCTTCTTGTGTAAGCAGACTATTTACATAAATAAGTGGAAGATGAGGTACACTTGACAGCATAATTTGGATTGGGATGACCCTGCTCACGTTCCATATGGCACCACAGCTGAGGTCCATGGAACCATTGGTGAGTTGATTTTGGTACCAGAAGCAGCTGGCATATCACCTTTGACTGCAAGGAAATGGATTCATAACCACGGAATTATAGAATGGGTCGGGCTGGAAGGGCCACAGTGAGCAGGGACATCTCCAGCTAGGTCAGATTGTTCACAGTCCTGTCCAAAATGACCTTGAAGGATTCCAGGAAAGGGGCTTCTATCATCTTACTGGAAAACCTGGTCCAGTGATTCATCAGCCTCATCATAAAAACATTTTTTCTTATATCTAGTCTGAGTCTACACTCTTCTAATTTAAACCAATACCCCTTGCCCTATTGCAACAGGCTCTACTAAAAACCCCTAACCTAATCTATCTTAAAAGTACCTGCTTACAGAAGGCCACAGAAGGTGAACCCAGAGTCATTTCTTCTTCAGGCTAAACGACCCCAGCTACCTCAGCCTATCCTCAAAGGAAAGGTGTTTCAGTCCTCTATGATTTATTTGCCCTTCACTAGAATACTCCAGCAGGACCACATGTTTACTGTTCCAGAGACCCAGAGCTGGATTCAGAACTGCAGGACAGGTCCCACCAAAGAAGAGCAAAGGGACAGAACAGCCATAATTTACCTGCTGGTCATGATTCTTTCAATGAACTATGTAAATGAACAAGGAACTAAACTACATGAGTCAGAAGATAAATAACATGGTAGAGAAAATTATATTGTTTAACTCATGGCTAATTAAATTATAAGGAAACATATAAAAAGTTATAAAGAAAATTTTAAGATCATTAAATGGCATAGTTTAGATCTAAAAAAAAAAAAAAACCAAAAAACTAAAAATGGCCAATAGGCACAAGAGTCTCATAAGCAAATTTTCAAGTGTAAGTAATATTGCATCTCTCCTTCCTTCCTTCCTTCATTCATTCCTTCCTTCCATCCTTCCGACCACTTCCTTCCTTCCTTCCTTCCTTCCTTCCTTCCTTCCTTCCTTCCTTCCTTCCTTCCTTCCTTCCTTCCTTCCTTCCTTCCTTCCTTCCTTCCTTCCTTCCTTCCTTCCTTCCTTCCTTCCTTCCTTCCTTCCTTCCTTCCTTCCTTCCTTCTCTTCCTTCCTTCCTTCCTTCCTTCCTTCCTTCCTTCCTTCCTTCCTTCCTTCCTTCCTTCCTTCCTTCCTCCTTCCTTCCTTCCTTCCTTCCTTCCTTCCTTCCTTCCTTCCTTCCTTCCTTCCTTCCTTCCTTCCTCCTTCCTTCCTTCCTTCCTTCCTTCCTTCCGACACATTCCTTTCGACACTTCCGTCCTTCCTTCCTTCCTTCCTCCCTTCCTTCCTTCCTTCCTTCCTTCCTTCCTTCCCTCCTTCCCTCTTCCTTCCTTCCTTCCTTCCTTCCTCCTTCCTTCCTCCCCTTCCTCCTTCCCTTCCTTCCTCCTTCCTTTCCTTCCACTTCCTCCTTCTCCTTCCTCCTTCTCCTTCCCCTTCCTTCCTCTTCCACACTTCCTTCCCTCCTTCCTTCCTTCCTTCTCTCCTCCTTCCTTCCTTCCTTCCTTCCTTCCTTCCTTCCTTCCTTCCTTCCTTCCTTCCTTCCTTCCTTCTTCCTTCCTTCCTTCCTTCCTTCCTTCCTTCCTTCCTTCCTTCCTTCTCCTTCCTTCCTTCTCCTTCCTTCCTTCCTTCCTTCCTTCTTCCTTCCCCTTCCTTCTTCCTTCCTTCCTTCCTTTCCTTCCTTCCCTCTCCTTCCTTCCTTCTTCCACCTTCCTTCCTTCCTTCCTTCCACACTTCCTTCCTTCCTTCCGACCTTCCTTCCTTCCCCTCCTTCCTTCACCTTTCCTTCCTTCCTTCCTTCCTTCCTTCTTCCTTCCTTCCTTCCTTCCTTTCCTTCCTTCCTTCCCTTCTTCTTTCCTTCCTTTCCTTCCTTCCTTCTCCTTCCTTCCTTCCTTCCTTCCTTCCTTCCTTCCTTCCTTCCTCCTTCCTTCCTCCTTCCTTCTTCCTTCCTTCCTTCCTTCTTCCTTCCTTCCCCTTCTTCTTCCTTCTTCCTTCCTTCCTCCTTCCTTCCTCTCCTTCCGCCTTCCTCCTTCTTCCTTCCTCCTTCCTTCCTCCTCCTTCCTCCTTCCTTCCTTCCCCCTTCCTCCTCTCCTTCCTTCCTTCCTTCCTCCTTCTTCTCCTTCCCCTTCCTTCTTCCTTCCTTCCTTCCTTCCTTCCTTCCTCCTTCCTTTCCTCCTTCCTCCTTCTTCCTTCCTCCTTCCTTCCTTCCTTCCTTCCTCCTTCCTTCCTTCCTCCTTCCTCCTTCCTCCTTCTTCCTTCCTTCCTTCCTCCTTTCCTCTTCTTCCTTCTTCCTCCTTCCTCCTCTTCCTTACCTTCCTTCCTCTCCTTCCTCCTTCCTTCCTTCCTCCTTCCTCCTTCCTTCCTTCCTCCTTCCTTCCTCCTTCCACCTTCCTTCCTTCCTCCTTCTCCTCCTCCTCTCCTCCTTCCATCCTTCCTCCTCTTCCTTCCTTCCTCCTTCTTCCTCCTTCCTTCCTTCCTCCTTCCTTCCTTCTCCTTCCTCCTCCTTCCTTCCTTCCTTCCTTCCTTCCTTCCTTCCTTCTTCCTTCTTCCTTCCTTCCTTCCTTCCTCCTTCCCTCCTTCCTTCCCCTTCCTTCCTCCTTCCTTCCCCTTCCTCCGCCTCCTTCCTTCCTTCCTCCTTCCTTCCTTCCTCCTTCCTTCGACTCTCCTTCCTTCCTTCCTTCCTCCTTCCTTCCTTCTCCTCCTTCCTTCCTTCCCCTTCCTTCCTTCCTTCCTTCCTTCCTCCCCTTCCTTCCTTCTTCCTTCCTTCCTCCCCTTCCTTCCTTCCTTCCTTCCTTCCTTCCTTCCCTCTTCCTTCCTCTTCCCCTCCTTCCTCCTCCTTCCTTCCTCCTCCTTCCCTCTTCCTCCTTCCTTCCTTCCTTCCTTCCTCCTCCCTCCTCCTTCCCCTTCCCTCCTCCTTCCTTCCTTCCTTCTCTCCCCTTCCTTCTTCCTTCCTCCTCCTTCCTTCCTTCCTTCCTTCCTCCCCTTCCTTCCTTCTCCTTCCCTCCCTCCTTCCCTCCTTCCTTCCTTCCTTCTCCTTCCTCCTTCCTTCCGCTCCTTCCTTCCTCCTTCCTTCCTCCTTCCTCCTTCCTTCCTCCTTCCTTCCTTTCCTTCCTCTTCCTTCCTCCTTCCTTCCTTCCTTCCTTCCTTTCCCCTTCCTCTTCCTTCCTCCTTCCTCTCCTCCTTCTTCCCTCCTTCCTTCCTCCTTCCTTCCTTCCTTCCTTCTCCTTTCTTCCTTCCTTCTTCCTTCCTTCCTTCCTTCCTTCCTTCCTTCCCTTCCTTCCTTCCTCTTCCTCCTCCCTTCCTCTCCTTCCTTCCCCTCCTTCCACTTCCTTCCCCTTCCTTCTTCCTCCTTCCTCTTCTCCTTCCTTCCTTCCTTCCTTCTCTCCTTCCTCCCTTCCTTCCCCTTCTTCCCTTCCTTCCTTCCTTCCTTCCTCTTCCTTCCTTCCTCTTCCTTCCTTCCTCCTTCCTTCACCTTCCTTCCTCCTCCTTCCTTCCTCCTTCCCTTCTTCTCCTTCCTTCCTTCCCTTTCCTTCCTCTCCTTCTTCCTTTCTTCCCTTCCTCCTTCCTTCCTCCTTCCTTCCTTCCCTTCCTCCTCCTTCTCCTCCTTCCTCCTTCCTTCCTTCCTTCCTCCTTCCTCCTTCCTTCCTCTCCTTCCTCTCCTCTCCTTCCTTCCCCTTCCTTCCTTCCTTCCTCCTTCCTTCCTCCTTCCTCTCCTTCCTTCTCCTCTCTTCCTTCACTCTTCTTCCTTCCTCTCCTTCCTCCTTCCGCATCCTTCTCTCCTCCTTCCTCCTTCCTACCTCTTCCTTCCTTCTTCCTTCCTTCCTCCTCTTCCTTCCTTCCTCCTCCCTTCCCCCTTTCCCTTTTTCCCCTTTCCCCTTTTCCTTCCTTCCTTCCTTCCTTCCTCCTTCCTTCCTTCCCCTTCCTTCCCCCTTCCTTCCTTCCTTTCCCTTTCCCCCTTTTTTTTTTTTCCCCCCCCCCCCCCTTTTTTTTTCCCTTTTCCCTTTCCTTCCCCTTTCCCTTTCCCTTTCCCTTTTCCTTTCCTTTCCCTTTCCCCCTTCCCCTTCCCCCTTCCCTTTCCTTTCCCCCTTTCCCTTCCCCTTCCCCTTTTTCCCTTTTCCCTTTCCCCCTTCCCCCTTCCTTTTTTTTCCCCCTTCCTTCCCCTTTCCCCCTTCCCGACCCCCCTTCCCCTTTCCTTTCCCCCTTCCCCTTCCCCCCCGACCCCCTTTCCTTTTTTGACCCCCTTCCGCCTTTCCCTTTCCTTCCTTTTTTCCCCCCTTCCCCCTTCCCTTTCCCCCTTTCCCTTTCCCTTTCCCTTTCCCCTTCCTTTTTCCCCCTTCCCCTTCCCCCTTTTCCCCCTTTCCCCCTTCCAAACATTTCCCTTTCCCTTCCCTTTCCTTTCCCTTTCCCTTTTTCCTTTCCTTCCCTTTCCCTTTCCTTTCCCTTTCCCCTTTCCCTTCCTTTTTTCCCTTTCCCTTTCCCCTTTTCCCTTTCCCCTTTCCTTTCCTTCCTTTTCCTTCCCCTTCCCCTTTCCCTTTCCTTTCCCCTTTTTTTCCCTTTCCCCCCCTTTTCCCTTCCCTTTCCCCCTTTCCCTTTCCTTTCCCCCTTTCCCCCCCCCTTCCCCCCTTTCCCCCTTCCCCTTTCCTTTCCTTTCCCTTTCCCCCCTTCCCTTTCCCCTTCCCCCCCCTTTCCTTCCTTCCCCCTTTCCCCCAATTTCCTTTTTCCGACATTTCCCCTTCCTCCCTTTTCCCTTTCCCGACACTTTCCCCCCCCCTTTTTCCCTTCCCCCCCCCTTTTTCCTTTCCTTTTCCCCCTTTCCCTTCCTTCCCCCTTTCCCCCTTCCCCCCTTCCCTTTCCCCCCTTTCCTTCCTTCCTTTCCCCCCCCTTTCCTTTTCCTTTCCCCCCCCTTTTCCCTTTCCCCTTCCTTCCTCCTTCCTTCCTTTTCCTTCCTTCCTTCCCCCCTTCCCTTCCCTTTCCTTTCCCTTTTCCTTTCCGCCCTTTCCCTTTCCTTCCTTCCCCCTTTCCTTTTCCCTTTTTCCCCCTTTCCTTCCTTCCTTTTCCCTTTCCCTTTCCCCCTTTCCCCTTTCCCTTTTCCCCTTTCCTTCCCCCTTTCCCTTTCCCCCTTCCCCCCCTTTCCTTTTCCCTTCCTTCCTTCCTTCCTTCCCCCCCTTCCTTTTCCCCTTTCCTTTTCCCTTTCCCCCTTTCCCTTCCCTTTCCCCTTCCCCCCTTCCCTTTTTCCTTCCTTCCCTTCCTTCCGCATTTCCCCCTTCCGACACAACCTTCCTTTTGACACTTTTTTTTCCCTTTTCCCTTTCCTTCCCCTTTCCCTTTCCCCCTTCCCTTTTCCCTTCCTTTCCCTTTTCCCTTTTTCCCTTTCCCTTTTTTTTTCCCCTTCCCCTTTCCTTTTCCTTTCCCCCTTCCTTTCCCCTTTCCTTTTCCTTTTCCCTTCCCTTTTCCTTTCCCCCTTTCCCCTTCCCCTTTCCCTTCCTTTCCCTTCCGACATTTTTCCCTT